>OX421846.1:30219361-30534361 GCA_949127995.1 Suillia variegata
TGTGCCAATGCCGAGTCCAACGACGGTTGCCACCATCAACGAGCTTGAATTCATGTTGTTCCTCTCGTGGATACAATAAGCAGTGTTTGAATGAAGCGAAGCGTCTTGTTAAAGAGTGTCGAAATTGCTTATTGATAAGAACGATTATGATAAGGTTTTTTTTTTTTCTTATTTGTATATACCATACACCGTGCTCACATACAGACCAGGCCATTGGATATATACAATTTGTATTTTTGAAGTTGGATTTAATTGATCTTTGTTTGTTTGAATGGTTATAGCAAAAGTTTTCAAAATCTTAAATAAAGTTTTGCATATTAACTTCTTTCATTTTATCGAACATTAAGTATGGTGTAATAAATATAAGGGGAGAAATGTAGAAAAATGCTTCTCTCCACCTCGATATTATTTATTTCTCTGAAAATATAGGTTTCCATGGTTGCAAAAAAAAATTAAGTTTAGAAAAACAACAACATAATTTATTGTAACATATCAAGAAACAAACTTGAAAATAAAGAAAATTAACAAGGCAGAAATCGAGGTAAGTTAGCTCAATTTAAGATCTCATTTCTACTTTTCTAATCTTATTCAACATTGAATTGTAGATAAGAACTAAAATAACAAATGAAATAAATCATTTAATAATAATTTGATATAAATAATAATCAATGTTCGAGAAATAATGCAGCACAACTGAAAAAATAGAAAAGTCGGTCAGGAACTTGGGACACTTTTACAGAAATTTTGGTTAATTACTGGAAAAAATTAATGTGTAAAGAATTTTAGCTTCGGCATAGCAGAATATCGATGTTATTTGATTAAAAATATAACATGTACATTATCTCGAATCCTATCCAATCGGTTCACTGGCTGGCAACAACGATAAAATTCATTTAGCAAATCAGTTAAACGTTACAAATAAATACTACAGTAATTATTTTTAATGATGAATGCTTTGAAAGATTTGGTTCAATTGTTAAATGTGTCTGAAGCATATCCACTTCAAAAGTGCTACAACTCAAAAATATTTCAGAAAAAAACAAAAAAACAGTTATTGATTTATGAATTTTTATAAAAAGAGGGAAATTGTGTAGGAGGAGGGAGTATTTTTGATTCGCTCTTGGTCATCTTAGAAATGAATATGATCTCATATCTGGATATCTCTTAAATTGCGGCTGTAATCGCTTGGACAGACGGATACCGGTAAATCTAATTAGAATTTGACGCTAATCATATTGAAAACGATTAGGGTGGCTCCTTTTAACTATTTTGAAACGCAAACTACATACATACATATCTAAAAAAAATATCGCAATCCAATTAGAGTGGTTTATGATTTAAAAAAGTTTGTTTCGTGATATAAAAAATTTTAAAATAATTTGTTTATAAATTTAAATAAATAAAATGTTATTTGAAAATATTGCTTATTACATTTTTTAAATTTTGAACCACCATAATATGATAGAAATATTTATTTAAAAATGTGGTGTATTTATAATAATCGATAGGACCGACTACAATTTCTAACATATTTTTTATTTATTTTATAATTAAGATATGTTGTAGAATCTATTTCATAAAGTGATAAACTTTATGTTGTGAGATAAGAAATTTGTGCAGCAATAAAACGTTTAATCAACCTAAAAACTAAAAATGCGTTCATCGATCGATTATAAGTTTGCGATTATTTTGCAAGAATTGCAAACGAACAAATTAGCATTCTGTTACAAGAGAGAAAGACAAATTGAGCTTTTTTTTTTGTTTAAGTATAACCGATTCCTCTCATTTCGCCACCATTCTCTAAACCGGTATTCGATGTTGTTTTTTTGCACATGCACATCTTTACTTGACGATAATTGAGTAAATTAGTCGTTTGCTGGGAGAGCCGGTATATGGTGCAAATTGTTGTTTCTGACAGTGTCGTAATAAAAGGGGAAACATGATCGTTTTTATTTTATTACCCCAAAATATATTTTTAGTATACATACGAAAAATATGAAAACCTTAAATGTGGAAATTTTCAACCATTAATTTTTCTTGTTCAAGTTTGATACTAAATTATGGGAATAAAAATAATTTTATTATTAAAAAAATATATTGTTAAATTTGTTTTTGTCCGAGAGTTTAAACTTTTCCCTTTAAGCGATTACATTAGCCAACGGTATATTCTAAAACTAACTCACCCTCCAATTAAAAGATTTGGTATACGGCGCTATGAATTTTGTTACATACCTATTCTTAAACTTTGCGAATACTGAAGAGCGGTTGTGCCACTTCCAGACGACGACAGTTTGTTCAGTTATTTTTTGTTTGTCTCGTGAACTGCTACTTGGGATTATTTGGGTGATAACAAATTCTATTTTTTTTTTGGCGAAAAGAACGCAATAAACCAAAATGTCAAGTAAGTTTGCTCAATCTAAAACATTAGCAAAAATTACCACTTTATTTACGACTAATGATGACCTTTTTTTAACCTTGCAGGCACAATCAACAAAGTGGTTTGTAGTGTAGGCGCAGCAGTGGGCTTGACTGTACTAACGAGCGCCTCTTACTGGATCTACCATAAGTTCATCAAAAAGGATTTGATCCCTACAAAATGGCGTCGCATTGGCACCTTAGAACAAGTCAACGTTTTTCCGGTAAAATCGTGTGCATCGCTTAGTCTTCAACATGGCACTCAACTGGAATGTGAAGTGTTGGGTTTACGTATTGGTGAGCTAAAAGATCGCTCCTTTATGGTTATGGACGATGACCACATTATGATAACTGCACGCGTATATCCCAAAATGGTTTTGATTAAAACACAGTTAGTGAACTTCTCGAGACTGATCTTTTCGTCACCAAATATGGAGAAGAGCATAGAAGTAGATTTAATTGCGTTAGAGAACTCAACGGCTCCTGGCAAAGGTGTTCGTACCTCAGTGTGGGGCAGTGATCTGGATGTTTTGTTATGTGGAACAGAGTATGACAAGTGGTTCTCCCAGTGCATTCTAAACCAACCCACCGGTGCGCGTTTAGTTTTCTATATGCATAATATCCCAGTTAGGAAGACCAATTCGCGTATGATCAAGGAGCCGTATATCAAGCAGGAAGACTCTGTATGTTGAGAAGTCTTTTGACGACCACAATAATCTGCATTATATCTTATATCTACTTTTTATTTATTTAGGGCACTTTCAATGACGCCACCAGTTATATGCTCATGAATTTGGCCTCGATCGATGATTTGAATACACGACTTCTTCGTCCGGTCGATCCTATGCAGTTCCGCGGTAATTTCCATCTTAAAATGGATCGTCCAAAACCGTATGCCGAAGACAAATGGGGTTGGATTCGTATTGGCGATGAAGCTATATTCAGAGTTGTAGCGCCTTGTACACGTTGCATTTTCCCGAATATTAACGTCGTCACAGCCGAACGTGATCCCGATGGCGAGCCCCTGAAAACTTTGAGGTCTTATCGTCAGTGGCAGAAATATGCTAGTCCAGCACTTGGCCTTCATTTGGGCTTGCGTCAACCAGGAAGGGTCAAGCGTGACGATGTCGTCTATGTCGAGGATAAATAAGAAGACATTTTCACGAATGTTTCTTTAAACTTAATTATTTGTTTGTAATAACTTATGTAATGTCGATGTAGTAAACACAGTTTTGTTATGGTTGGGGTTTGGGTCTGGTTTATGAAAATTGTTTCTTAGATGAAAGGACAGTTTTTATGTTCTTTATTTTTTTTAAGAACATTTACAGACTTTTCCTCACACTTCGTCAATATAATTAAGTCATAAATGGTTTTCATAATGTACACAAAAATGCTGACTCTAAATTATACAAGAATTGTAAATATAAATAAATTAAAATTCTTCAACTAAACTTTCTCCAATGCAACATTTTCTTCTTTTTTTCAAAATAACATAATCTGTTCGATTTATTCTGAACTATTAAGTTTATCAAAACTCAAGAACTTTAGTTTACACAAAAATTAACACATCAAAAATATAATTTAGTCTACTTAATTTACTAAAGTAATTTCTTTTTTCAATATGATGAAATTCAATTTCAAAGCTATACCATAATTTTTCTACTACAGATTACAAACTTTTGGTAAACAAAAATAAATAATACCGTTCATACGGCTTATAGATAACCTGTTATGATACTTGTTATCTACAGTGGAGTTGTGTTAAAAGTATACTCTTTCAAAAGAGATTGCACTTTCGTTAGAGCACTTTTAAAAAGTTGAGTCGAAAGGGCTTAAAGTTTATTTTTAAAACCTGAATAATTTTTGAAGTTTTTTTACTTTAAACTAAACTTTTAATTACGCAATTATTTTCTACCAATATTGTATTCTGTATTATTTGAAGTGAAAAATGAACTGGTTAGACTGGTTAAATTGAAAGCAATTGATAAAAAGCTGAAACGAAAAACAATGTCGTTTAGATTCTAGAAATTAAGCATTGCCGTATCTGTGGCATGTGCCACAAATGTGCAATTATATATGTATGTGTACTACACTCGTATTATTTACATTATCTAATGAAAGGAAAAAATTATTATTATAAACAAAACATTAACATTGCTCTTAATTTCGAAAAGAAAAAACTCATTCATGTTTTATGATTAAAGCATGCCTTGCTCCTTTTCAATAAGAAATTTGTTAGAGCAACCAAAAATGAAACAATTAATAACCAATATAAATTTATTTATAAAAAAATTGTTTCGGCATAAACTTAAACTTAAATTGAAACAAGATACATTTAAAAATAGATTCTATGCCAGCCTATCTACACCGCACACATCGACATTGTGGACTGCGCTCCTGTACTGTTACAAGCAGCAGCCACTACAATGTTGAAATTGATTTTTATTGCATTTCTCTGCTCCGCTCGTCTGCATTCGCGTTGACTTTAGGCACTTCCAGACAACGACGACTCGAGACTCAGTTGTATTCAATTTGCCTCACAGTTCAGTACGAAATTATTACAAGTGATAAGAATATTTTAGTAGAGCACCACAGTCAATTGATCACTTAACAATGTCAAGTACGTGGTTTCGTAATTGAAATAGAACCAATCAAAAAGTTTAAAAGTTTGCGGATATTCCTTCAAAAAAATTCTTATTCGTTGGTTAATAGTTTTAAGTTAATTTTCCCAATTTTGTTTAATTTAAAAAAAACTTTGTGAACAAATAAATATTTAAAAATAAATTAAATGTTGAACAAAATTTGAATTTATTACTAGCTTAAAGTAGCCGGCATTGTCCGGATTTTGTTTTGAATAGAAATATGTGTTAGATAATTAGTAAGCGGAACTTCTCATCACTGCCGGTTGTTTGGTTTCTGAATTCCGGTTAAACAGATCCAACCACGCCTAATTTAAGTGAAGTTATCGACAGTGACCATACAAACTTAAATTAGATACAAATTTACGATTTTTAAGATCAATATTAGCGAAATAATCAAATATTTTAAATGGGCGTGGCAGATTTTCTTTTTGTCCAAAAACATTTCCGTGAGCTAAGCAACTCCCCAAAATTCTATCCCAATTGATATGGACGCGCATTGTAAAATTAACTTCGTAATTTTTTAAATAATTATAAAAGCTTAAATTAAAATAAATTTAAACTTAATTATAACAAAAGAAAATCTTTTATGTATCGCTTTAGACTCCAATTCTGTTTCAACAAAGTTGTTGTACAGTGTAGGCGTCGCAGTGGGCGTAAGTGCACTAACAGGTGCCTCCTACTGGTGCTACAACAATTTCATCAAAAAGGACATCATGCCGGAGAAGTGGCGTCGTATTGGCACATTGGAGCAAATCAATGTTTTTCCTGTAAAATCGGGAGCTCCACTTAAGCTGCAACCCGAAACCGAAGTTGTTTGTGAAGTGTTATGTGCACGTATTGATAGCTTTCACGATCGAGGTCTGATGATAATTGACGAAAGCTTTAAAATGATTTCTGCACGCATACACCCCAGAATGGTCTTAATTCAACCGCAAATGTTAAGTTCCACAAAGCTATTGCTGAGCGCGCCCGATATGGAGAGCATAGAATTGGATTTTTCTACACTTAAAGCTGAAGCGCCCGGTACGAATGGAAATACTTCGCTGTGGGGCAGCAAAGTAATGGTCAGCTTATGCGGACGCAAGTATGACAAGTGGTTTTCGCAGTTTTTACTAAATGAACCGAAAGGTTTACATTTGGCCTACTATCCACATGCGAAACCAGTAAAAGCGATAACCTCAAGCTTGACTCGAGAGCCTTTCATCACTAAGACAGATGTGGTAGGTTCGACTATGAAGTTTTATGCTACAGCGGAAAAGTATTTTTTTTTGTATTTTTTTTTTTGTAAGGGTTCCCTTAATGACTCCACCAGTTACATGCTGATAAATTTGGCGTCGGTCGATGATCTTTATCCACGTCTCAAGCGTCCGGTATATGCGCAGCAATTCCGTGGCAATTTTCATGTGAAAATGGATGCGCCAGAACCGTATGTTGAGAATAACTGGGGTTGGATTCGTATCGGAGATAAAGCGGTGTTTAGAAATGTGGCTCCCTGCACGCGCTGCATTATGCCGAATGTTAATGTGTTTACTGGAGAACGTGATCCTGAACACGAACCACTGAAAACTTTAAAACGGTTTGTAGCTTTTATTCAAATAAGAGTTGATTCTATATTAAAATAATTTTCTCCTCTAAATTTGCATTTGTAGCTACCGTCAGTGGCTGAATTATTCCAGTCCAACATTTGGCGTTCATATGGGCATTCGTCAACCCGGCATCATCAAAACGGACGATGTTATTTATGTGGAGGATAAATAAATACCTGAGTTAATAGCAAAATTTATAAACTAATTTATTGCAATAAGTGTGTTAATATTTATAATTGATAAATTATATTTTGTATTCAAATTACATTTTTCGCAATTTGGTGTAGAATTTATTACAACTTTTTTTTAAAGAAACAACACAATTTAATTGTAATAAATACTAGCATTTATTTTATGTTCTTCTTAATATGGAATATGTGTTTTCTTTTTAGTAACGCGCCAAAGCATTGACCCAAACTAACAATACAAAAATGTAACAAAAATTATAATTTTAAAGATAAATGAGGGAAAATATAAAAACCGCATATTGTGTATATAATGTAGTATTATAAATATAGTACAGGAGCATAAAATATTTTAAATTATTTTGACTGCGCGCTTTCGTTTTAATTAACGCATTTTTGCCATGCCAGACCGCCACAGGCCATGCTTATAATCACATAAACCACAAATATAATTATGAGACCGACGGCCACGTAGACGCGTATATTCTTCCAGAACATTTGACGTGCCAAATTGCGCGATGCTTTGCGGAATGCAACGGACTGCAAATGTGTAAACAAAAATTACATTTTAATCGCTATGAAAATACCATAAACAATGGCAGTAAATTCACTTACATTGTTACTCAAGTTCTCGGTTTTATTAACTAGTAGCTCCAGTTTTTCCCCTCTGTCGCGGAGATTATCTGTAAATTGTGATACAAAAAAAATTAAAAATTTATTTCATTTCTTTACTTTACTCTCATATAAATCGCATTGCAATTTTGATGGTTTAAAATGTTTTTAATTTTTATGTATCGTTTTTGTTTATATGTATGTACATATATCAAAAAAGTTCAAAAAAAATTTTTTTTTTTGAGAATATTCGAATTTTCATTGCTATGATAGCGGTGTCATAAATACAAAATAAGACGAAGAATGTAGAAACATGTCCCTCCCTATTCAACTATGCTATAAAATATATCAGTAGATAAATCTAAATTCATCAAATTGCATTTTTCAATTACCTCAATTTTAATCTAAATTTTTAAGTGGGTTAGAATTAATAATTGTAATGAAATTTGCATTGTAATGACATTTTAATTATTATTACCATTATCATTAATTTTAAATCATATCAAAATTAGTTTTATAATGCAATAACCATTTTGGAAATTAGGCGATTCTAGTGATCTGATCAGAAATGGAATAAGCTGACTATCATTTTCTATTCGTATGCCCTGATAGATAATAAACGTTAAAAGATATTCCAAAATTATCTTGGAACTTTCTAAATGACTTCAAGGAGTCTAAATTTATTTTAAAATTCATCAAGAAATCGACATGTTATACAATGGTGCCTACTTGCAGCCTGTGTTAAGATTACATAAAATGTTATCTATCGGATATAACCTTATCTAACAAGATAAGCTAGGATTTAAATTAGCTGTCATTGAGCTCAACTTTCTCAAAGAATTGATATAACAGTTTCTGCACTTTTCAAACTCACAAACATATGTCATACTCACCAATATTCTTCACCATAATATCCTTTAGCTCATCAATTTGTCCATGCACTCTGGAAATGGCATCAACATCTTGCGACTGACTATAAAAGACCATTTGCTGTGATAAAACTTTCGAGAATTCCGTGTTCATGGCATACGCAATGGCAGTGGCCACCTGTAGTCCATATGTTTGGATGAACTTCTGCTTTATGTCGGAGAGATAGAAAAATGCACGTGAACGTTCGAATTCCTGAAATTAAAAAAAAAAATAACAACATATCAAAAAATGCGTTATGAAATATATTTTCATTGAATTCGTTTACGTTGTCCGTGATGCACATGTAAATGATCTTATTCTCGGAAATGTAATGAATGAGATAGTCGCCGTGTGAGTAGGTCAGTTTGTGGTTTTCCATGGCGATTTTGGCAATGATCTGTTCCGTGACTTCGGCAAAGTTGCCGACGCATTCAGCATACTTGGCCAGAACAGTGCTGCCGCGCGATATAACACTGTAGAGTATAGGCATTTTCGTGTGAAGTGCGTTTGCGGCGGTAAGGTGGTTCTTTATCGTTTACAATTTCGTTTTGCTCTCTCTCTGCTTGCAGTTGTTTGGCGCTGACGTGCCCTTTCGAGTGCTGTAAACATAAAGAAAATTTAATTTTTAAGATGCATTTTTTGCTTTGTTCTCAATCCAATACTTTTTTTTTCTACTTTTATCAGTGAATGTTATTGTTGTGTTTGTTGTTGCTCTCTCTGCGATCACAACAAATACCAAAGAATAGGCGCAGCGATGAAGTACAAAGAGACGGACGCACCCAACTGTGCCACAATATGTAATCTAATACATATTTTAATATTAATTACAAACAAAAACAATTACACAGCTTTCAAATTGATATTTGCTAATTTCCGCACAGATTACTCACCACAAGGGGACTTAAGGTTTTTTTTCTTTAGTGTAAATTGCGATTACTTCCTTTCTGCCTTTTACCGTTTACACCTTTCACATTCAGTGCGTATTATTTTTTAGAAATAATTTTCGTTTTTACATAACAAACATTCGCATTTATTTGTTTACTCTCTTCTAAAACGAAAAATTAATAATAAAAACTTATCACCCGAATTCTTTTAAAGTCGCATCACAACAATTTTTTCAGAAAAAAAGTCATCTTTTCGGTTTCTTTACCTACTTCTTTGTTGCACTTTTAAGGTTGCCAGACTGTATAGTGCTGCCACAAAAAAAAACCAACAATACGAATCCGTCAATTTTTATATATAAGACGACATATTTTTCTAACTCTAATCCGAAAAAATTTTAATTAAACTCCTTAAAAGATTTCAAATTCATTATTCAAAACACTTTTCAAATCAAAACAAAAAAAAACGCATTAATTATCGTTATGAAATTATCTAAAATCCGCTCAAGTAGCGTACAAGTTCAATTTTATATAAAAAATAAAAAAAATTTGTTCAGGAAATGCTTAAAATGAATAGGAAAAAAGTTTTTTTTTATTATAATTAGATTTCTAGGACCGAAATTAGTCAAATTTTTTTTAAATTTTATTTAAGTTGCGCAATAATGAAAATAATACCCTTACTACAACTTTAACACAGTGAAAATTACTAATTTCAGATTTATCTTATTTAAATTAAATTAATTGTTATGAATAATACAAAATCGTTTGTACAATACATTATATAAGTATTGAAGCAAAATATATATAAAACCTGTATGTGAACTCATTTCAGAAATTGTTAATGAACTTTCTGTTTTACTTTTATAATGTCTTCGTACATAAGGATATATTTAATTCAATACAACTAAAGCTTCAAAATGTGCATATATAACTACTGAAAGAACTTTATGTGGCTTTACCTTAAAATCGTTTGTTAATTTTTTCATACACTGGCAAATCGGAGAGGCGCAGCTGATTCTTACGCGTGGCATCACTACATATTGGGAAAAAAGGGACAATTCGTTGATAAAATAAACAAAATCGTGCGCTGGTAAATAAAAAACAAAATTAATTTGTTTTTGCGCACCTTAAATAAAATGAATAGCAACAATGTGACTGTAAATGGAGGTAGTCTGGCAGAGAAGCGCGAACTGTTGGGGTTGCTGAAGCTAATTAAAAAGTACAACCTCAAACAAACCGAAGAGCTACTGTGCCAAGAGGCCAACATACGCGCAGAGGAATTGTTAGAGGTCAACGACAAGGAGATCTCCACTTTACTGACGACGGCTTTAGGAGGAGATGCGGTGCAGCAGCAACACCACGATCCACCAAATGCGGCATCCGCTGCGGTTGCATCTTCTGCAACGAGTGCGGCAAGCGGAGTCGTCGCTACTGGCACCGGCAACGAACCCGAGTTGTACGAAGTGGCCTACGCTGATTTGCGTTGTTTCGTCGAGGAGTCACTAGACATTTACAAACACGAATTGTCCATGGTTCTATATCCGATCCTAGTGCAGATCTACTTTAAGCTAGTCGCTGGTGGCTATACGCCACAAGCGCGTAAATTTGTTGAGAAGTATGGCCTCGAACTAGATCATTACTATCACGAAGATTTGCAGAATATGCTGCTCGTGACGAAAAAATCCGAAATGGATCAGAACGACTTTGTCGCCGCCATGGAAATGGACAAATTCATAATACGAATGTCGCGCGATTCGCATTCGCTCTTCAAACGGCACATTCAGGATCGCAAGCAGGAAGTAATCGCGGACATTGTAGCAAAATATTTACATTTTGATACGTACGAGGGCACGGCGCGCAGTAAGGTACAGTGCGACGCCACTGCAGGATCATTGATTGGTGAAGCCAAGCGACAGGATAATAAAATTCGCGTGTACTATGGTCTGCTCAAAGAGGTTGACTTTCAATCGTTGACAACGCCTGCACCCACTGCTGCTGAAGAGGAAAACGACGACAATGATCCCGATGCACCCGACAAGCCCAAGAAGAAAAAACCAAAAAAGGATCCACTCTTTTCGAAGAAATCGAAATCGGATCCTAATGCGCCTGCAATTGATCGTATACCGTTGCCCGAACTAAAGGATGCCGACAAATGGGAAAAGCTGAAAGCTTTAAGAGAATCCTCTAAGCGCGTGCCGTTAAATAAAGACTCACTGCCGTCGGTGTGCTTCTACACTATACTTAATTCGCATAATTCGGTGACGTGCTCCGAAGTTTCAGAGGATTCATCAATGATGGCCGTCGGCTTTACTGATTCCAGCATTAAGGTAAAGAGAAAATATTTCAGTTGAGATCTCATTAATTTATTTCAATTATCTTACTAAATTATTCATTTATTTAATTTATTTTAAAACTTCTGTATTTTCTTTGTTCATAGTAAATTAGATATTATTCTTTATGTAAATTTAGGTCTGGTCCTTAACGCCCGCCAAACTGCGCGAGATGAAAAACGCCGAAGCGCTCAAGGATATCGACAAGGATGCCGAGGACGTACTCGTGCGCATGATGGACGATCGCACCGGCGAATCGGCACGCACCTTTTACGGCCACAGTGGCCCAGTCTATCGATGCGCTTTTGCACCCGAAAAAAATTTACTTCTATCATGTTCGGAGGACTCTACGATACGACTGTGGTCGCTGCACACTTGGACCTGCATCGTTGTCTACAAGGGTCACTTGTTTCCCGTGTGGGATGTGCGCTTTTCGCCGCACGGCTATTACTTTGCCTCGTGTTCGTACGATAAGTCTGCGCGCCTTTGGTCCACCGATTCCAATCAGCCGTTGCGCATCTTTTGCGGCCATTTGGCCGACGTCGATTGTGTTCAATTTCATCCCAATTCGAATTACATTGCGAGCGGATCCAGTGATCGGACTGTACGTCTTTGGGACGTGCTTAACGGCCAACTGGTGCGTCTGATGACTGGTCACAAGGGACCAATCTACTCCCTAGCCTTTTCGATTTGTGGTCGTTACTTAGCGTCTGGCTCATCGGATCACACTGTACTCATTTGGGATTTGTCGCATGGACAACTTGTCACCTCGTTGACCAAACATAGCGGCGCAATACACACCATGTCGTTCAGTCGTGATGGTAATATTCTGGCGGTTGGCGGTCTCGACTGCTACCTCACGCTTTGGGATTTCTCTAAACTGACCGAAGATTACTTGGCGCAAAGCTCGCAATCGTCGCATAATCCAGATGTCAACGACGGCGACACATATTTGCTGCGCGCCTTTCCCACCAAGTCGACGCCATTTCTAACACTTCACTTTACACGCCGCAATTTGCTGCTCGCCGTGGGTATGTTTAAGTCCTAAATGAGTGTGTGTGTGTGTGTTTGCGTGTAAACGCAACAATTGAGAAAAATTAAATAATTTTAAGGGTTTATATTTTACAACTGTATTCGATTTTAGATGTTCATTTTAATAAATCATTGAAATTTTTAAGCAACTATTTATTTTAATCCGTAAGCTACGTGGTACTAGTAGTCGGCATCTTAGTTACTCCAAATATTCCATGGGCACGCACTCCTCGGCTGCAACATGTGTGGGCGAGGATCCCTCTATCATGTGATCATTGGACTCACTGTAAAATTTAAAAATAAATGATTATAAAAATATTTTAAAACAAAAGAAAAAAAATAGTTTTTTCAAGCTACATCGTGGAACTTAGTAAAAACTAAATACAAAATTCCTGCTCTAAATCTTAATCTTTAGGCTTACTGACCTATCCAAGGAGGGTTCATTGCTAAACATTTCCGTTGGCACAGTGGCGGGTGCTCGTTCCGGCATCAATTCCATAACTGGCATACGGGACTGTAAATGACGCTCAACTTCGGCCGCTGTCATGTGGCCCTGTTGTTGTTCCTCCAGTACTGCGTTAAATTCTCTCACCGGTGGCTTTTCCATCGTAGGTAGTTGTGGGACAATTGTAGGCGGTGGCGCAGCGGTGGTCAAATTTTCCGTTTGCGGGGGTGCAACTATGACAGCAGGTACTTTTTTCTTTCGTCCGCGTGGAGATCCACCATTTGTGCCATTAGTATTTTGCTCTGATTTACGTCTGCAATTAACATATTTAATAATTAAAATGTAAAATATAGGATATTGACATACTTTTTTGCCTCCTTTGCCGTCTCGTCATCCGAGAGATCTGTCTCATCGCTTTCAGAAGATGTGTTTTCGGGCTTTTCATATTGTAACAAGCGATCCAACAAGAAAGCGCGGTCGCGTGACACTTTGAGCAGACGGCGTTGATTTGATCGTAGTGCATCTTGGAAGAACTCGTTTTCCTAAAAATGATTTGGGTTAAGTCAATCGTTTTGATGATCTCAAGCGCATTTCTACTCACGTAAATTAAAAATTTTAGTTTTCGCTTTAAGTAGCGATACTGTGTCTTGTAGTCGACGTTGGAATTGCCCATAGCGGTGTTCTGTTCGCGGCTATCTTCGCTAGCCGATTCATCATCGTTGATTTCCACATTAGGATCGGTCGGTTCATCATGTTGAGTGGCTTGCTGCTCATTGGCCAGAGTGCGGCAGTACCAACCATCAAGCATTTTGCGAAATACGAAATGTAAAAACGTCGTGTGAAAATAATTCTAATAATAATTCCAGCCTGCTAATGTAAAAATAATAAACAATAAACACGAAAAAAGCGCACATAAGCGGTTAGGAATGAAGTTGGGCGCGGTTGGGCGCAGTTCAGTGCTGCCAAGTGACTTTGGATCTTTTTCAAAAAGTAAAAAAACTTCCGCGGAATTACGATTTTTGTTTTTTTTTTCAAAAAGTAAGTAACAAAATTTCGAGCGAATGGGAGTTTAAAACCGTAGAAACCGAGAGAGGAGGGAGAGAGAGAGAGTTATATTGAGCGGAGAAACTTGTAGTTTGGTATGTGCGCCCAAAAGGCGCGTCGATTTAACGATGTCCGTCCGACCGTCTGTCCCAGCGATCACAGGCTATCGAGCTGAAATTTGGTATGTGTGCTCCTATCCTCTAAGCAAGATGGGCAAAATCAGACTAGGGGTAGTAGTTCGCCCAGAATCTCGCCTGACTCCTCCAAAGCGATTAGATGTTGTTTGCCCAACATAACTTCTGGACCGCTGCGATTGCGCAAACCAAGGTTCACTTAACAAGGTTATAAGCGTAACTATTAAAACAACATTTCTACAACAAACACATGCATGTTGTTTTTGGTTTTCGTTTTTAGATTGTCACTTTGGCAATCTAGTTCAAGACACCGTAGCCAGGATTATTTCTGTTGGATTAGTTCCCAGTGACACAAAGTTTAATTCAGTTATTTTCAGTAAATTTCGTCGGTCTCCTCTGAAATAACACTCAGCTATTGGTTGATTTTGACAATCTAAAAATTTGATAACAAAAAACAAATCAGCCGCTCATAAGTTATAACCTTGTTAAGTGAGCCCTTGCGCAAACCATACGCAGTATCAAACAACAGCTGACATTGTTTACGAATTTCATTTCTTTTTTTTTGCAGATTTGCCGGGTGACTTAAAAATAAAATTTAGTTAAATTTTTGAATTGAAGGGGTGATTTAAAAACCTCCAAAGTAACAAGCAACCACAACCAACTTAGTTTTTAGGGCGAATAATTTGTCGCTCTCACTTTTCGCCGTCGTTTCGTTTCTTTCGCGTTTTTCTTGTGAAAATTAGGGAAATTCGCCGCGGTTTTTATTATTTTTAACAAAAAATAATTAAGTAGAAATTTGCATTTAAAAGTGAAAAAACGTGCAGTAAAGCATGCAACAAAAGTGAACCCGATTAAGATCAATTCAACAAACAAACGCAAGCAAAAAACTGTTTGGCAAACTACAACCGAAAAAAGGCGAGCGCTAAAAAGAAAAGAAAAAGCCCACAACAGCAGCAGCAGCAGAAAGGGAATTGCAATAGCAAATCACTTTTAAGCAGCGTTTAAAGATTTTGTTTTGCTAACTGATGTTCTTCAAATAAGAGAAGCAAGCTGAGACAACCTTTTACGGCAAAACGGAAATCGGCTGGTATCCATCCAAATACAAAGTATCGTAGCTCTTTCCTCGAGTCATCAGCAGAGATCAACGAACGAAAAAGATTCGTTTTGGACAATTAAAAATGGCTGCAGTGAATGATTGCTTCACGATTGGGTCCACAGTGCTCTGCACGACCTGCTTTAATGAGGAGGTGGAGGGCGAGGTCCTGGCATTCGATCACAACACAAAAATGCTGATTTTAAGTATCCTTTTTACAAAAAAAAAACAAAACCTAAACACCATTTTAATGATTGTCAGGGGGATGTGAGGGGTGGCATTGATAGCACGTTTCACTTGTGCAATCGCTTAAGCTGTCGATGATGTATCGCAAGCGGATGGGTGGGGAAATGGTTAGCCATGCTAAGTATTTGAATTTTAAATGCCGAAATGTTTTGTTTTATTGTTTTATTTCAATTATTTTTGTAAATAAAGCATTGAACCAAAGTATTGATTTTTCGCTAGTCAGCCGCTTTAATTTACATGCAGTTTAGAGGCATTTAGATTTAGTCACCTGTCAGAGAACTGTCATTTTCCTCGTCCTACAGTCTTCCCCTTGAATCTAACATTTCTTGCTTTTTAGTCATAATTCTGACAATTAGCGGACACTAACCTTTGGCTTTAAACAACCCCATCCTCCCGCTTTGCACCGCACCGCATCGCTCCAACACACACGCACCGCAAATAACCTGCAAATGGCATCTGTCGCTACGGCAACAATTTTCGATTAATACATTTTAACTGGGCATTTTACTATAATTAAATTATATTAAAATATATATAAAAAAATAATAGTCTTTTGAATATCTTATTTGATTTAATTAGTAAAAAAATATATATGCCGATGTTCAAATACCTTAAATCAAGTTTAGAGTTAATTATTTCTTACATGTGTTTACTACTCTACTCTTAAAAGTAAATGATTTTTTTTCTAGTCCAGAAATAGTTAAATATGTCCTAAGCCAAGAAAGATCTAAGCGTAATTTTATTTTCTAAAAATTTTCCAAAATTAGATCAGTCTAATGAAATACATTAATTGTAAAAATTTACATTTTTGAAACGATAAGGGTTTGCTAAATTTTTGTATATGTTAAAATGAAGCCCTTAAAGTTTTAATTGGTTATTTTGGTCTGAAACGATCTTAAATAAATATAGTAATCTAATTAGGGTGGTTCATGTTTTATACAATTAGGGTTGCTCAATTTCTTGTCACTTTAAAATACATATTAATATGTACGATGCCACCTTATGGGCGTTACAAATTAAAGACAACAAAATGATACTTCACGGTGTTTCCGTACAAAATATCAATGTCAATCAATATTGTAACGATTTTAAAACAGCATAACTTAATTTTTTATAAATTTTTGTTTTATCCCTATAGTTAAAATTTACACTGTTATTCATTTAAAGCATTAATCATATTATTTAGCGAAAATTAATATATCACTATGGTAACAAGCTTTAGTAGTATTCTTATACGTGTATTACAAATTTAAAAAAATATTTCGTTCACTTGTGTTTATTTGTCGTGCGCTGTCACAATGCGATCGCGCCTTATAGGATTATTTTTTTAACATGCTCAGCGTTGTTTTCTTTAAGTTGGTAAAATGTAATTTTCATAATGAAACAGAATGTCGCTCGAAGAACTCGGAGGAACTCAACGACGTCTACGTGCTGAACTTGTCGCTGTGCAGCAATGTTCAAGTCGTTAAGGAGTGCAACGGCAATTTTGTCGAGGATCCGCAGAAGTTGAATTTGGAACAGGTGAGTAAAATATAAATTAAAACAGGTCATTAGTGTCTTATATTATTGTATTGTAATTATGTAAGATTATCTGACGCAATATAATAAATTTATTCAATTCAAGCTAAAAATACGACTTCGCAAGACAGTGCAACATCGGCAAACGTATCTGAAGTCGAAAAACGCTGATGTTAGTTCTGAGGCACAAGAATTGTACAGAGTGATTGCTAAGCAATTTAAGGTTAGTTACACACTTCAAGTCAACTTTTATTATTATTAAATTAATTTGATTAAATATCATTTTAGTACAATGAAGTATCCTGGCAAGGTCCTAACATTAAAATTTTCAATGAGGTAACCGTATTGCCGCCCTATCGAGTGGAAAATGTCGTGTCAACTTCCAACAACAAGAGCTTATGCAACTACATCAAGAAAATGGTAAGATAAACAGTTTTTTTTTTTTAATTGTTTTCATTAAAATTTTATTAATATTAAAATTTTATATTTTCCTTATTTTGTCGAACTCTTTCGCAGATCGAACAATTCATTAACACAAGATCGGCGCTGGATAGCAACGCTGCGGGTACGTCTTCGACTTCATCGTCTACGTCGAGTAATGCGGCTTCAGCCTCCCCCGTACCAGCAAATTAAAATGATGAATTCGTTGAAAACAACCCAAACAAAAATAATAAAGAGAAAAAGTAACGCAATCAGTTGTATAAAGCGTTTTATTTGCAATAGGAATATTATATGTTAAGAAAAGTCATTAACCTTAGTAGCTGTCTTATATATTTTTATCAAAATTCATTAAAAAAAAGTGTTTTGATAAATGTTTGTAACGTAGATTAATACTCCAGATAGATGTATGTAGTATTCCTTATGATCAAAAACTGAGTCTAGCCATGTTTCTTTGTCCATTGTTCGTTTTTCTGTCATCAATTCTTAAACTACGGCTGTAATCGCTGGGACAGACGGACACCGTTAAATCGACTCGGAATCCGACGCTGATCATTTATACATGTTCTTTGTCATACCTACCACGCCCCCTTGTAGGCAATACAAATGGAAGAACAAACTCAATATATCTTCGGTAAGTGCACTTGACGAAGGGTATAAAAAAAAGGAATAAATGACAGGAGAATGCATAAAATAAAGGAAAATGTTTTTTATTGATTCAGTCGCAATTCCTTAAGGCAGCTTCAGAATGGATACTTGGCGTATGTTAGGACTGAAGTCAGTTCGAAATATATACACACGAATTATATCAACTCAGATTTATTGACGTACACGAAGTATCAACACGCGAAAAGTGACCATATTGCACAACATTCGACGTACGTGGGTAGTTTGACAGTTTTTAAATTTTCTTTAGTGAACTCAGTTTATTTATATATATATATATATATATATATATATTTATTCATTGAATTTACTATATGACCATACGTGCACAACGTATTTATTCAGCTGTTGACTTTATGTATTCTTGATTTTTTTTTTCGGAAATACCACCACTAGCAAAATAGTACCACCACTAGTTTCAAAGGAATCAGACGCGTTTTATTGGAATTGTTTTGTTTTTCAGCCAATTTAATAAGAATCAGTAATATTAATATCAATTGAATGGAGGAGGTCCAGCGTCACAGCGTACACACGCTAATCTTTCGCTCGTTGAAGCGGACATCGGACATGTTCGTTTCCAACCAAGGAGCACTGCCTGAAGTTGACGAAAAACTGTAAGAGTCCTAGCTATTAAACCCCACTACTGTTCTCCTAATTTGTATTTGATTAAAATGTGTTCATTTTACAGCGAAAAAGCACGCAAAGCGATCAAAGCGAAAGACAGCTATGGTCTTGTCTTTGAGCGAGTATCGCGCGCAGCAGAAAAGAAATTAGATGCTCCGGAAACGCCTGAAAAGCCTCTCGCTATTACAAACGGTAGTATCGGAGCGCCAAACACTGAATCCAATGGCCTTGCAATGGTCGCTGTCGGTGGCGCAGCTGAAAAAGAAACGCTATTACCTCCAAGTACATCTTTGGTATCTGCACCCGGCATGCGCTCTGCGGGTAGTGGCGCAGGAAATGGTTCTAATGTACAGCTTATTCCAAAGAAGGCGCCCACAATTCCTAAACCCACGTGGCATGCACCTTGGAAATTGTCGCGCGTAATTTCTGGTCATCTTGGTTGGGTGCGCTGTATAGCCGTTGAGCCAGGCAACGAATGGTTCGCAACCGGCGCCGGCGATCGCGTTATAAAAATCTGGGATTTGGCTAGCGGCAAGCTGAAACTTTCGCTCACCGGACATGTGAGTACGGTGCGTGGTCTAGCGGTTAGCTCCAAACATCCGTATTTGTTCAGCTGCGGCGAAGATCGTCAAGTCAAGTGCTGGGATCTTGAATACAACAAGGTGAGAATTTTTCCGGCTTTGCTGTTTTTGACTCTTTTGTAGATAAGGGATAAAATACATATAATTTTTTTTATGAAATCACTAACGTTAAATCTTGATTTATTCCCAAGGTAATACGTCACTATCACGGTCACCTCTCGGCCGTCTATTCGATGGCGCTTCATCCGACCATCGATGTGCTTGCGACCGCCGGACGCGATTCGACAGCCCGCATCTGGGATATGCGCACCAAGGCCAATATTCACACGCTCGCCGGCCACACGAATACGGTCGCTAGTGTTGTGGCACAGGCCGCTAATCCACAGATCATTACTGGCTCTCATGATTCGACAGTGCGTCTGTGGGATTTGGCGGCGGGTAAGAGCGTCTGTACGCTGACTAATCATAAAAAGTCGGTGCGCAGCATCGTACTACATCCAACCCTTTATATGTTTGCCTCGGCCTCGCCCGACAACATTAAACAATGGCGTTGTCCGGAAGGTAACTTTGTGCAGAATATTTCGGGACACAGCGCCATAGTCAATTGCATGGCAGTTAATGCGGACGGGGTACTGGTATCTGGCGGTGACAATGGCACTATGTTCTTCTGGGACTGGCGGACCGGCTACAATTTTCAGCGCTTTCAAGCACCCGTCCAGCCCGGTTCGATGGACAGCGAAGCGGGTATTTTTGCCATGTGCTTTGATCAATCGGGCTCACGCTTAATTACTGCAGAGGCGGACAAGACGATAAAAATTTATAAGGAGGATGACGAGGCTTCAGAAGATTCGCATCCGGTCAATTGGCGTCCTGAGATTCTTAAGCGTAGAAAGTTCTGAGCCAATGTAGTACGTGTTTATTTTTTTTACAAATAGTAATTTCTAATAAAGTCTTAAAATACTAATTTAAATATGTTTTTAAATTATAGAGTAACTAGAAAAAAACAAGCAAGAACAATTCTTAGTGTCGCTTTTTCTATTCGCTTTTCTTAGGGATTTTTTCGTTTCGAAACTTGTGAGTTTATTTTAAATTCACGCTTATTTCTAAAACAACAGAAGCATCTAAATAAATATGAAAACACAAAGCTTTACCAAGCATGGTTCGTTGAGGGTGGAATAGCGTTATTGTCCGATATGTTAAACTGTTGCAAATATGTTGTTCTAAAAGTAAGACTTTTCAGATCAATATAATAATCAATTAAATAGAAATGTCAAACATCGCAACCAAAATCGTTTTTTTTTTTTTTCAAAAGGTAACAAATCGTATTTATATTGTCACCTGAACAAAAATTGAAACTGAAACTCTGAAGGCTACACGAGTTGTTAAAAGGTTTTTATTGTTCATCGAGATTAGAATGTTAAAATTTCAAGCTTTATTGATATATCTCCTCTTTTGTTTAACCCAGGTAAAGAAAAATTCGTTTTCTCGTTAACTTTTCAATAGATCAACTATTTTTGCTTCATTATTTATATATTTTGTTTCAATTTTGTTGCAATATTTTGTTCCAAAATTGTATAATTTAAAATTTGCCTGAATACTTTCCGTCTATCTGGTGGGTGGTATTAATTTAAAAGTTACAATTCAAACTCAAACTCGTTGTTTAAAGTATAATTTTTATTTTGTTGCGATTGTAATAATTTTTACACACACACATATAGGCGTAATTAATACATAATTAAATTTTACTCAGTTTGTGAAATTTGGAAAAAAAGAAGAAATAAAAAATAAAAGTTAACATAAATTGATATATAACAAAACTTGCAATTATAGCAATTCAAATGAATAAACATTTTAGAAACTATTTTGTTGTATTAAGAAAAAAAAAAACAGAAATAGAAGGCGCTGTGGGCTGGCTGCCTTCCCGTTAATTAGTTTTTAATGCCGGCTTTAAAACTTTAGTAAAGTAAGTTTTTGTCACTCTAGCAGTTATTTACAATTTTAAAGCGAATTTTATATTTTTTATTAAAATAATTCAAATTGACAAAACATCCCAATTCCAATTTAATTTGCAAATTTTTAACAAAATCAATAATCATCTGGATTAGGATTAACATAAGCTGAGAGAAAAATAAGAATACCTAACGGACAAGTGCATTTCTGTATTGATTTTCAATTTTGTTTTATTTCGTTTTTGGCGCTAAAATGTCGTTTAAAATTATAAATTTGCATAAATTCAATTAGCGAGTGTTTGATTAGAGTATAATTAATGATTATAACGTGGCTTTAGAGGACCGCTTGCTTTATATAATTCATGAATCATGACAAAAAAAAAACCATTTATAATTTATACTAAAATTAAGTTAAGAAAATAAACTGCGTAAGGTGTCGCTGTGCTGTATTAAATGTGAGCTGGGCTGGGCGCTGGTAGCCAAACTGCCAAAATTTTGACGGCGGAGGAGGACGATATTGATTTCACTTGTAGCATGGCCAAAACAATTGCGACAAGTCAGCTTCATCATCGCTCAGGCAGGCATACTTTATAATTTGTTGTGTTGGTATATTTCTTTGAGTAGGTAGTAATAATATAATTTTTAGTTAAATTTATTTTGTTTTTGTTAGTTTTTCGTTTTAATATATTAGGGTTTTTCTTGTTGTTTTTTTTTTAATCATGCATTTGCAGAAGGAGCAAAGCATTTTAACTACAGACAGACAGATTAATTTTGTTTCATTCTGAAATAGTTTAACATAAATAACAAACGCTAGACCGTATTCCGCGCGTAAATTACTCTTCTTTTTTAAGTTTCGCTTGTTTTGTCACACACCTCACGTCACGGCGTTTCGCAACGCCTTTTGCGGTAATTTTTTTCGTATTTAATTTTTTTTGCTTTTCGTCATCTTTTTAATTATAAATTTTAATCGCTTTCTCTGAGAAATTCAACGACGTTCGCTTTCGCGATTTGTTGATGTGATCGAGGCCAAAGTAGGGCAATTGCGCACCGGTCCATGAACGATAAACCTCCAGGTCGACAGGCGTATTGTCATTGACATCGGTTGTGTGGCCCATCGAAACTACAGCGAATTTGTAATTTTCCCATTCCTTATCGGGCACATTGAGCCGTTTCTGTATGCGCTGCTTTAGCGCACCGTTGGGTTCTCCATGTTTTGCCTTGATCAGGAAGGGCACTCCGAATGAATTGTAGATTTCTTTGCTGTAGTGCGCTACCGGTATAAGCATTTCGTTTTCCGCCAGCTGCATATCCTCGGCGGGCAACTCCTCGATGCGAAAGGTCTTTTGTGCACTTTGTGTGGTCATGGTCTCGTTGGCCTTGTGCAACGATTCCAGCGGCGTATCCTCCTTGCAGATTGTGGCAATTTTGTGACTGCTTACCTTGAGCAGTCGCAGTTTTTTTCGGCTATTCTCGGAGAATTGTATTTTTTTTGCGGCTTCGTCAAGCAGACCCTTGACATTCTCGTTTTTGTTCGGGTAGAGCACGAGTTCCTTCTCCTCCTTGAGGTCATTAGAGACCCAAATGCATTTGAATTGTTTCTTATTGTCGAGTTCGTGTATGCTGAGCGACAGTCTTTGATAGAAAAGCTTCTTAGATGCACTTTGCCGGCTATTTACGACTAGGTCTTTGATGGTACCCTGACAAAGAAAACGAAACGTGATTAATTTAATTGTGTTATTAAGTTTCAGTTTTAATTTAAACAAAAAAAATTCGTCTAAAAAATCAAATATTTTATAAATAAAAAGTTTACTTCAAATTTAAGCGCATTCTTACCTTAAATGTGTACGGAACCGCATTGCCCGGAGTCTCTTTGTAGCTGCTGACACACATAAAGAACTGCAGCTTGTTCGGATCTGTGTTCAGACGCTCGGCCACAGCTTGAGCCATCTGATCGTATGTATAACGATTGGAGAGTTCGAGTACAATTTCCGGTTCGTTTGTATTACATTTGTCGAAGAAGGTGATTTCGACGCGATAGACCAGATCCATGAAATAATCCTCGACGGTTGGCAAATCCAGCTTGACGTCGACATGCTCCTTCTCAAATATAAGAATATAGCCCTGCAAGTTGTCTGGATGCAAATTCAAGACATTCTCCAACGACTGATTGAGGCTGGTTATCTTTTTCTCGTTACACTCGTCAAAGACGGTCAGTTCCGTGTCAGCCTCAAAACCGAGATGCACATTTACCTCGGGTATAATTTCGCTCAGGCGCCGACTGAGCGGCTGTTGCGAGCAGCCAATATAGTTAAGACGCTTGTTACGCGCATCGTAATACTTGAAGAAGACAAGCACTTCCTGCTTCGGATCGAAGGCGGGCAGTGAACGACCGGGCGCATCCGGAGGAGCTAGCTCAAGAAAGATAACCCACGGCTTTTGTGCGGTCGTAATCTGTTCGATGGAACGCGCTGCATCGCGTTGAAAATCGAAGTAGAGGAATTTCTGATTCTGAGCGGCGCACATGATCCACACGCGCATTCGCTCCTTCGGGACGCAGAAAGTCTTAACAAAGGCGTCCATCATCTCCTCAACGGTCTGTGTGTGCTTCAGCTTGAAAAGGCGTTGGTGCACCTTGTCCAAATCGAAGAGGCGACGTTTCTGCTGTGCCTCAAAGTACTCCTCGAGAATGACATGTATCGAGACGAAGAGGTTGGCCTCGCTGCGCTCTTTACGTCGCGCCATCTCGATACGTTTCTCGATGTCCAGTCGTTCTACCAACTCAATGGGTATCTCCTTTTCGGGTATATCGCTGAGAACGCGCTCCAGTTCCGATTTGCGTATATAGACTAACATGTAAGCATTGCTGCATTTGGCGTGAAACGAGATCTCGTCATCCATGCCACCGTAATTCTGTTCGGTCGCTTCAACAATGCGACAGCTCGAAACAACATCGTCGTCGAATTTATACCACTTTCCGTCCGCCTTCGGATTGATGAAGACGACATAGTGACCTCCGTGATTGTCACCCGAGTGCACAAGTACGGCGTGCAGCACATAAGTAGCAGCGGTCTTTTCCTTTTCGGCAAGAAACTGATCAAGATTTATATCCTCATAGAACTCGAACCGATCGTTGTACTTGATTGAACTGTCCGTGATCGGATCGTATTGGAAACGCATTAAATGCAAATGCAACACTGGGGGGAATGCCGTGAATATGACACCCTTGCTGGCCTCCTGCAAAATTAACGTTAAATTATTTTAGAATAGGCACACTTTATTTTGTTAGAAAATAATATTTTGGTCAGTGTGCACTTGGGGAAAACTGAAAGTTGCGTTCTTACTAATAATTATTATTCGTTTAAAAAAAAAATAAATCAATTTTTCAATAAGTAAATGGTTCCTAATTTTAATCCAACCTACCTGTAAGCCATGAACGCCGGCATCGTATTTATTGTCGCCGTCCAGCGTTTCGGAAGCTATGTAATCCTTAAATGACTCGTATATGTTCTTCTTGTCTTTGATGTTCAGCTGAATGTCGTAAAAGGTTTCGTATCGGGTGCTATTGTAGTCGACATTGGTACACTTGATATACGACGACATTTTGCCCTCAAACAGTCCGGGAATGGTGCCCTCCAGGCAGGTACCTTTCATCTTTGACTCGAGCTTATCGAGCAGAACACGCAAAAACTCTTGCACGTCGTGCTGCATAAACGAATCGAGCGTCTCCCATCCAAAGGATTTGGTAAGCTTTTTGGTGCCCACAGGACGATCGCCAAATTGAAGCTCGTGAAAAACTCGCTGCAACGACAGACCAACCGACTTGGTGCTATCATCAGCCTCCGTCGGAATTTTATAGACGGCACGTCGCAGCTGATTCGTAAAGTAGAGCGTCTGCAGTAACGAATTCATGTAGCAGGTAGCGCCCTGATTCTTTAGGCCAACGTAACCGGTGTGCTTCTTCGAATCCCAAAGCACTCCGTGTGGTGCATCGGCCAGCACATATACCTCAAGCGTAATGGCACCGCCTTGTACATAACACTTTTCTGGATCCTGCAGCTCTGGCCACGTTATGAAATTCGAGTAACCGTAGTCGTTTTCCTTTGCGTAAAGTGGAAGGATATTTTTATGAATATCAACGAACAAAATCTTGGCTTGAATTTAGAAAAAAAAATTTTGTTTTCGCAAATGCTGAATACCCAAGAGCAGCGATAAACATAATCACCTCTGGTAAAAATCAATTTCTACTGTACATTTATTTCACTAGGGCTGAATTTGTCTTAATTTTGAATTTTTAAAACAATTCTATATTATTATTTTATAAGTTATTGTTTGATATAAGTTAGAATAATTGTTTTTTATAGTTTGTTTACATTTTTGGAATAAGCCTTTGACAAAATGGATTTTTAGATATATAGTAAAAAAGATTAAATCGACATCATACGTGGGACGGACGCAACAAATCTAATATTGGAGTTTCGGTTTACTTAATACTTTAAATGGCATTTAATTATATTTATGTATTTAATTAAATCTTAGCTTAATTATTGAACTAAGATACTCAAAGGATATTAGGTCAATATATTCATTCCTAGGGAAATTACTAACTCGAAAACGATATACTTTAAACTAAATTTGTTCGGTTTTTTAATAACGTTTTCGATAACGTTATCTAAAATAAAATCTTTATAGAATTTTTTGTTTAAAACTTCATTTTATATTTACAGAATTTAAGCCCATCTATAATTTTTCATTTTCGATCTATTCTTTAAGTTCTACAGTCCCATCATAAACAATTGTTTGCATTATTTTAATACTTCAAGTCGTTGGTCATCATTTAATATTTTAAACAAAAAAATAAACACATTATCCTAACCCGTTGCCTTCCTTTGTTATTTAATTATTTTTGTTTTGTTTGTTTTGTGGATTGTTGCGATACACTTTAAAATTATTTGCGAAATTTACATATACTACGGTTACCTTGGAATAGAAGAGATGCTTGATGCGGGTGCGGGTAAACGGCGCCGCATCCGGTTTGTGGCACTTAAGGCGCAGCTCGGCGATGGCGTTGCATGACCACGTGGTCGATTCGTTCTCACCGTTGCACTGCAAAAAAAAGCCTAGCGCACGCTCATTCGGTATGACCATAATCTTCCAAGGCAACATGCGCACGTAAACGGGCGGCGATAATTGTTGCCCCTTAAGCTGGGTTATGTTTTCCACGGTGTATGAGAATGTCGCCTCCGAACGGAATTGATCCTCTTTGGGATCAGAGTCGACGGCGGTCATTTCTTGCTCGTTAGCATACGCCGCTGCTGCGGTGGTGCTATCGGCGAGCAGCTGTTGCGGAGGCACGTTGCCGTTCTCGCTGGGCGGTAGCGCGGCGGCGGTGTGCATTTGCTGTTTATTGAGATGCTGTTGTTGTTGCTGCGGATGTTGTTGCTGCTGCAGGTCGCTCGTAATGATTTCGACCTCTTGCGTGTCCATTGCTTCGATCGATTGGTCGGGCTCAATTTCCATTTTCCGCTTGCAATTACGTTTCAAATTGAATCTTCTTCCACTGTGCCTTTTTCTTATTTTTCTCGTTGCCTTGTCTTTTCTTGTCTTGTCTGTTTCTTTTCCGCACTACGTCTTTTATTTTATCTGGTTATTAGATTTTTCAACGAGACCGCAACAAAACAACAACAATGACGACCTTTGGAAAAACGTTGCAAACACAAAGAACAAAAACGCTGCGCGAAAAATTTGATATTACAAAATATTTTGTATTTTTGTGGAATTTTCTCAGCAATATTTCAAATTCCTTTTGTTCGTCACTTTCTTACCTGTCAAAAATTTTTCGTCTTCAAATTATTTCCGATTCCTTTTCTTATTTAATTCTGATTCAATTCCGGATTCGCCGCTTCTCCTTATTTTGTGCTTTGTTCTTTACTCAGTCCCTTTTGCCTTTTTCGTCATAAAACCTATCATGCACGCTGCCTTTTCTTGAATTTGCGTTCACCCTGCACAAATTCGCCCAAATTTATTTATTTTCAACAAGAGTGGCCTGGCGTACTTGGATTTTCACAAAATTTTTAATTATATTTCACAATTATTTCATCCGGAAAACATTTCTTATTCGCTCACAATTTAATTAAGCCAATGTTTGTCGTGCAACCAACTTCACATTGCTGGTATTTGTGGCGAAAAATTAATTCTCGGCGAATTGACGTTAGCTTTGTTCCTGTACTTTCCCTAACTTGCAAAACGATCCATGCGTTACTTAGGGTAGGGTATATGATGGTGTTACTATCAAACAAATAAACAAGTTTGTGTATTTTGATTTCAGAAACACTTTTTTTAAGCCTACTCAAATCCGTTTCGGCATTCCTGACTTATAACCAGATTTTTCTAATCTTTGGAGGGGTATATTTCCCCTGAAAACCTCCTACCTCATATAAGATCTATATTTTCAAACTACAAATATTTACATTATACACCCTTTTTTATTTGGTTACTTCAAGTACACAAACCATTACACGTGCCGCCACCTGCTGGATTTTTCTCAACCATTCTAACTTCCGGTATCACGAATGTCATTACAAAGGAGACGCTGCACAAACAAATTAGAGCTTAGTCGAGTAAATGTTAATTTTTAAAATTAAATAAATTATAGAATAGCAGTCATATCAACTTTTAATCAAAATGCAGCGCGATGAGAAGCAAATGGAAATGACGCTGGATGCAGTGCTCAACCGGCTTAATGATCTGAAAATGTCCATTGGCGCAATGGTGCACAAGCTGGAGACCGAGTACGAGATCATCAATTGGCCAACATTCCTGGACAATTTTGCACTTATTTCGAGTCACGTGAGTTTTTAATTCCAGCCTTTCTTCATTAAAGTTTTTTTTAATCAGCTCCAACTGCTCTTACACAGTTAACCGGCCTCACAAAAATCCTAGCCAAGGAACTCTGCCCACCGCTACGCAATCGCACCGTGCTGCCGCTGATGTTGTCGCCGGATCGCGATGAGGCTCTGGTCAATCTGACGCAAGGGCGTGTGCAGTGAGTTACATTTAAGAAATTAAAAAATTGCGGCAAAAAGTAATGAAACTAAAATTTTTTTTTAGAAATTTCTCACACGATATTGTGCCCGACTATCTGCGCACTAAGCCCGACCCCCTAGCGGAGGCGAAAATACTGCAAAACGAGCAAAAAGCGGCAAATCTCACAACGGAGGCGGCATTGAAACAAGTGACACAGTATAACAAGGTCGTCTCGCATGTTTTGGACATGGTTAGCAAGGCGCGCGAGGAGTGGGAAATCGAGTCGTCATCCCGTTCAGGTTATATATATATTTAAATTTATTTTTATTTAGTCTATTCGGTACTCGGCGATGATCGGACTTTTTTGTTTAAAATAAACATTTTAAAGTTAATTATCAACTGTATTTAACTGAGGTAGGCATGGCAGATTTCATATCCTATTGATCCTACCTGACCTATTTTTATATATGTTGAATGTTTGAAAAATCGGTAAAGAATGTAAAAATGATTATAGAAAATTTATGCAGGCAGTGTTATTAATTCTTTTTAAATTTCGCAGGCATTCAACAAACCAGCAGCATGGCTGATACGCATGCGCTCGTCGCTGCCGTTGGCATGGGCAAGGGCCTTAAAATGACTATGCCGCCCATGTCGGTGGCGGGTGGTGGTCCTGGAAGCATGGTAAATTTATTGGAAAATGAATTGAAACTGAAAATAATTTTACATTATAAAATTAAAAACGTTCGCTTATAACTTTAGATGGTTCCGCCTGCTATACGTGCGCCGACACCAATGAGCTCTGTCAGTCCTGGCGGTGTGAATCAGATGGCCAAGGCGCCTTCGGCGATTAAAACAAACATCAAATCCGCAATGCAAGTGCATCCTTTCTCCCGTTAAAACATCGATTTGTAATTAATATAAATTTATTATGTAATCGAAAGACTCATATTAGTTAGTGTTAGTTTTTAAGCTGATAAATTATATACCTTAAAGCAGTTGAAAACGAAGTCTGCATTCCTTAAAAAAAAGTATGTTTAAATTCTTTCAATAACAATTCTAACTTTAATACTGCTGGATTTCATAATATCGAGCGACCTAAATATGGATTTTAAAGTAAAGTTTAAGTTTCATTTACCAACCCGAAGTTCCTCTAGAGATTTTAAAGATGGGCGAATTAAGTTCGAAAGAGGGCCCGAAATTAATGAAAACAAGTAGGAGATTATAGTTGGTCTTATCGACTTTTATTTAAATACTTAATTTGTATAATAAATAATATCAGGAACCAGAAAAGTAAAATATTAATAAGTGTGAACCACTCTTAAGTTTTCAAGTTAGTCTTTAAAATTTCAGTCACTTTGTCTCAAGCTAATATCTTCAGTGGTTTAAGTGATGATGGACTGTCCGATAAACGGTCGCTGTTAGATTGATCCAAACACGATAGACGTAAAAAAAATTTCCAGTGTATTTTGTATAAAAGAACAAATTTAATGTTTGCTTTTCAAGAATCTTTAAAAATATATTAAAGGGCATTTTTTTTTCAAAAACTTTCATTAACGAATGTTTTTAGGATGAGACATGTTTTGGTTTAAGAGATATATTTACAAAATGTTTATTTTTGTTAATTGCAATTATGAATAAAATTTTATTTTAATTTAAATATATATTCAAGTTTTAAAATTCGTCTCAGAACTTTTTAGTCGAATACTTACCGAAAATTACAGCCGATGGGTTAGGAATGTTTTACTTTAAAAAAATATTTGTTTTAATCGACTTGAGCCGAGTTAAATCTACCCGATCGATTGCGACGCAGCATGCAGTCTTTGCAATTTATTTCAAAAGTAACTTCAACACTATTTTTTTGAATTTATAAAAACAAAATCGTTTTTCTTTTTTACAAACTTTCTGCCTTTTCTTTTTTTGTCGTCTAAATTTTGATCCATTTTCAAAATATAATCTAAAAACCATATTTTATACGGACATTTAACCAATAAACTGAGTTTCCAAATACCAAAAAAACGATGGCCTTTTACACCTCTCGTGTCGATGATAATGGCAACGAGATCGAGCGTCGTCATTCCGCACGCAGTTTGGCCACGCCGCCGCTGACCGGAAACAGCAGCACGACGCGACTTAATTTAAGTTCGCGCAGTTGTGAGACCAAAGCGAGTGTAAGGTGAGTTTCAAGGCGTTTGGTCGTCAAAATGAAAAAAAAAATTTTTTTAAAAATGGTTTACAAAATTTGAACAGGTATGTAAATCCGGCTGCCTACATAGAGAAGACGCCCGAGAATAGCGACACGAGTAGCGTTGGCACCATGTCCTGCGAGAACCAAAAATACCAATCGACCGTGTCGGAGAGCCAGAGCGATATTGTGCCACCGCTCGACCTACAGTCGGAGGATAATTATCCAACCACACGCGACTACACCTTCTCATATCGCAAGCATTGCGAAGCCGCAAAGATTGTTCTTAAACCGGATTTAGCCTACGAGACTTGGCTATCAGCAAAAAGGTCAAGACAGAATTTAAAGCTGGTTGTGTAACGGTTTTAAACATTTTTAGTTACTTTCGGTTTAAAACGATTTTGCTTAAAACATTTTAAGCAATTCAGAATCGGAAAAAAATTATTCAAATTAATAGCAAAAAGTTAACAAACTAACGAATTGTTATCCACTTATATATTTTTATTTTTGATATTTACTTAGAAAACTCATTTCGGATGAGGCAGCGCGCCGCAAGAAAGCCGAAGAACATAAACGCAAAGAGCAGGAGGAACGCAAACGTCTTTCCGAAGAGAAATTCCAAAAGTGGCTAGAAACGAAATCGCGCCAACCGACGCGATCACGGGAAAAACTCAAATCAAATGTCAGCGGTAGTGGCGGAGGTGGTGGTGGTGGCTTCGACGACCGAGATGAACGTTCGCCACCAAAGACACAACTCAGCGAGGAAGAGGCGCAAGCAAAGCTAGAGGAATGGGAGCGCACCAAACGACTGGAGGAAGAGCGACGTCGCATGCTGCAGCGACAAGAAGAGGAACGCCGTCGAGAAATGGAGGAACAACGTCGCCAAATGGCTGCCGAGGCCTGGGAAAAGTGGCTTGCCGATGCTGCCAAAAAACCGAAACCAGTGCCGCTCAATCGTGGCATTTTCACGTTGCGCGGCACTATTTCTGATATTTTTGTTAATCCAAATGAGTGGCAGAGCACGGGCCCAATAAAGGAAGATTAATTATTCAACTGCAGTTTTTGTGTGTGGTTCTTCTTCTTTTTGTATAGTATAATACTTTGCACTTTTAAGTGGGCATGTTTGAATAGATGTATCAAATAGTTATTTATTTTTTTGGAAGTTATTATAACTTTTGTATTGGTCTTTAGTCTTGATGACATGCCATCAATGCATTTAGGGATACTCGAAATTCAGTAACTTTTGCAAAATTATTTAATATCTTCGATGTCGAGTTTATCATAAGAAAAAGAAATGATGAAAAAAAGCACTAACGGAAAAGTTGGACCTAATGTTTTTTTGGTGAATATTTAGAAATGATGTCAAATATAAAATATTAGGCATAAACTGTGATGCATATCATTTTTAACAAGAAATCACAAAAAAAAATTTATTTAATAACGTTAAAGTTTATTCTGATAAAAACAAGATTAAGAAATTTTAAAATGACATAAATTTGAAATTATCTTAAGGGACTTAAAAACTAAAATAAAAAATACACAAACTTTTGCGAGAAAAGTAATATAAATATCACCTCAAACCGCCATTTCCATGTGAATCTTCGGATATGGATTATACTCGAGAATTTCAAAATCTTCGAAAGTGAAATCCTCAATGTCTTTAACCTGTCGCTTGAAGGCCAACTTTGGAAAGGCGCGCGGCGTGCGTTGCAATTGCTCCTTTAGCGGATCGACGTGATTCTTGTAGACATGCGTGTCGCCTGTGGTGTGCACAAAATCACCTGGCTTCAGACCGGTGATGTGCGCAATCATATAAGTCAACAGTGCATACGAAGCAATATTAAAAGGCACACCCAGACCCATATCAGCACTTCGCTGATACAACTGACACGACAGTTCGCCATTCGCAACGAAAAACTGCGCCATACAATGACACGGCGGTAGCGCCATTTGCGGTATATCCACAGGATTCCAGGAAGACATAATTATTCTGCGATCTGTTGGATTCGTGCGTATCGTATGGATGACCTGCTGCAGCTGGTCGATACCCTCGCCTGTGTAGTCATCATGACTGGTTCGGTACTTGGCGCCGAAATGACGCCACTGAAAGCCATAAACAGGACCCAAATCTCCCTCTTCGCGATCCTTGAAACCGCACTTGTCGAGAAACTCGCGCGTACTGTTGCCATCCCAAATGCGTATATTCTTGGCTTGCAGCAGTTTGGCATCGGTGCTACCGCGTATAAACCAGAGTAGCTCCTCTGCGACGGCACGCCAAAAGACACGCTTTGTCGTCAGCAGCGGAAAACGTTCGCGCATATCGAAACGCATCTGCGCACCGAAAATAGAGATGGTGCCGACGCCAGTACGATCAGGGCGGTAGACACCTGCCAAGGAATATTTCTTATTAAACATGAATTTTACAAAATCAATATCGCGACGACTCACCCGTGTCCATAATGCGTTTGATCAAATCCAGATATTGTTGCTCATCGGGATTTACACTTGCCTGTTGCTTAACAGACGCCACTGCCGGCACCACTACGGAAGTGTTTTGCGCGGTTCCATTGGCAACAGCACCGCCAAGTATATTCGCTTTCTTTAGTGCTTCTATGTCCATCTTTAGCGACACGTCACTCATTTTATCTCTTTGTTTACTGATTTTGCGAAATCGCAATTACAATTCAGATATCTGCGGAAAGATGATCCTCCCTTGTTTGATTTGACAGTCAAGTTGTTTGCTTGCTCAAGTTGTTTTGGCGCGAAGTCAAAATAATGCGACCAACTGTAGAGTTGTTTTGAAACTTCTAGTACTGCCGCCTGCGTAAGAAGGTAAACAAAAATATTAGATGTGTTCCAGTACTTTTTTAATAAAATGTTTGCGTTATTATTTTGTGTTTTTTGTTATCCCTTTGGAAAAGTTTTTGCGATTTTAATAAGAGTTTTCATTCATTTCTTTTTTATAGTAAGAGAGAGAGACAGACGGAATCATGTAAAAAATTTAAGCAAATTTAAGTTATACCGACTCTGATAAATGCACCGCCACTATTAGTGCTTATTAAAAACATTTTTTTTTATAATAACGTTTAAAGATTAATTGATATTATTCCTATATAATGTTATAATAGCAAAAGAACAATATCAAGTTTTAAGACTTTATTAGGCAAATGAATTAATATAAACCACTCTAATGCGTTTTACACAATCGACTTAAAAATCCAAAAAATAATAAATCAGTTTGACTTAAGCTTAACAGAAAACTTGAAAACATTTCTATTCCTTATTTCAAATGGTTCGGACGATATCGTGTTAAAAAAATCGAATCGATTTGTTTACAAATTTTCAGTTCAATTTGATAATCGGTTTAGTAGTTGCAGGATTATTAACATTTTTAGTTTATATGTAAGAGAACTTCGAGTTCTGTTACCATTTAAATTAAAAATGATCCTTTTAGGCTATATCGATGAAACTAGCTTTGATTAAAATTTTAGCTCTGCAGATCATTCAAATGTAAAACTATATTTAATTCAATTGTATTTAAATGTTTCCAAAATACTGGAGAGGAAAGGAAAAAAGTATACAAAGGATTTTATACACTTAAACACTTTTTTGTATGAAAGAAACGTACTTTTTATTTTGGTTGATTTTAATTTAAATACTGAAACTAAGGCTGAGACGAAAACTTAAACTTAAACGTTGGCAAAGAACGAGTAAATGTAACTGGATTGAAATGATTACAACAGATTCGATGAAAGCTAAAAAAATCTGTTGAACGGAAATCAAAAACGTGATCGATCACAGATGATAAGAATTTCCTGCAACATCACCAGATAAGTCAGTATTTTTTTAATATATTGTATATACGTACATTATATATATATGTGGTGCGTCGTTATCTGTATTAAACAAGTACATATCGGAATGTATACTAACAATGTATACTAATAATTTGCAAGCAGGACCAAATTTTTCTTATAACACGATTTAAAAAAGATTTAAAAGCAGTTTAAAAGCATATATATAAACTTTAAGATCGTCCTTCTAATCCTGAAAGGATCTTTTCAATTATCCCACTAGTTATTTTCTAACTTTTTCTTCTAATTAAAAGACTATTGGAAGCAGAAAACAAAACTAAGTCATGCCAATTTTCGATTATTTAATTGAATTCACTTTTTCTAAGCTAAAAAGAAAGAAACCTAATTTTAAATACATTCTAAGGAATCCAGAATCGGGATTATTAGAAAATTAGCCTGAGCCTGATTGTAGCAGTAAAAGCTATCATGCATTTAATTTTTCTTTAAAAAAATCCCTTTTCAAAGTTCTGGTGGTAAGACAAGATAAAGTCAGATTAAAACCAAATACGTCTTAATCTTTAAGATTTTTTATATACGCTCCAACCTAATGTACATGAATTTATATCGCTGCCAAAATGGACAAAGGTCCTAACCAACACTTTGAAATTTTACAAAATATATTACAAAATGTGAACAAAAGTTTTTATGTCTAAACTACAAAATCTTAATTTCTGCCTTTTTGGCTATACTTTGTTGTGAGGAAATTAAAAAATTCGACTCGAAAAAATGTTGGTTAGGGCCTTTGTGCATTTAGGCAGCGATATGTACATATGTATAAATGGTTGCAAGGGATCATAAATGTTAATTAATGACAAATTGCGCTGTTGCATTGTTTTATATAAATTGATTTAAATATGAAATCCGGCAAAGTTGTTTATTTTGTTGTTTGCTGAATGAATTCAAATATTGTTTCAATTATAAAACTATTATTTTTGTTAAAACCTTTCTTTTTTCATTTAAAGCAGCTACACTAGCATTTACCGAATAAGCAGTCTGGACAGCTAACTGAATACATTTGTTTATCTCTTAAAGGTTAATTTACAGATTAATTTTTAATTTAAAATTCAAAATTAATCAATCGCAAATCGAATTTTTAAATGAAAAAACTTCTTGCATATAATTATTTGTAAATTTTGGCCATGAATGATATTTCGCATATAGTTAACGTGTTTTTGTTTTACATTGGCATAGCTTATCAGCAAAGCATTTGCCCTTGTGGAGTGCATGTAGAGATTGGTTCTGCTGCATTTCCCCAGAAACAAATTGTTCCCGTATCGCATTTGTTGCTGGCAAATTTTGTCTAATCAATCTATTACATAATTAAGCTCTGATCTAGTGTTGAGCTTTAGGTCCGATAATTTGTGCTTAATTTTTAAAATTCAGTTCTAATTTATTTAGCTGCTATCAGGTCTGAAAGCGTTTAATTAAAATTGAAGCTAATCTTTCTCATACAGCCGTTAACAATTGTTTCAGGTCTAAATCGTTAGAAAAAATTTTATACTATATGGAACTTTAGTTTTGAAATGCCTACACTGAGGCGTTTCACTTTGATTTAAGGAGAATATTTTTGATTTTACTTTATTTTTCTGGGTGTAGGAAAGTAATTATATGAATTTAAATATGTTTTAAGAGTTTCCTCGCCTACATATGTAATCAAGTGACTTATACTGTAATTTTTAGTGTAAGGAGTTTTGTATAAATAAATTATAAATTATAAATAAATAATTATATACATAATTTTGTACAAAGTTTCAACCCAATATCTCCACTAGTTATCAAGATACCTGTATTTTTTGTAATAGTGAGCTTAAGCATTGGGGTATTGGCATTAAAATCTAATCAGCTCGTCCAGACCATAATAGCAAACAGTTTACAGATCAGCTCAATATATCAAACGGTTCTCTCGCTATCGTGTTAACAAGAACTGATGACAAACAGACGTCCCGTTAGACAGATCGGCTCAGGTTTTGATATCTATCTTGAGTATTTCTCTACTCTACAAACATTGTTCCAAAACCGATATACATAAAAAAGCGACACCTAACGATTAATAGCATAGCTAAAGTAGGCATAAAAGAGTATGCCTGATAAATGGCGCCACATTAGTAAAAAAAATCCCATACGTACATTTTCTGACAGACACAATTAACAGATTTAATGATTGAGTACCCAAGCAAAAGTGTTAGTCAGAATATATTTTATAAATGCAATGTACTGAATTATTAATCAAAATCATCGAATTAAGCAAATAGTATTTAGGTTTCAATTAAAGTTTACTGTTACTTTTGTAACTAATTGTTTTATTTACTTTTTATTTAATGTATAACATTCATTTTAAAATTTATAAAGTCATGCACAAACTACATTTTAAGAAGGTTTAAAATATATGTTTAAAACAAATTGTATTTGAATATATAACGAATTTCAAACATTTTCCTTTAAGTGTAAGTTTCAGGTTATATATTCTTAAGTACGATGCAGTGGAATATTTCTAAAGCTTAATGAATTCTTAATCATTTCGCCAGTGGCGTGTACTTAAAACATTTCGTCAATTTGAAAATCAGAAATAATTTGTCAACTTTAATATTTTATATTTAATAGTTACATTTTCTCTATTTAACCTTATAAAAAAGTCGTTATTTTTAAATGTAGACAAAATATTAGTAATCCTTTTGTCATCGAATCAATTAAATGAATTTCCAATTATCATGATAACCAAATATAAAATTATTTTTAAACAAATTTAATCTGTAGCTACGTCCGGAACATTGTCAGTGCTGCATCATAGTTCAAATATCAAATATGTGACTTATTGATGTCTAACAAACGATTATTAAATCTTTGAATCAAAACAGGAAATCATTAAAGATTAAAACTGCAATTTAAAATTATTATTATTTTAATCAACATTTTCAATCAGGAACTAAAACCAGTATTGCGAATAAACAAAAGAGAATTTGTAATTATTGGCTTAGTGAAATAACTCGGAAAAAAGTTCCAAAACTAAAAGAAATAAGTTCTAAAAATGTCATTACATTTTAGGAGTTTTTGTATATGATATAATTTCCAAATTGTTGTTTGTTTGGGAATTGTTTTTATCAAATGTAATTTCCCAAAAAATATAGCTATCTATATTTTCAAATGGCCGGAAATTTAAGAAAAATAAACCTTGGAAAGGAGCCTGTACAAACAGGAGCCAAGAAGGCATCCAATCTCGAAATCCCGGGATTTTGATTATGTTTTTTTTTGCAATTTGTAAAAAAACATATTGAACGAAATATCTTTAAAATCGTTTGATCCTGAGACCGTTAAGCTTTCAATTTTTGAAGACTCGGTATAAGATTAAACAGATAGTTTGGAAAATATACTGAAAAACCGTTGGAAAACTGTCATAGTACAATTCAGAAATTTAGTACATTGAGTGAAAGTTCCACCGAGAATATTTCACGAGAAATAGATAAGTTCAGTTGGGTTTGTATTCGTGGACAAAATCTTCACTTTGCTTACGATTATCTTTGATGATATTCGACAGTCGGGTATTTATTCTGAAAATTTCGTTCTACTTTTTTCGATAAGACTTTGGATGTTTTATTAACTTACATTTATTTTTTTTAATGACGGGAATTAAAATTTCAAAACTAGGATCCCCGGAAACTTAAAAATATCTCTTGATTCGGATGTCTTAATAGCTACCCTTTACTGTTTGACTACGTGGGCGGCTTATGATTAGAAGTTCTAGAAAAATAAACCCTGGATAGAAATTCAACTCCGACCCCGAACCAACTGTGTCTACCATATAGTACCGCACTGAATTTCCTTTAGGATGTAATTTATTTTTCTCTTTTGAAATAATTTCCTTTTCGTTGGGATCAATTCATTTAGGATTTATTTAACAGGAAGTTATTTCATATCGCCAAATAATTGCATTTCTAAAAATTGCTATCGTCAATGATATCTTAAAAATTCCTACATCAATTAGATAAAAATACTTGCAAAAACTAAATTATATTAAAAACGTAAACTTACATCAATTAGTTGAATTAATACCCGGTATTAATGTAAAATCATGATTTTAATGAAAAATTAATTAAAATGGATAACAGTGGCGGTGTTCATTTGCATTAACATGTTGATTTAAGTATGCCGCGGCTGCTAAAAATACTATTCAGCATTATAACGACATATAAAGTTATTTAAAATTTTACATTTTTTTTGTCAACAAACAGTGTTGTACACTTTGTTTGTATTTGTATTTTGTTCTTATTTCACTGCCAGTGTCACCCACACACATTTCGCCCGATCCAGTCGGCAGGAGCACATCGAGCACCGAGCATCGGCACTGACAAACGACAAGCGACAAACGCCATTGACTGCAGAATCAACATTTTATTTACTGTTTGTTTTTAATTAAAAAAATTTAATTGATTTTTCTCTTGCCGCTCCTTGTTTACATTATTTTATTTTATTTATTTCATTTCATTTCATTTTTTCCATATGCACATAACTAGATCCTCGTTTCGATTTTTATTATTATTATGTCGTTCATAATTTTTTTATTTTTTTTACGTTGTATTGTTTCAATGTGGTAAATGTCAATTATTTTTAATCGAAAATTATGATCAATCAAATCGATTGTAAAATTGAAAATTTGGATTTTGATGCATTGCGCTCGGCGCAAATATTGACATAATAAAGTGCTTTTGTTGTAGTTGGTTTTATGGTTGTTGTTGTTGTTATTATTATAGTTGTTTGTTAATATCTCCTGTTACTTACTTAAACACTTCCGGCCAAATTTAAATAAGTTCAGCGGAAGTTTGGCTATTAATGACTGCTTGCCAAGTCTCTCTTCTTCTTCCTCCTCTTATTGTGTTTCTTGTTTGGCAATTTCTGTGGCTAATATGCGCTTTGTTACCCAAAGTACCTACAATAAAATATTTAACATAAACTGTCAAAATGATGAATTGGCCACACTTATTAACAAGCCTAAAAGCAAAGTTATGTGCATATTTTTGTGTTCAGTGGCGTGCCCAAAAGGGGGCTTTTGTAGTTGTTGAATGTCTCAAATGATAGTATCCGAAAAACAAAACAATATGGCGCAAAATCTTAGTCAAAATAACGTTCCGACTTCACAAATTTTTAGGAGCAATTTTAGCGAAATAATCGAATATTTTTAATTAGTTTTACAAATTGTGAGCGTAATAAGTGGGCGTGGCAAATTATATAAGACCACAGTATAAATGAGAAAGCAAATTGAGCTAACTCACCTCGATTTCTGCATTATTTTAAATTTGAGTTAGAACTAGGTGGAAATTTTTCTGTTGTACTTGGGAACAACTGATTAAATTGTAGAAACGATTACGGTGGTCCATGTTTGTTATTTTTTTCTTATATGGTTAAATAAGCTCATAAAACTTTATGAGGTTATTTTGATATACAAACGTTCTTAAATAACTAGAGTAAACAAATTAGGGTGGTTTGCGATTTATAAAATTAGGCTGGCTCAAGATTTAAATTTTTTAAATTTTATTGTTGTTTAAAAAATCATAAGGAACCACTCTTATTTGATTGTGATTTTTAACAATGTGGTGTATTTGTAATAGTCATTATGACCGACTATAATTTATTACTTGATTTTTTTTTGCTTTCTTTTTTTAGACAACAAACTACGTTGTTGTTTTTATTCACTTATACATTATGTTTTTGTAGCAACCATTTTGCAACTGCATAAAAATTTAAATTTTCAAAGAGAAAAACAATATCGAGGTGGAGAGGGGGAATTTTCTACTCTCCTCACCTTATATTTATTACACCATTTTATTAAAAATATTTCCCATTAAAAAATTCGAGTTACGCCTCTGTGTAAACGCAAATTATGAAATGCAACACTGACACATCATAAATCCGCAAAATTTTTAATGCAAACAAACGTTTGTCGACTCAAATTTGGCCACACAAAATAGCCGCAAATAATTTTCTACTCGAGTACTCAAAAGTTTATTGTAGTTTGTTTTATTTTTATTCTTGTTCTTGTTTTTGTAACAATCTGCTCCTAAACATTTCAGAGAGTTGATGAAGGAAGACCTCTTCATAACAAAAACAAAACAAACAAAAAAATAAAACAGCGAAACTCATTAACATAAAAAATGTGTCTATTATTTTGCTCTAAATTTTTTTCAGTTTGTTGCTTACAAAAATATAAAAAAACAACAACAAAAAAAAAACAACAAATGAAATGAAATGAAACAGAAAAAAGTTCAAATTATCATATCGTACATTTTGCTACAACGTTTTCTGGTTAAAAGTGGAGCAAACAATTGCGCCAAAAAAGGAAAATGGAAGAAAAAAAAAAATGGTACATATCATACCGTCTGAATGGGCATGGTGTTCGGTAGTAAAATAGTAGCAAATGTACTCGCAATGGGCATAATAATTTTTCCTTGCAACAACAAAAACATTTTTAACATTTCAATTATTTTAGTACTTATGAACACAACAAAAAAAAATATATATATATACAAACAACAACAATAACAGAGGAAAAGGTTCAACGAACGTCTCATTTCTGTTAACATGCGAGTACTCGTTCTTGTTTGTTTGTTTGTATGTATGTACTAAAATGAACTGCGGTGCTTGTGTTCTTTAAATTGGCACATTTTTTGTTGTGGCTTAAATAAAATGTTGCCCTATGATTAAAAGCCAAAAAAGAAACAACAACAAAAAAATATATATGATGTAAAAAAACAAGTCAAATAAATGTACTTTAATAACTAACAAACTTAAGAATAATTCAATTAATTCATAGATAACGAAAAGTGAAAATAAAAACTAGTAAGAGAATTATCTTAGGCTATGCCGAAGCTCATACACCCTTCGCCATTTTAGTGACACCAAAAATGTGCTTCTTAGCACAGAAGTGCTACATGTCTCTATTATAAGTGGGCGGTTTTTTTTATTGGTTAGTAGTTTTGTGTTCCTAACAAAGTGTTAAATGCCGAATTTGAACTGGTTATTAACGCTGTAGCTATTTAAAAAAAAAATGTTCTTTCATGCAAAGAGATGGTTTGTATGGGAGGTGGGCGTGGTTCTTATCCGATCTCGCCCATTTTTTGTGAGCAGTTTTGTGTTACTACTAAATATTAAATTTGAACTGGATATCTCTACTGGAACTAATTTAATGTTTTTTTTTCGTATGGAAAGGAGTGGTTTGTATGGGAGGGGGTAGAAGTTTTGGTACGATCTGGTCCATCTTAGAAAAGGAGTTCGCATACCAAATTTCAGCTCGATAGCTGATCAACGCTGATCATTTTTTTATATACTTTGTCATACCTACCACGCCTCTTTCTGGGCGTTACAAACGGAAGAACAAACTCAATATACCATTCGGTACGTGCACTTGTACGTGGCTTGTTTTATTGCACAAAAAAACTCTTTTAATAAAGATTTGCTTATGCTGACATACCTCGGGCGAAGTACTTCATATATTAATAAAAAAAAAGTGTGTTCCAAAAATTAAATATATTTCTATACATTTTAAAGTTTTGTACTTTTGACAAGGCGAATTTGTGTCAAAATGAACTTGATGAAATTTTAGATTAAAACAACATATTAGATTCTAAAATTTGATAAGACTACAATTTTTAAATTCAATAATTGTTTACAGACCCCGCCCAACATGGCGAAATTAGGGTCAATTTTGCCATGTTGGGCGAAATAAGGGACAATCTACAGTTTCGTGTACCAAAATTAGAACTTATTTTTTTGGTTCTTTTAAAAATTCTTTATAAAACTATTTAAATCTTCCAATTCTTGAGTACTAACCGACATTTAATAAAAAACATAATGTAATAAATATAAGGTGCGTAAAAGAGGAATATGTCCCTTTCCACCTCGATATAGTTTCGCGCTTTAAAAATTAAATAATTGTTAAGTTGCTACAAAATTATTAAGTAAATAAAAAATACAACGGAGCTTGTTGCCAATAATCAAAAAACCAAACTGCAAAATAAAGCAGACATCGAGGTGAGTTCGCTCAATTTGTGTTCTCATTTCTGCTTTCCTAACCTTTTTATTTAACCATCATAAAAACCAACTGCAAAAAAAAATAAATTTTCAAAGAGAGAAGAGAGTTTATCGAGGTGGAAAGGGATAATTTTCTACTTTCCTCACATTATACATATGTACATGACACCATGATAAAATCAATGTTTTAGAACTTGCACAGTTTGTTCTAAATCCTTAGCAAAAAATGTCTTAACAAAAATGTTAAGGGCTTGTGGGGAATCGGCTTTAGCAGTTATATATAGTGTAGATAAAATTAAAAATATCAGCTATAACTTTAAAAAGTAAAGAAATAGTCAAGCTAAAAAATTACCATTTTTCTATATTTAGTATATTAAAGAAAAACCGCTTTGGGCGGAAGTAAGGAACAATGGCCGAATATGGAACACTTACGTTATTGAGTTTATAATTCAAAGAGAGAAAAGAACAACAATTGTTAGAACAAATAAAATACAAAATTTGGTTTAAAAGTTGTTGCAAAATAAATTAAAAAAAAGAATGTTCTGCACAAAATGCCTATACCTCGGAGAGTATAGAAGTCAACAAAAGGGATTTTAAGTTAATTTTACCATGACGTTTCACTGAACAAAATTTGAAGGAAAACCAAAAAAAAATGTTTGATTGTAAAGTTTTAAATATCGAAAATTATCAGCGAAAAATAAGATTATTTGATAAAGAAAAAAAAAAACGAGTTATCAACTTAGCCCTGTAAACATTTGCAAGCAGTAGTCACAGAAAAGTTAAAATGCTTTTGCGATAAAACATGCAATAAACTAATAAAATTCTTGCCAAAATTGTTGCCAAACTAAACTACTTAATTAGATTTTTGTTTTGCAAACATTCAGCGCAATCGCTCGTTATTGTTAAGTTAAATCGCCATAAAGTATGCTAATATTCGATGCATCAATTTGGCATTCTTGAGTGCATTATGTGTATGTGTGTGTGTCTGGCACAACAATAATAAATAAACTGCATATGGCTTCCGCTTGGATTATCGCATTACATTGTGTTAGTCGAATGCATTTTGGTTAGGAATTTTTGTTGCATGCAACTTTCCGAAACTGAAGCCAAAAATTCAACCAAAATTGGCAGCACTTCTTCGCCACACACTCACACTCACTCACACACACCACCACAGCATTACTGCATGCTATGGTGCATTCTTTGCATTTGTTACGCCATCGCATCATATCGCATTGAAGAAACTTTTAAGCCGATTTCTGACTGCCAAAATACATGCTTATGAAATCACAAAACTGGCAGCATCACAGCGCACCATCATCTCATCGCATCGGGCATCGCATAATCTTGTTCCTTCGTTTGTTCGTGGGTGGTGGATTGCAGCTCCTTGTAGCACTTTAATTTAAATAAAAAAACGATACTTTTAGTTTAAAGAAAGCATTTTAATTGAAATTATGAAAATATTTTTGGATCCGTTAAAAGATTTGAAAATTTCAAAAATCAATATTTTATTTTTCAATTCGATTATAGTAAATCTTAAATTTAAAACGAACTCAACTTTTGATTATCTGCTGAATCAAACAAGTTATTCAATTGCATTTGTTATTAATGTTCAACACGCTGCGTATTAATTAAAAAAAATACTCTTTTCTATAAAATTTTAAAACTGCGTCTAAATGTTAAAATAACGTGACATGTATATGTCAATTCAAATGATGCATTGTCAATTTATTATGAATTATTATGTAATTATAAAAATTAACATGAAGAAAGTGTTAATTTAACATGATATAGTTTAAAATTTACACATGTTTTAAGATAATGTGTCAATGATTTTGCAAAATCAACACGAAAAAGTGTTAAATTAACATTATTACCATTGACACAATACTTTCCCTTGTTAAATATTGACAAATTTTGTGTCTGATAACCGATTAAAACAAATAACACTTAAAATGTTATTGATAACAAATTTTTATGCGGTGAACAATTTTAACCTGAAGAAGTGTTAATTTGAGATTAATTTGAGGTAAATTTTACATGATTTTTTATAAGTCACTCACTCACTCTCATTTAAAATATTTTAGAAAATTATTCTCTACTACAAGTATTTCGAAGTCCAAGAAAATATATAAAATATTTATGCATTAAGGCTAACACATACTTCCGAGATACCAAGAGAGTATTTGAATTTGAATACTTCTCAATTGCAATTTAAAAAAAAAAATTATTTATTTTTTCTCGAAATTATCAAATAGAATTCCACGTAGGTAAGTGGGAACAAGGAAAAAATTAGCACAATTTGTGGATCTACTTTTATGTTACAAGCGAGCGTTACCTCTGTCAGACCATGCCCGCTTTTAGTTAACAGTGCTCTAATTCTACTTAAGTAAAAAATACTGAATTTAAACCGATTGCCTGTAGTAGAAGTAACCAGTTTTTATACATACATACATACATACATACATACATACATACATACATACATACATACATCCTATAGTAAAATACTAGAAGAATTGAAGTCTGTGAAAACTTCAATTTGAAATCTTATAAATTATAAAAATATTTGACATACATAAATTATGTGCTTCTAGGGTGAAAAACCGTGTTCAGTATGCAAAAATTTATAAAATTTTTAATTATTTTTATTAGGAAAAAATACGTTTTTTTACGTCTGTCCGTTTTGGCGGTTCGTCTCTGCGTCTGCTTATGCTGTTTTGTATTGGCACACAGCAATTGTGCTTTTGTTTTTATTTTTTTTGTTTTGCAAAATTCAACGACGGCGTCGAATGCCTTCTGCAAGGATTAAGCTAAATCCTTAAGTTGGCAATAAACTACATTCAATTATTGCAACAAAACACAGGCACACAAGTGCCAGAGCCCACCTCCACCACGACAAACCAAAATTTACACTTCCTGCCTGCCGCCCACTTTCATCAATTCAAATGCCATGTGTGTGTGTGTGTTGGTGGGCGGGTGATTCGATAAGGGACGCTGGAGGAATTAAAGATGCACAATCTTTGTCATACACACACATGTACATACATTCGTACACAACTTTACATATATGCGCATATGGCAAATGTTGCACTAAAGCAAACATTGCACTATGCATGTCTGTGTGTATGTGCGTGTGCTGTATGTGTGTGGGTGATTGTGGGTGCGCCATGCCGCCTGCACATGCATTTATTATCGTGTGCTGCTGCTGCTGCCGCAAAACAATGTCACTACGCCCGATAGCGATGTCGGTGGCGGTGGCGTCTACGGAGGCGGTAAATCGAAATCGCTTAGACATGTCTCCGAGGATTGTTGCGCATCCTTCGCTTGCGCCAGTGTCGTATTTAAGTTTACATTTCAGGAGGACACAAATTCTATACTTTTTTTTCAAGTGGATCTGAATAGAATTTTTTTTCGCATATAAAAAAAAGTAGAAATAATATCAAAATAAAAAATATCCAAAAATAAATTTTTCGGGATTTCCGGAAGATTTTCATACAAAACTTCCCCCGAAAAGCTTTTGATGGTTTTGTCCTTGCATCACGACCAACGCATCTGCTTCGCTCTTGCGTCTGCATGAGTTGACGGGCGCCAAATGCTTGATTAACTATCAAACCGGAAACAGGAAACGGAAATCGTTGGCATACGCGCACATAATTTAAATATGAGAATGGCAAAACTTTCAAATGTCAATTAAGTGGAAATCCTTAAAATTGCATAAAGGACGACGATATTTAGTTTGTGGCTTTTGCAGCGCTGACGCGCGATCTCTGCATAAGAACTTATTTGAACAAAATGGCTTCGAGTGGCGCTTTATGTCAGAACGGCTAAACGACAATTCTCATTTGGAAATTCTCTCTTAAAGGATACGAGTGCAAACTTTTGTGGCTTTTCTCCTTATCAAAAGTCCTTTACAAAATGTGCTTTAGCAACGCTTACTAAATTTTATGCTTTCTGGGGGGTGGTATAACCGGGAGGGTATGGGAAACCGTAAAAATATTTTACGACAACATCAAAAGGATTATTCAATTAACTTGAGTTATTTCGCAAAAGGTAAAGAAGTAAATATATTGTGGAAATCCTTTTCGATCAATGCACTTCGTGATGACGCAATTAATTTCTTGGTTTTAGTGTTTCGAGGTAACGAGCAGGAACCAGCAGAAGAAGACGCAGAAGAGGAAGAATGAGAATGGGAATGTGAATGAGAAGCCTTTAATGTGTTCTTAAAATGTAATCAAAAGTTTTGCGTACTTTTTGAGATGTGAAACGTTTGTTCGGAAATCACTGAAATATTATTGAGAAGACCCTCGACAAGTTTCTCACATGGAGTAGAAATTCTTTAACAAATTGTTTTGTTTTTTTTTTACATTGAATTATGTATATTTTTTTAACTTAACCTTAGACATGAGAAAAGTCAAACAGAAAAGATATTGGAATTGTGTATCGTTGTTGTTGCAGTGTTCGGCGGGCATATACAGTTACAACTAGACGCTGTGTCAGGCTAATAATGATGTCATTCTGACCTCAAAGACATTACTTTTGAAAATTTTGCCTGACTTTTGTGCACAGCAAACTACTCTGGTTACGACAACTCGAGCATTTGACACGCTGTCCTGCAGCCGACATGTTGCAGTGTCTTAAGCCAATGCGACTAGGGCTGCCATTCGATTATAACGAGGTCATTTATACATTTATGAATATGCTTCATAATATTTCTAATAGTAATAATTGTAAAGCGCCTCAAATCTTTAAATCAAAAGCGACAATTTCAAAACCTGATTAATCTTACCCAACTCTTAGTCTGGGATAAGGTAGAGATTACCCTTAACTTCATTAGTAAAATTTTTTTTTAATATCATTTCTTCCGAAATTGAACATATCGGTATATGATTTAAAGCTCAACTTTTGGATTGGAATTGACATGTGCATTTGCGAGTTTCAGGGAATTGTCCTAGAATTGTTTGTTATAGTTTCCGATGTTATTTGAAATGCTTGTAAATGATTTCGATAACGACAAAAGGAGAATGTTGATTAAATTAATTAAAACTCTGTGACTTGGGGCATAATGACCATTACCAAGAGAAACCTGTTTGATATTCAATCATATTTTAGAGAAAGCAAACTGAGTGACCCTGGACAATCTTCTCCAAAACATGAAAATGTTTTAACAAGATAGCATGATATAAGAATAGACGGTACGATATATAGCTGACGTTTATAAAATAGACACCGAAGTAATGTCAAAAAAAAAAAACAGTGCTGCCATATATTCAGTAAAAAATCCGGTGAAATTTAACCACTCACTGATTCGAATTTTTAAGGTAATGGGAACATTATTTTCTCTTATTTCTATGTTTCGTCTTTAACCTTGTAGCGCCACTTATCTTAGATAAGTAGAATTTATCTGAATAAAAATATTTTAAAAAAAATTTTATTGTTATTTTAGAATTTTAAAAGCTTGTTTGTTCTGCTTAAAATTTGAAATTTTATGTATAAATTTATTCCTACGTTAATATCTTTCCAAAATACCTCAAAATATCAAAATCCCACTATGGGTTTTTATCACAATCCTTCAAGGTGGCAGCTTTTTTTAGATTTTGACGTTATATGGGTGTCGATTTCATAAACGTCGGCTACTTATCGTACCGTCTATTCTTTTATCATGACAAGCTATCAACTTTGGAAAGAAAACTATACACAAAAATAAAAAAAATAAAATATGTTTTGGATTTCTTGAAATATTGCCATATTGAAAATTTATTAACTGAAACCAAACTCGAATTATATATCAAATGACCCCAAGGAAATATTCGAAATCCCATTTTCCCAAATTCGACCAAATACTTTTAAAAAATTCAAATTGGTCACCCCGAATGGAAGCACAGGTGCGTCGTATAAAGTGCAGCTTTTGTTGTTGTTGTTGTTACTTGCACTCAAACAGCTAACAACGCTTGCGAGACACATCTTTGACCCGCTCATAATTGATCATGGGAGCCTTGGTGCTTGCTTGCAGCAAAACGCCGCAAGCAAAAACGTGAGTAACATGAACTTTCAATAATTACAAAATTTCCTTCGGTTTTTGTGTGTTGTGTGTGGATATCTAAAAAATTACTTCCTCTTTTTTGTTTTCTATAATCTTTTTGCTCTTTGGACGGAGTTTCTGTTTGACTTCGTCGCGTTACAAGAAGCGAGAGAGAGAGAGAGAGAAAGTTCGAGTATTCCCATCAGGATTTCCAATTAGTGCTAAACTTTGTGGAAGGTAATCGAATTTCACTGGAGTGCTTGATTGTGTCTATATATGTTTAGTTAAACATATATACATATGTACATACATAAATACATACATACATATACATGCAGCTACAGTATGTGCGCTTGTATGTGTGTATGTATGTAGCAGAAATCACTTAATATTAAAAACTAAACCAAAGAGAAGCGAGAAAAGAAATAGAAAACAAAACAACCAATAAGTTTCGTTAATCATTGCCTAGCCGAACAATTTGTCTCCCTACATTAGAACTCTATTATTTTTTTAAAAATAATAATTATTTTTTTATACAAGTAATAAAAAAAAACACTAGAATCTCTTTAACCTTTCTTATGAAGGATGGAATAGACCTGGTCGAGCCTTTGACGATTGAAGCTTGCTGAAAAATTTTAAGACTTAGTCCGGTTAAAGCCGGACATTCGCAGAAGTTATATATTATTATTCATCCTCCTCCAGATACAGTCTGCATTCCGTTTTGGCGGATAGACCCATTTTATGGAGGTGATATTTTAAAAACCAGTTATGACCACTGTGATAAGTTGTCGATTGGATCTACTTAGCCTCATTATCTTCTGTGGACCATGGACATCTGGGCTTTGAAGGTAGAGTAGTGGCGGATGAATTAGCAGAAACTGACTCCTCATTCCCAATTATAGATCCTGAACCGTTCTGTGGTATAAGCTGTGCATCAGCCGGGGCTATTATAAAAACATAGTTCCACGACGAATACTAAATAAATTGGACCAACCTTCGTCAAGCCAAGCTAAGTACTGTGAGTTTAGACACTTAAACGTAGTGGAAAAGTTCATAGTGATCTTTAAATCTGAATAATTTCCTGTTTATATATAATCCCCTGGATTTAATCTTGACTACGAAATTCAAGGTCAAAAGTTTTGTTGGTCTCTAAAAGTTCCTTACTTCAAGAAATGCACCATTTAGACTCAAAATCAAAGGATACTCGTCGTTCCAGGACATAATAAGTTTTTTAATATTTTTATATGCACTATTAACTATTATGAGTATTACCTGGAAAAGTGAAAGATTGTAGGGTGCGCTAAAAATGTCCATTAGGTGTTGACTGAATTTGTTTACTTTGCTTGCTTTGGACTTGTGTGTGTGTGTGCGTGTGCATGCCACAACAGAATGTAGGGATATAGTTTCGATGTTTTTTGTTCTCTTCTTCGTATACATCGACGAACGGGTTCAAATTGGGTGACGCTGTCCGACATGAGTTGGAATCGAGTGTTGTTGTATGCAGCTGCTTGTGGTGCTTTAGCGCCGGAGTCGCTTTTGCCGATGCTGTTGCACGAGTTTTCATGAGGTCAAATTAAATTCACATGATGTGCACACTGGTGCGTGTATCTGTGTGTTTGTATGTGTGTGTGCGTGTGTCTGTGTATGTTTGGATAGTTACTTTACGGTTGCTTTGGTATAGTATATTCTTATTTAGTTACTTACAAAGTAACTTAAACTGAACTGACCAAGCACGACAGTTGAGTTCATTTTAGTGATGCGAACTTAATTATGAACGCGAAACCGAATCGGTTGAATGAGGAAAAAAGATATTTTCAAAGTTTAAAAAACTCGTATAAATTTAGAAAATTTAAAAAATTCAAATTTTTTAATTTTTTTTATTAAAACTTTATCAAAATCGTATAAGTCTAATCTTTAAATTTAAAAAGCCAAAAAAAGTATAACAAATTTTTGTTTACAATTAATTTAAAAAAAATTTTATTCGATGCCATCATCCTAGCAGAGTGTGGGTCGAGCTATGTATGAGCTTCTCCATGGAAAGTTGTGTTTTTCTTACTCTTAGAAGATTTGCCAAAAGCTTGCTGAGGCGCTGCGAGCGGACAAAAACATTTCGCTCAAAACGAAAAAGATATTTTTTATTGCGTTACCTGAACATCGAACCTGAGACGTAACGGACCGTAGGCCACTACACGAACCGACGCCAGCTAAATAACTATAAGTCAAAAAAATGAAAAACTTTAACTTTTTCTACTTTTCCTCCTTAAATTTCTTATAAAATTTCATACCATTTATTAATAATTTATTAAAGTATTCACGATTCTACTAAAGTAACTTATTCGATTTAAAAATAAAACCGGTTAAAGCCAGAAATCGTGTTGCAGCAGCAGCAAAACTTTACAAACCGCTAAATACTGCAACTTTATAGAAATTTGAACTTCTTTTCTTTTATTTTCTTTAGTCCTCTTTTATTGTTTTATTTCGATTTCTTTTTTGGCAATTAATTTTTAAGTATGAAACTGTGCAATGAAAGAAGAAAACCGCAAAGCGAACAAAAGCAAATCAAGGCAAAAGGCAACACCGTATGGCATACTAAATACTAAAGTGAGTTTAAGAATTGTTTAAAACTCATTGACGGGGGTTGTGGGGGGCTGGGCTGTACTGGGCTGGGGTATGGGGCTGCAAAAGGGACGGCATTCGACAAACGAATGAGGTGAAAATGGCGTCATTTCCGGCGTTGCTACACCTGCCGTGTCTTGCCGTGGCAGGCGGAAAGCAGAAGTAATCACATGCATTTTTAATGTACCTTTCTCATTGTTCGATTGAACGATATATATTTCGCACAGTTTAGTAGATTCTTTTATTTTATTTCATTTCATTTCATTTTGTTTTGTTTTCTTGTTTTCTTGCTTGTTGTTCTTTTTTCGTTTTTCGTTTTTCGTTTTTTAGTCGAAAACGATAGCAAAGTGCTGTGCTGCAGTTTGAAGGGAAGACTGCTTCTTCTAGGTAAGTCGTTCGAAGGACGCAGAATTCGAAGCAATGGACGGTTCCGAAAGGAAGCCAGAATAGGACAGGACAGGACGTAAGTGTGGCAGGAAATATCGCATGAACTAATTTCCTAAATTTGTTTGTTGAATCGAAATAAAAGAAAGAAGAGGAAGTGGAAGAAGAGGAAGAAGAAGTACACCAAAAGAGTAGAATAACAAAAATCGCTTCAACAAATTGCCGCGAAAGTTAATTAAATTGCACTGCATTATTATCCTTTTTTTTTTGTTTTGTTTTGTTTCTGGTTTCTGTTTGTTTAGTGAATGCCAGTAAAATATCTTAAGAATAGTTTCACATCTTTCGATGGCGTTCATTTAAATGTTTAATATGATTAGCGCAATGATTTTAACATTTTACAAAGCCGGGCACTTTTTGCGCTTAAAGTAGATTAGATTATGCCGAATAACTCGGCACAGAGTGGCTCATAGGAAATTAATTATAATCTTGTTATTAGTGGTTGAACAGAAGCGGAGATTGAAGTTTTGAAGTAGCTGAAATTAGGGATGCAACGATTCGTAATTGACGATTAAGATGACGATTACGATTATCTCATGTTAATAATCGCCGGTTATTTTCAATTATTTTTAAAAATCTAAATATATTCTAAACGCTTTCGTAGATTTTAATTATGAAACGAATATATAATATTTTATTTAAGAAGATCAAAAAAAAAACGAACAATAATTATAAGCCACAAGATCGGCTTGTCATTGTCGTAATAAGTCAATGGCTGACTCGTTGGAAAACTATAGTCAACGAATCAAAAAGTTGCCATGTTACCTTCATTCTAAGCAGAGGCTCATGCCCTGCTTAGAAAATTAATCGAAATTCAATTACCATGATAATCGGCTATTAAGATTATTCCATATTATATTTACTAGATAATATTTAAGGTACAAATTGAAAAAAAAATACCATTAAGAACAACAATTTTAAATTAAAATTCTCATCTTTGTTTAGACTTTTTTTTTCTTTTAACTTTATATACTCGTACACACATATTTCAGCTAACAAGAGAATTCGTCTTTTGTGTCTACATACGAAAGAAAGCCTTTAAATCGTTTCAGGTCAATAAACCAATAACTTCCAATTAGCCATTTCCGCACTACTACCTACTATTTACCTACAACTATGACTATCTACAATTACTGCTGCTACCGCTACCGCTGCTGCTGCTACTGCTGCTACACCACTGCCAATTAATTAGTAAGCGTAATCAAAATTAATGACAAATAGAGCGTTCTTCGCAGAAGAAATTGTAGTTTGTATATTTCGGTCGAAGGGTATGTAGGGATGCAAACTATACAATATATATATCGATATATTTGCGTCAATATCGGTAAAATAATATTGATTAAAAAAAAAAAATATTTAATAATGCTATTGAATTTTTTTATCCAACTTATCGATATTTAATTTTCTTGAAACACATTTTTGCGATTACCTTCAGCAATTTAAAAATTGTTTCTGTAACGATAGTTTGTGGGCGATAAATTTACAATTTACAAATATATGTTAGGAGTGTGATTTTTTTATTTGGAAACATTATAATTTCATTCTGAATGTTATATAATTATATAACTAATTATCGATAGAACAATCGATGAAACAATCATTTCATTCTGAATGACATATAATTTGATGTTAAATTAAGTATCGATAGAACAATCGGTGAAACAATCATTTCATTCTGAATGACATATAATTTGATGTTAAATTAAATATCGATTGAACAATCGGTGAAACAATCATTTCATTCTGAATGATATATAATTTGATTTTATATTAAATATCGATAGAACAATCGATAAAACAATCATTTCATTCTGAGTGACATGACAATTTGAAGTTAAATTAAATATCGATATATTTTGTACGATATATAACAATTGATTTCTTTCATTAAATCCGATACAAGCAATATCGATATTTTTGTTCAATGTTGCATCCCTAAGGTTACGGAGTGAGATATCCAATAAAAAGATGGCGAAAGAAAAATTGTTGCTGTTGCATCTAATAAGTTAATTAAGTTATTTTTCATAGTTAAACAAATGCATTTGCCCGATTAATTTCATATAAATGTGAAATTTATAAATAAATAAAAAAAATGTCTGCTTTTAGATACTTATCTTATAAGCAGAAATTACAAGTTTTAGGATAACTACGCAACATTTGTTGTTGTTTCGGAGAAATATTTGACTTTCGATAAATTTTCAAGATGGAGTCAAATCAATTGAAATTAAGCTATGATTGATTGATTCCAATAAAGTAATTCAAGCACCGATGCGCTACGCACATAACATATTTACAATACTTGAAGTAAGCTACAAGCGTTGAAAATTATTTAGGATCCATTTCCTGTTAATGGATGATTGATGACACGAGTGCAAATATTGACAAGAATGAGTGAGAGAGAATAGAAAACAACAACAAAAAGTAAAAAGGAAAATAAAAGAAAAAAAAAACACTCAATGGCAAAGCACTTAGCACAAATGCTGCAAGTGAATGTCGGTAAGATAAAGATGAAATTATTTTGGAGAGGCTTCGCTCGTCGTTGGCAAAGCAAAGCGAAGCAAAACGAAGCGAAGATATCAATGAAGTGTAACATGCTTAAAAGTTCAATGAGGCTCCTCGTACTGGCACAAAGGATATGGATATGTTCTCGAATAATTGTCCATGATTGAATTTAATATTTAATTAAGTTCGAGCAGCTGCTGTGATGGAACTAATGAAATCTGATGTGGCGCACTACATGCCTAATCTGACACAATTCAATATTCATTTAAAAAAAAAAAAAAAATACGAATTTACTAGTTTACCAGTTACTAAAACGTATAAATCCTTAAAGCAGTGGAGCAGCTATGATGCGGCCAAACTGCTTTTAAAAAAACAAACGAGGAAAAAAGAAATCAACTGGACAAAAAGGACTCGCTGCGAGTAGTGGCAATAAATCAATGTGTCCTATTTGCGTAGAATGCAATGAACTCCTCTCGCCTTGTTAACGCGCTGAATGTGGATGGCTACCATCGGCACATATCAAGCCATGTCCATTGTTTGCATTTTGTCGATTTTTTTCGTTTGTATATTTTATTTATTTTTGTGTGTGTGTGTGTGCTTTTAAGGTTCATTGCATGCATTTTTCAGCAGTTCTTTAGCATTCTTCCGTCCGTTGGTTCAATTTATGGATTTTATATTTTGCCTCTTTGCTGATATTTTGACATTTTCTATAATTTGTTTTGTTTTGCTTTTGGTTTTGTACGTTTTATTTTTTGGTTAATTTTTGAGACAGCCATGCGAAAATGATAATAAGGTTTTGCTTACAGCTAGAATGCTGGTATACAGCACACACACACACAAACACACAATTATCAGCCATTCTAAAGACCTTTTGGAAAAACTCAAATTACAATATGTTTAAAATATATTCCCAAAAAAGTTAGCAAACTTTTTTTTTTTCATAAATTATTTTGATAATTTTAAATTTTTTTAAATGGTATAAAAAGTTAACCATTTTATGCACATATTAGCAGAGAAATAATTTCAAAGTTTATATCATATCTAATCATATCTAATCATATCTAAACATATCTTATCATATCTAATCATATCTAATCATATCTAATCATATCAAATCATTTATAATCATATATAATCATATCAAATCATATAATATCTAATCATATCAAATCATATCTAATCATATCATATATAATCTTATCATATCTAATCATATATAATCATATCATATCTAATCATATCAAATCATATCTAATCATATTAAATCTATCAAATCATATCTAATCATATCATATCTAATTATATCATATCATATCATATCATATCTAATCATATCATATCTAATTATATATAATCATATCAAATCATATAATATCTAATCATATCAAATCATATCTAATCATATCATATATAATCTTATCATATCTAATCATATATAATCTTATCATATCTAATCATATATAATCATATCATATCTAATCATATCAAATCTATCTAATCATATCTAATTATATCATATATCATATTATATTTAATCCATAAATTGTGTAAATCCGATCAGCTAGACTTATATACAGAGCTTGGCATAAACTAGTTAACAAGTTAAAAGTTAAATAACAAATTTAAATTCTTTGCTAATTTTTAACTTTTTTTTATTAAGCTAGTAAATAATCATCTTCGGCTTAACGGAAGCTCAAATATTCTTGGCCATTTTGGTGTATGTGCTATAAGTCTCTATTATAAGTGGGCGTTGTTCTTATCCGATCACTTCCATTTTATGTGAGTAATTTAATTCTGTAAAACCTCCGATTGGAGGATGCGACCACACATACAGTGTTCGGACCTTGCAACGATTAAGACTCTCGCTGCTGACGTAGTGTGCCCTGGGGGTTTCAGATTCAAAAACACAATTAATGGTATCGATTATTGTTTAAACTTGAGTCTGAGCTTGTATCTTCGGACGACAGCTCTTGCGATATTAGAATGGCTTAGATACAACGACATTCTAGTGCATGTGATCCTGGACATGTGTGTTTGTGTCTGAGTGTGTGTGTGCGCGCATGTGTGTATGTTCATTCTGTCCCTGTTAGCCCTATCTGACTTTTCAATCAGTTGACTCGGTACCATGACTGCGAAAATGTATGCTCCTCCTTCTCCTCGTCGTCGTCGTTTTAGTCCTGCCATCAAAAATGTTCATACACTCGACTAGTTTAGTTTGATGGTGGCGTATTTTTTTTTCTTTCTCTTCTATTTGCATGTGTGTGTATGTGTGTGTTGGTTTGTATTTTGCTTCAAACTATTTATGTGAATTCTGTCAAGTATGTTTGGTACATTAGCCGTTCGGTAGCGTTGCGTTTCGACTGTACTGTACTGGAGTGGAGTGGAGTGGAGTGTGTTTTAAATGTGCCCTTGTGTTTTTGCGTATGTTTTTGTATGTGAATTTTGAAATAGGATTAGATAAGAACTACACTGAAAAAAAAGAACGTGTACGCAAATAGGTCCACTTTTTAAATTCTAATACAAGTAAGATTTGATTTAAAAGATTATCTTCAAAAATTAATATTTATATGTAGGACTCATAAAAGCTTTTGAATCTCTTGAATTTCAAAATCTCTAAATATAATACAAAAACAAAAAGTTAAAGTATTAATATCAGTTTTCTAAAAAAACAACTTAAGGTTCTTCTTGGTATTTGTATATAATGGAATATACGAGGGTGGTCCGATAAGTACTTAGCCTACAAAAGTAAAACGAAAATTCTGGATATATGGCTATTTATTTCTCAACATAGTCTCCTTTTTGCACGATACACTTGACCCAGTAATGCTCCAACTTCTTTAGGAGTCAAGAAATCATTTACTTCAAATTATGGAAAATAGTTTCAATTAAGTTTGCCCGTGGCGGCAGTCTCGCGCAGTGTATGAACGCCAAAACAATGAGCCTTTACGTTATACCAAAATGCGCGCTGATAGCAATGATGACATTGTTGAGGAATTGCCTCTTGAAATGCCAGCCAGTCAGCTAGTCAGCCAGCAGCCTGCCAGAGACCAGGACCTGGATATATGGTATTATACTCTACAACTGTCATCATCTCCGGTACTATGCGTATAAGCTGCTTGTCTGTCTGTCTGTCTGTCTGTCTGTCTGTTTGTCGGTATGTCTTTCTGATTACCAGCCACCAGCCAGCCAGTCAGCCTGGCTGCCAACAACAACAATGTTGGTACTTGGTACTTTGGGCCGGATCTGCTTGCGGTTGTGGTTTTGCACTGCAAATGACTGCCCGACTGACTGCTCGCCCGCTCGAGTGTGCTATAGTGTCGACCTCAATCTCTGCTCCTCATCCAACATTGTTGCGTGGTCGTTGTTGTCATCATCATCATCATCAGCATCATCGTGATTATCATCATCATCATCATCATCATCACGTAGTCTCATCATTGTCATGGGCCATGAGTAAAGTTATGCGTTCAGTTTTCGCTGTTCGTATGTAAAATTACTAGAGAAAAGGATAATATGAATATATGTAATGTATTTAGTAAGGTCTACGTTCTGTTTAGATCTTGATTCGTTATTTTAAAAAGCTGTCGAAAGCTGTTAAAGACGTTCAAGATCAGATATTAGGACCATAAAAAAAAGTTGTTAACTATTTTGATTTGTTTTAATAATTCCATATATGGTTCGGATTTCTTTCGAAACGTATAAAACGATTTCGGTTATGTTGGAGCGGTTTTAGTAATGGACTTGATACGGTCCATAGAGTCAGGGAGTACTTCTATCATATAAAATATTAAAATCCAATCATTTTTAATTCAATATTTGTATCAGTTAGTGGGTTTAAAACCCGTCAACAAAACTAAAAATCCAATATTTTATATAATTATGAAAAAGTACTAAACTTAATTTGTAGGGGTTACGAATGCAACCTCTGACGCCGCCATTGGCGCCGGTTGCTGTTGCGTCGGGATGTGTATATGTGTGCGTGTGTGTGCGAAAGTGTATTTATGTCTCATGTCTCATCTATTGTCCTTTCGCTTTTGCCGCTCTTTTTTTTTTTTTTTAGTTAGTTTCCATGCAAATTCAGTCTAGTGTGAAAGATGCTCAGCGCTAAATTTGCCTGCATTTTCACTTTGATTAATGTCCTGGCAAATATTGCCTGATAAAATATTATGGCAAAGCCAGCCAACCAGCCAGTCAGCTAACCAACTCGCCAACTGTTTGATATAGACACACAAACTCAACACTCGCATTATACTCGTACACATGAGCCATTCTAAATATAATTAATTTAATTAAAATATTTGCAAGATTCATCTAGAAAAAAATATGAGGCCTTCCAAAATATTCAAAAGCTTATTCAATCTAAAGTCCAAAATATTATTTAAATAAGATAATATATAATAATAAATAATTCACATGTTAATCCTAGAATGTATTTTTATACTATACTGGGTGGTACAAGCATTTAATGACGATGAGCCTCCGCAAATAAAGTTTTCCAGACATTTAGCCATTACAATTTTTAACTGCCACCAAGAACAAATCTTTTATTATTTTTTTAAGATGGTTTTGACCAGAAATAGGATATCCAAAAGTATTTACTATCCCGGCAAACCATATGAATCTTTAACGAATCGTTAAAGAATCACTTACGATTCGAACGTGAATGCTTAATGTAAAACAAAAACGATATAATTTGTAAATTCATTTTAGAATCGCTTCGCAAATTTATTGCTTTAACGATTAATAGAAAAATCGCAATAACGACTCTTTAGTGAATGTTCACAAACGATTCAATAACGATATAATTTACGAACTCTTGCGAATTTTTCGAATTATTAACGAATCAGCGCTCGCCAAATGGTTTGTTGGAATTTGTAGAATAATCTGATTATATTTCCGTAATAATTAAAGGCATTCAGCTTAAATGATTTTGGAATGGCTGATATCCACAACACATGGCCGTGCACACACACACTAACACCTTTTGTCATAACCTCGAAGGCACTTGCGTTGCAAATTTGTGACTAATCTCAGAATTGGATTCGCTCAAGGGATAGATGAAAAATCGAAAAACAAGAAAAGAGTTTATGAAACAACAAAAAAAATGGTCGCGCATTAAATCTGGTGTCGCTGTTGGCAGGAAGCGTTTTGCCTTCTAACTACATGTCGCTTGGTTGTTGTACGCACTTGGCTATTGCCATGGCTAGAGCTGACACTTGTTTAGCTTATGCGCAGGCGGGCGCATGTGGTTGCGCTGTGTACGAGTATATTTGGCATGAGGTGGTGCAAGCGGTTGCGTATCCTCCAGCTTGCTGCATGCAACTGTCATGTGGTTTCTTTGCAATTTCTTTGTGTGGGAGAGTGTTTCTTTTTTTACGCCCCTCCGGTTATTTTTTTTCCAGCTTTTCTGAGGTACTTCCGGCCTTTTTAGCCGTCAGCCAGTAGCGAGTAGGGTTTACTGCTCGCTTGGTGTTTTCAGTTATCAAAAATAGTGTTGAATGCGTGGTTTGGTTTTAGTTGCTCCTGAGTTGCGCTGCGTTGGACACTTCCGTTTTGGTGCTTTGCACATGATGGCGGTGGTGCGACTACTACTCGTACTTTTCTGGTGGTGCTGTGCCAGTGGTTGATGTCCCAGCTTGATTGCTGGTTTTTACGCTTTTCTAGCTCTCGGTTTTTGTAGGTTTCAAGAAATGAAATGTAAGCAGTCAGGGGCGTTTTTTTTTCATTAAAATAGCATAGATTTGTAAGTAGGCTTTAGGTAATATGATATGTGCTCCTAGAGAAACCGATTCCATGTAAATTCATGATTAAACTGGATATCTCAGAAGTGAAGTCTTTGAAATGAAATTTTGTTAAAATGCCACTTAAGCGTTAGAGCATATTTTTGCATATATATTCGAATAAATAAGCAAAATTTTGCATATTTTACAGTTCATGAAAAGTGAACAATTTTATTTAGGATCCACTCGAGTAATGTGCAAGTGTAAATAATTAAGTACTTATAGTTATTAATTTGAACAATTTGATCACTGAAAAAAACTGCAACAAAATATCATTGATAACAGTGGTGGTGCACCAGAATTGGAGCAACATACAATATATGGTCAGTCAAGTTGCTTGTCCGGATAAATTGTGTGCTTCAATAGTTTTTAATAAATTCCATAGCAACGGGTTTAGGTTTTCACCCACCTTTCAAATACTTCTGATACAAGTGTACAAAGGTAAATCAATAGAAACTAGGCAAGGAGATATATGAAATATTTACAAATTAGTATAAACCGACAGACAATAGTTCACATTCGTACCCATAGCCCCAGTTTAACCTACAAACTGAATCTCATACGCTAACAAGACGCTGACTTTCTATAAACTTGTTTTATATTTTAGAACTAATTTTATTCTACCGATGATTATATTTAATTCAATGCAATATTTGCTTTTGTCAGTACTTACAACTGCACGTAGGCGTGGTCCACTTTTGCATGAAGAAAAAGAATTTTCTTTATAAATAGAAGACGAGGCCAGCCGAAATTTTAAGGCTTATATCATATGCAAGATTTATACCAAGTTTCAATTTTCTGGGACATTTGAAACAGGGTGTTCAATAATTTCGAAGTTTCATTACTCTTGATGGAACATTTTTGACCACAACTTCCTGGAAAATGAAAACCAATTTTTTTTAGTTCGTATTTTTTTTAGATTTGATATAATTTATTTTCAAATTTAATTTGTTTCTGGTATTGGTTATCTTAAATGATGGGATGCGAACATAAATTAGTGAATATCCCAAAATCTTAAAGAGTTATAACATTATCAGTTTATAATTCCGATTAAGCTTAACCAAATCAATAAAAAAAGTAAATTTATTTCATATTAGATATCAACAAAAACAACTTTTCTATATAATAAAGTTTGAGTTTAACTGTTTGTAATGAACTTTCGATGAGTACGTATTAATTCTATATCTAGAAATCTAAAATTTTGTTTTAGCACACATTTTGATAAGAGGTGCGCTACCTTTAAATTCAAACGAAATAAATTTATACCGCACCTGGAGCTGAGGTTACCAATTCATTTCGGTTTAAACGAGCAATCTGAATAGTTTGTAATTTATTAAAACGATTTTAAAAGTATTTTGAAGTTTTGTTCAGCTTTTGTGTTTGGCAAGTGCATTGATGGAAGTGTCGATGTCGTTGCTGATAAGGCGCCACCGTCACCGCCATGTGTGCTGCAGTAGCAAAGCGATACACAACGAGAAAAATCATAGTGCAATAAAGTATAAGTTTCGCATTTAGTAGATAATTTAGATTTAGATACTTTATTATTTATATAGAAAGATGAGATTAAATGAATGTAATTCAAATTTTTGAATAATTACACTGAGAAGCTGTAAATTATAGATAAGGAAAACTACATATACTACTACAAATATAAATATATATATATATAATCTTGATCAAAAAATTTTCTAGTCATGTCCTTCTATCTGTTTGTCCGATTTTTATCTTTTTTTTAATAACATATCGTAAGAACCGTTAGAGATATTGAGCTTTATATTTTATGTATCTAGTTAATACAATATTTTGAGAACCACTGGAAATATTAGACTGAAAATTTATACAAATGATTACATTTTGAAAACGATTGGTTTAAAAAAATTAGGGTGGCTCACATATATATATGTAGTTAAAATAAAGCTATTATTAGTTTATCTTTCATTTTGTGTGCTGGAGTGCAGGATTAAAATGGATGAACTTTGCACCAATAGACAAGTCACCATTTTCTCGGTTCCGGGACATAAGGAGATCCAAGGCAATGCGATGGCAGATTCGCTTGCCAAAACTGGAGTCTCTTAACCAGAGGTAAGTGATCCGCAGGTACATACAGTCCTTGAAATTTTTGAAAGCAAGGATAGACTTAGAAACGAACCAGGATAGCTGAAATCATGCTCCGGCAATACCATCATCAACTATCTTCTATCGCTTTCAAGATAAGATTGTTGGTTAATATTTAGTTGGGGTACTGACGGGACATTGTCTGACACCGGTACATGCTGCCAAATTGGGTCTGGTGCAAAGCCTGCAATGAAGACAATGCCAGGGATGCCCTGGAACACCTACTTTGTCATTGCCCAGCTCTTAATATATCTAGAGTAAACTATTTTAGGTCAAGTTACTTTCCCTCTTTGAAGGAAGATTAGCCAATTTTACCTAACCTAGTTTATCCGTTTATATTGGTACTAATAAATATTCCATTTATAATAGTCGGTAGAATTATAATACCTCAATTGTCCGAATCATATTTGTGAGCTTATGGTGAAAATCTTTTCGTAGATGAAATCATTTTGAATGGTTCCATAGATTCTAATGGATTGAATGCTCCTCAACTATAAAACCAATTTTGAGAAAATAATAAAATATTTTGCTGAGTGTCTGCTCAGAGCGTCAACCGAGAATGGGACATGAACGTATTTATTTGTTTGCTTTTATTTGTGTCTGCATTTGAGTATGTATATGTGTTTGTGTGTGTGTCAGTGTTTGATAGCGACAGCCGCGGTGATGGCTTTTTTGGTCTGCTGTGCTTTTGCAGTTGACACAATATTTTTATCAGGCGAATACACGAATTTCCATGGCACAGTCATGACCATGGCTGTGCTCCATATTTGTCCATATGAAAAGCGAACCCGCGCGTCCACTCCGATTGTCCACTTTTATCATTTTCCTCTGTTTCAGTTTATTATTATTTTTTGTTTTCTTGGTTTTCCCGCTCGGTTCGGTTTTATCCAACTTTCGATTGTGAAAATATTTTTGCCGTCGCTTATCATTTTGTCCAATCCTCTCGTTTTGTTTTCTGAATTTCCCGCGTCTGAATTTCGCTTGGTGCACTACTCTACTCCGAGCGAAGCCAAACAAATTCAATTATGTCCACTTGAAGTAACAGCGACAGTCTGTCTGTCTGTCTGTTTGTCTGTCTGTTTTCCGTGATTTGAATGCGGTTCCACCAGATGCAAATGGAAACTTTACTTTTCATAATTTTGGTCGTCGGTCTTTTGTCGTCGTAGGCGAGTGGTAAAGTTTGTTTTTTGTTTTTTTTGCCTTCATATTTTTGCTCTGATTTCGTGGAAGCTTTCGCCATGGAAGTCATTCGTCGCTGTCGCCGCGTCTGATGGCAACGTTCTGATAATTGTCTTTGTTAAACGGGAACATTTTCAAAAGCGATGGTGGTTCAGTATTGGAGTTTTGTGGTGTTCCTTTTTTTTCTTGGTTGCCCTTTGCATGAAGTTAGATTAATTTAAAGTTTTAGTACACGGTGAAAAAAAATAACAAATTATTTGTCTCAATTCGAAAAAAAAACTTGTTTCAGAAATTTCATTTGAATCTAACGAAGTTTCTATTTATGACAAATATAAAATAATTATAGCTTGTTTATGACAAATAAATAAATAAATAAAATAATAATTGGTTACACCAAATCATGGTGTAATAAATGTATGTTGAGGAGAGTAAAAAAATGTCCCTCTCCACCTCGAAATTGTTTCTCTCTTTGAAAATTTAAGTTTTGTGTAGTTGCCATGGTTGCTACAAAATTATTAAGCAAATAAAAACAACAACATAGTTTGTTGTCAATAACAAACAAATCTACCTTCAAAATAAGGCGAGAAAATAAGTTAGAATTCGAGGTGAGTTCGCTCAATTTGCGTACTCATTTCTACTTTCCGAAACAATTTATTCAACCATACAACAATCATGTTAATATCATATAAGAAATTACTTGAGGCAAACAATAATATTTTCTAAACAAATTTACTTGTTTGTCTCGAATAAATATTGTTTGGGACAAAAATTCTAAATTTGCTTACGTCAAACATATTATTTGAATTAAATTTATTGAATAATCGAATGAATGGAATTGGAATTCTTTAAGTGTAACATCACTTAATGTTGTTTTAGTAAATAATATAGTTTATTTGTCTTAAATACAAAATCGATTCACACCAAATACAATATTGTTTGATGCATATATTGTATTATTTGTGCAAAACAAACATTTACTTGTGACAAATAAAATATGTTTGGCATTTAGAAGAAAATATAATAGACACAAATATATAAATATTTCCTGCATTTTCATTTGGGACAAATAAATTTTGTCCCAATTTGCTTATTTATTTGACATAACAACTTTTATAAAATTAGTTAAAAGAAATTTCTTTCATTCTTTAAACATTGAAAGCAATCAGATTGATAAGGGTGGTCCATACTTTTTTTTTACAGATAAGATATGTTAATAAATTATTAAAGAATTTCCAAATTTGAATAAATAAAAAACTTGTGGTGCATTTATATAAGTCGGTATGCTTCACTATTATTTCTAGCTTGTCATTTCCGTTACTAATTTAAAATGGCTTTAGTTTAAAATTTTGGCGGAAATGAAATGTATTGAAAACATTAATTTGAACATAATTAACATAATCAATCTGTTATATTTATGATTTAGATACACACACACTCAAAGCTAAATGTTTACCAAACTCTTATAAAATTATAATACATTAATTTTTAATCCAAGAAATTTCATTGTTAGTAGTACTAGCTTATAGAACCACATTGCCACGGTTTTGCTTTTAATAGTCGTATATTTAAGTTATTGTTCCTTCCAGCTGCCTCCTTATAAATGTATCCTACATAGCGCAACAAGTTATTGAGCTAAGTTTGTGGGCGTAAAATTAATCTGGCATATGTCTAAATTCTATCAATTTAACGCCGACAAATTGATCAAACTACGCCGGTAAACGTCGGTAAACTCAGATACTAAATTTATGGGCGCAATAACAGCAAACAAAATATAATCAAATATTTTTACTTGGTTCTACGAATGGGCGTGGCAAAGAAAGATAGAAGAAAAGAAATATTAATTTTTAGTTACTTGTATATAGATAAGTACATATGTATATAGATGAAACCTACAGATTGAAAATTTTTGTTTAAAAAAATGATCATCAAGTTGCAGAGTAGCAAATTTTTTTTTAAAGGAGTTGAATTTTTTTTGCTTAGTAATAAATACAATTTATTACATATTTTTTTTACCAAAAATTACTAACAATTTTCTCATGATGTATAGAATGTGCTAAATTTAACTAATTACAGCAAAGTACCAAGTCGAACAAACGTCAAAACTACAAATCGGAAAAAATGAATGAATGAATGAATGAAATGATTAAGCGAATCCATGACAGTCGACAACACTCCAAACAATTTGAAAATTGTAATTCTACACGAATCCGGGGAGCGGAGCACAACCAACGTAATGCAAATGACAACAGCGAGCGACAAGAATTTGGCACACTTGACGGCTAGAAGGCGGTCGGTCTGACGGTCGGGCGGTCGGACGTTCGCAGCATTGACAATCAATGCCTTAATTATGCAGCAAATTGCGCAAGCAGATCATCAATCATCGCCAAAGCAACTAAAGCGCTGAGCCGCACGCACCAATGGAGGCGGCAGCGTTGTCATAGCAATCACAAACTTTGGTCGAAAAGAAAAAGGGGTTTCCATTCACACCATCCACACCATCTACACCACCACCGATGTCGGACGCAATAAAAGGAAAAATATCTTGGAAATTATAAATAAAACTTGTCGCTTGTAATGCCGCAAGACGACAGCCGTCAGCGTAAAAATTTAAATGCAGTTCATCAACTCGCGTTCGTGGCGCGCATCTATCATAAAATAAAAAGGCGCGATTTTGTAGACGAATGCGAGCGGCCGTTGGGTGTCTCCCAGGCAACTACCCCAAACCCCCCACCCCACCCCCTGCGCTGTCACTTTGCACGCTTAAATGCACATACTTTTTATTTAGATATTTTTTTTTCTTCCTTAAGCAATTAGTTTATTAGTTTCTATTTTTAGCTGCATTTGTTTGTGTTGGTCGGCTTCTGCGTTTCTCTCTGTGTGTGTGTGTGTATGTTTTCTTATTATTTATGTGTTTGTTTTGTAGTGGGTGTGTCACTCGTTCGAGTTGAAGTTAAATTTATGACACCAGCGGCTTTGTGCCGCCTTGCACATGCTTCCTCTTTTGCTCCTCGTGAATGTGGTTTATTATCAGAATTTTTTAGGTTTTGTAAAATTTCATATTTTCATTGGATATTATTTTAATTAGGCATTGTAATTTTAAGTGCTAATATTATAATTTATTTGAACTATTTTTAAATTAAATAGAATTTATAATTTCGCTTGTATCAATTGAAATAATATTTGAATATTGAAATTCTTAATCAGTCTGGAGTTTGCATTGTCACGGAATTCTTGACTGTACACCGCAGACCAATGAAACATCTACCAAATAATTGAAAGAGAATAACCTTAAACGATCTCTGCAGGTCCCTTGCCTTGGTTGTTAGGGGTTATTAGGCTGGCCGCCGGAACAACCATGGTATGTGATATGCCACCAGAAGAACGCTCTCCGCTGGACAAAAATCTTGATTTTCTACTATCTAAATCCGTAAGATTTAGTCGACACAGCTTCTAAAGTATTCTCTGAATTCCTAATGAATACATGAATGACTTTGGAAATTTTTTTAAATTTGGAGTTTGGAATAGTGACTAAAAGATCAGTTCCACTGTCAGTCGTATTTCTAATCTTAATCGTGTCAGTGAAAGTGAAAAAAAGTTAGAAAAACCTTGTCCATTGGAAAAATATTGTATAAATAAAGTTAAGGGGCAAAAATGGGTTTCCGGGCCCTTAGTTCAGATTTTGACGGTCAACTTTGGATATGTCTAGTTGAAAATAAATTTTCACTGTCACAGAGTGTTATTTATTATCGAATATGTATTGCTTATTTACTGTTCAGTAATACATATTTATTTGGCCATTGTTTCGCATGACTTAAAATTCAAAATCCATCAAAAAAGGAAATAACAAGAAAAAGGAGTCTGAAACACTTGCAAAGCAAAATTCTTGAACTGATTCGAATTGCATACATATCTAGTTATTTATATTTCAATATTAATGCTAATATATCCAGGCCCGTATCTAGGGGAGGCGAAGGGGGCAAGTGCCCCGGGCGCCACTTTGTAAGGGCGGCATGTGGAAGAAGCTTTAGGGCGACATTTATTTTAAGTGAGTACCTTTTTTTTTTTGTTTGCTTCTACATATGCTTTCATGAAGAAAATAAATGTACTGTACAATCAATTTTTCAACTTTCAACAAGTAAAATTTTATAAATTAAAAAATTTGATCTAAAAATATTTTGAAAGGGCGACAATATCCACTCTTGTTCCGGGCGCCAGAATTCCTAGGTACGGCCCTGAATATATCATTTACTATTTCGTTGGTTGATGGAACCACAACAAATTGTATACGTCATTTATTTATTTATTGATACCAAACTTAATCGCAAGTAAGTATAAAGTGCAAGTAACCAACCTCAATATTTATCAAATTTTATCGAAAACATGAAGCACATTAATTTTTTATTTTTTTTCATTTTTGTATTTTTATTATTGAACACATCCGGCAACTAAGATTCAATGTTCGGTTCAGTCAATATTGTCACCTGACGACAAATATTATTTAAACAATGCAATGATGTGCTAACTGATTCAATTTGCAGCACTTTAATGCATTAAAAAAAAAACGAGACAATTAAATTTTCACAAGCATTTCACAAAGCAACAGATTGCGGTTGACCGCAAAACTTAAATTGAATTTAAAGTCTTTACAGTAGGCACCACCAACAAATACAAATACATACACACACATATCGCATATACATACTCGTATAGTATGCAATCACCAGTACGGTTATTTGTATAGACTTGCAAAATTCGGAATCATAAAATCACACATACTTTCGCAAAAACCGCACTTTAAAGTAGTATGCATGTATGTGTGTGTGTGTGTGTTGTTTCATGTTTATGTGTGTGTGTAAGCTTACCACAAGTTGCTACGAAACTGAACCAATTAATGTCTTCTGCTGCTGCTTCGCCTCTGCCGACTGTTTCACCACGACGCCTGATGCCTGATGCCTTCATCCATCCAAAAGTGTCGTGGTTGCTGTCGAAGTCGTCGTCGTCGTCGCCATCGTCGTTATTTGGTATATTAAAGGATAGTATGACACGTTGAACAACTTCAATATTTAAACTGAAAGCCACAACGTTAATGAGGTCAAAGTTTGGGGGCGCACATTTACAACACACACACTCACACACACACACACACTTGCGCGTTCACCATTACACAGGTACAACCACCCAATGCCACACATTTCGGTTTAAGGTTACGTCTTCGGTTTAAGGAGATTTACTGATTTTATTTATAAACAACTTAAATTCTTTAAAAAAGTATTCAATCCGCTAGCAACTTGTTAAAGCAAGTCACTCTCATTATGGAGTTAGTTAATCTGATTTTAATGAAATTGAAGTTTATTAAAGAAATACAATCATTTTTTTTTTTTAATAAAAATTGTAGACTTAGATTTAAAAAGAATCCGATTTGTATGACATAATTTGATAATACTCAAATTCAGTCATTCGATTTAATAATCATAATTAATTTTATCGATTAACTAAGTTTTCAACCGACAAACCGAAAAACAATTCGAAAAAGAATCGCTTTTATGTTTCGTTAACGAGCGTGGATTTTCTCCAGGCCGCGATATCGTAAGCGATTTATACAAGAGTGTCGTTTTCAAAGAATATGCGATTCGTTAACGATATCATTTTCGTATCGCATAAACCCGACATTATTAAAGTACTTTACAAATTAAATTTACCCATTAATTTTAAATATTTATAAGGAATCGTTACTACGATTCTTAATATAAGATTTCACGATTCGTTAGTGAATGTTCACCAGACCGATTCGATAACTATTTTGTTTAGGAAATCGTTTTTGAATCGCATCACAAATTAATTGCTTTTGCGATTCGTAAAGGAATCGTTTTTACGATTCGTAAAGAAATCGTTTTTACGATTCGTAAAGAAATCGTTTTTACGATTCGTTTCTGAATTTTCGTTAGCGATTCGAGAGTAATATCGTTAACGAACGTTAACGAACGTCAAAGAGCCGCTAACAAATTTCACCTCGCGAAATGATTTGTCAGGATGTTCTTTATATAGTTATAAATATAATATATATACAATCAAATCTTTTTAAAAAACTAAAATATTATTAACTTTTTTTTTTTACAGAATATGTCAACATTTAATCGAAATCAGAGTAACCAATTCAGAATGTGCAAATTTTTGACATGACATTTATTATAACATTTTTAGGCTTAAGGATACATTTCGCTTTTATGACCTTACATAAATAACCTTTTACATCCCTTGAGTTTTTGAATTTTTTTCAAAAAAATTTTGCGTCTTGTTCCACTGTTCGAAAAGTGTGCTAATTTGCAGTTATATGATTCTTACCTCTAACATAGCTTCAGCATACTAAGTTGCAGCAGACCATGCCAAATATCAAATTACCACAAAACTTGTGTTAACCGCTCGACGGCGGCTGACAAAATTTTGATGACATTTCTCCGCTTTGGGATGGACACAGCATGACAACAGAATAGGTCCCCATTTCGACGTAACGAGTACACATGAAATTCGCCTACTCTGTGCCTCAACGTTTGCGCCCATTTGAGATAATTAACGTGGGTCTTTACACAAATCACACTTGTCGTCTAAAAGTGCGACGTTGAGTGTGGTTGAAAAAAAAAGAAAGAAAGAAAGGAGAACCGCAAACTTAAACCACCCCTCTTACACCCTCCGGACATTTATTTTACAGAAATGTCATGTGTGAGTGTGCGTGTGCGTCTGTAGTTGTTTGTTTGTTCGCACTTAATTGGTAAATTGGCTTTTCTCTTCATCCTCCTCTCGTCTTTGCAATGAAATAAGTGTTTGAGCTTAGGTGCGAGTGTGTTGGTGTAGACAAGCGCGTAGTCGGTATTTCTTTAGAGGGGGTTATAAACCAATTATAAACTTGTATATGTATTCAATATTCTAGCGATTAAAAAATGGTAAAAACAAATTTTTAATCTTTCATGCTTTTCCTGGAATGTCTTAAACATATTAATTCCCTAGCAGCGAGGATTTCTGTTACTTACTATATGTAAAATCGGTATCGGGACATGAGGGCGGGCAATAGAAAGGTGGAATTAATTCCTGACTTAGACCCAAAACCTCTCAGTGGTGTTAAAAATATCTCCTTAAAAACCTCGATATGTGAATGAGAGCAACAAAGTTTAATCGGGTACTGTAGAGCGCCAACAGGCATGCGGCAGTCAAGAAGACTCATTGACCCCGGATGTTTTCAGGTAGAAACTATTGTAACCCTTATTAACAGGACATTGTAAACTCAATTAACATCTGAAGAAAATGGAAGTGGTGGAAAATGATTCATGCCGAATCTGAGACAAGAAAACAGAAGACTTTTTTTGCACTTGTCCCGCGGTGACAAGACGCAGACTTAACTACCTAAGCAGTTGGTTTATAGAATAGTTCCAAACCACCTAGTTGTAGGTACTGGTTAATAATAGTTTTGTTTTTATTATATTTTGGTTCTTAAAGTAAACTTTCCTGCCAGAACAGAAATATTTTTAGCTTAGATATTTTGAAGCACACAGAAATACGCAAAAATTCTGGAGTTGGGCCACAAATATCAATTTTTATAAATCTGAAAACGAAATCTTGATACATCTAACTGTGTATTTATATATGTCTATATATATATATTGTATACAGTATAAAAGAAGACTTTTTTATATAACAAGTACAAAGTATTTATTAAAATTCTTCAAAAATATTTATCTATTACATTTATTAAAATATCTTATATAAGTCATAACTTAAATCTAAATTTTAAGACTAGTTAGAACACTTGGGCGTTACTAGTATCATATCCAATCTGAGGTTTAGTTTGTGAGGGATAGCATTGGGAGTAAAGCTACTTTTGTAAACTGAATTACTGTCGAGGCAAAAACTTGGTTTGATAATGAGTTTCCGGATTTAGTGCTTGGGAAATCAACCATCATTGATTTTAACGCTAAGTTTGAGCGTGGTGAAATGAGCACCGAAGACGATGAACGCAGCGGACGTCCAAAAGAGGCTCACAAAACAAGAACGTGTTGATAATTCAAAGCCCTGTTTGGAGTTGTTCAACAGTAACAAAACAGAATCCGGTGTTCAAATCGGCTCAAATCAGGAGGTCATCGCTGAAGCAGAAGTGTATTTTGAAGCGTTTAGCGCCGAATAAAAACGGGTGTCGAAAATTTGGAAGATCGCTATAATCGCTGTCTCGCCCTCCAAGGCAGCTATGTTGAATTCTAAAATCGGGTTTTGTCAAAGCAATGAGTTTCAATATGGCAGACCGGGGACTTTTCTGTCCAAGTGTTAATGGCATATTTCTGCTGCATATTTTCGAGACATTGCTTCTTCAGCGCCTCGGCAGCCTCAACATAACGATCCCAACTGGTTGAGGTGGTTTTAGGAATTTTGTTTACCATAGTTTCCATTGGTGTACGAATTGTTGTTGCTTTAAGTTGGGAGTATTCTTCAATTTCGGCATACTTTCTTTTTGGATTGCTTGCTACGGATTTCGAAGTTGTTGTGGAGGAAGTGTTGAGAATTGATTTTATTTTCTCTCGAATGATCTCAAGCTGTTCAGATGCGGTTTTGATTTTAAGGTTTTTTTCAACCAGAGCGTCCACTGGTGGGCAAATTGTTATTGCTTTAGACTGGAAGTGGTCGGCATACTCTCTTTTTGGATTTTCAGCTATGGATGTCGATGGTGATAGGGTGATATGTTCTGATCTGGATTTTATATCCATTGGTACGACTTCGATCTGTTCAGGAGCTGCTTCAACTTCAAAGATACTTCCCAGTTGGCCAATTAATGATGACGATTTAACTTTTGATTTTTTCATAATCAATCGTGCTGATCTCCGCTGCGTTGATTTCCTGCTGAATGATGAAGTTTTGACTTTCAAATTTTTCTTAATCAATCGCGCTGATCTCCGCTGCGGTGGTTTCATGCTGACTGATGTCATCTTTCGGAATGACTTGTCTGACGTTAGTTTGTTCTTCATCTCGGATTGTTGAATTGCGTTCACTTCGACCAACATCTTGGATAGTTTTGAATATATTTAATTTAAATATCGGAATAAGAATTTAATTCAGCTGCAGTGCTTGTTCGGCTTGAACTCTCAAATGAAAATGATACCAAACTATCCGGGAGTCAGCTTATATCTAGTTCAGGTAGTGAACGATTGCAACTTTTTTCCTTAGCAATGGAATTACACAACTCAATTTAAAGACAGGTAGTTTTATAAAAGGATTTTATACTATAAACTAACATAATTTCTTGTAAGAGATGATTATTTTAGACAGGTATATATACTTATATTTAGTTGTGAAAACATTTTTATGAAAGAGTATACAATATATATAAATGATCAGCGTTTGATTCCGATTTAACGATAGCCGTCCGTCCGGCTGTCTGTCTGTCTGTCCCTCCAGAGATTACAACCGTAGTTTAAGAGCTATTGAGCTGAAATTTGGTATGAGAGCTCTTATTCTCCAAGCACAGGCTTCGCAAGATCGGATCAAAACTTCAATCCATTTCCATACAAAAAAAATTAATGAAAATAAAACAGGTGAACAGACGGACAGACAGACGGGCGAGCGGACGGGCGGACAGACGAACAGATAGACGGACGGACAGACATCGTTAAATTTACTTAGAAACCGACGCTGATCATTTATATATATACTTTGCCATACCTGCCACGCCCCCTTCTGGGCGTTACACACGGAAGAACATACTCAATATACCATTCGGTTCATGCACTTGCAAGTGGCGAAGGGTATAAAAAATTAAATAAAATAGCTCCAGACATTAAATTAAATAGGGCAGATGGGCAGACAGACGGAAAATTCGACGCCGATCATTTATAAGTATATATATATAAATGATCGTATGACAAGCTTGATATTCGGTAAGTGCACTTGCACTAATCAAAGGTTATAAAAATGATTTCACATCTAAATATAAGTATATATACCTGTCTAAAATAATCATCTCTTATAAGAAATTATTTAAGTTTGTAGTATAAAATCCTTTTATAAAACTACCTGTCTTTAAATTGAGTTGTGCAATTCCATTGCTAGGGAAAAAAGTTGCTATCGTTCACTACCTGAACTAGATATAAGCTGACTCCCGGATAGTTTGGTATCATTTTCATTTGAGAGTTCAAGCCGAACAAGCACTGCAGCTGAATTAAATTCTTATTCCGATATAGAAACTAAATATATTCAAAAATATCCAAGATGTTGGTCGAAATGAACGCAATTCAACAATCCGAAATGAAGAACAAACTATCGTCAGACAAGTCATTCCGAAAGATGACATCGGTCAGCAGGAAACCACCGCAGCGGAGATCAGCGCGATTGATTAAGAAAAATTTGAAAGTCAAAATTTCATCATTCAGCAGGAAATCAACGCAGCGGAGATCAGCACGATTGATTATGAAAAAATCAAAAGTTAAATCGTCATCATTAATTGGCCAACTGGGAAGTATCTTTGAAGTTGAAGCAGCTCCTGAACAGATCGAAGTCGTACCAATGGATATAAAATCCAGATCAGAACATATCACCCTATCACCATCGACATCCATAGCTGAAAATCCAAAAAGAGAGTATGCCGACCACTTCCAGTCTAAAGCAATAACAATTTGCCCACCAGTGGACGCTCTGGTTGAAGAAAACCTTAAAGTCAAAACCGCATCTGAACAGCTTGAGATCATTCGAGAGAAAATAAAATCAATTCTCAACACTTCCTCCACAACAACTTCGAAATCCGTAGCAAGCAATCCAAAAAGAAAGTTTGCCGAAATTGAAGAATACTCCCAACTTAAAGCAACAACAATTCATTCACCAATGGAAGCTATGGTAAAAAAAATTCCTAAAACCACCTCAACCAGTTGGGATCGTTATGTTGAGGCTGCCGAGGCGCTGAAGAAGCAATGTCTCGAAAATATGCAGCAGAAATATGCCATTAACACTTGGACAGAAAAGTCCCCGGTCTGCCATATTGAAACTCATTGCTTTGACAAAACCCGATTTTAGAATTCAACATAGTTGCCTTGGAGGGCGAGACAGCGATTATTGCGATCTTCCACATTTTCGACACCCGTTTTTATTCGGCGCTAAACGCTTCAAAATACGCTTCAGTTTCAGCGATGACCTCCTGATTTGAGCCGAATAGACCACCGGATTCTGTTTTATTACGGTTGAATAGCTTCAAACAGGCCACTGAATCATCAACACGTTGTTGTTTTGTGAGCCTCTTTTGGGCGTCTGCTGCGTTCATCGCCTTCGGTGCTCATTTCACCACGCTTAAACTTAATGTACCGGGAGCTTTTCTGGCCAATTGTTATAGCTAGCAGTTAGACTTAGATTTAAGTTATGACGACAAGGTTTGTTATTTATATATGCATTATTTTAATAAGTTATTGTTTTTTAAACATTTTAATAAAAACTTAGTACTCCAAACAAAAAAAAACACTTTTTTTTTACTTATATACTTCAAATGTCAATCAAAAGTTTTCCATCGATTATTTTTAAATGTTATCTCTAGAGAAAGTTTCTATTACAATAATGCAGTTATATGTATTGAATCCTTGTACATATCCCGAGCATGGCAGTGGCTGTCTAACAGTGTTTTTTTTGGCTACCGCTATGTTTGTGTGCACCCCTGCCTCTGCCTCTGCCACTCGAGTGTCACTTAACTTGTTTGTGTCCAGCATATGAATGGGGTAAAGCGTTGGTGAGGGTTGAGGGGAATGTGTGCAAATATCGCACCTCTTAATGATCACAACGACCCCTAGTGGTGTTAGTTGCTGCTGCTGCTCCTGGCAGGTGAAGGGAAGAGGTTTCTAATATCGCTCATAAGTAGCGAGGCGTAAAACTGGAGTCTCGCCACAAGGTTGTTATTTTAATTAGTGTGTTGTAACACTATGCAAAAGGGTATTTGCTGTTGTTGTATTGTTGTTGTTTTAGTTGTTGTAGTTGTTAAAGCTAAAAGTATGTATCTTGCATTGTTTGTTTTGGTTGGTTAATGTTTGCTTAGCGAATACCAAAAAGCACACTTAAAAACTATTTGTCAAATAAAAATAGTAATCAAAAAAATTTACTGAGGTGTGAAGCAGATAACAACAAAAATTTGCCTTCAGATATGTATGTATGCAAACATTTTAAAATTCTTTTAAACAAATGAAATTTACACTCAAGTCAAAACTTATTAATATAGTTTAATGATTCTTTCATGATTTATTTCCAGTCAGAGTTGTTAAATAAACGATTTTATAGAAAAGGTAAACCAAAATTATTTTCCAATCCGATATTTTACCATGTTTAAGAGATACAGTATTCCCCACTTAAGTGCTTCTACCTGATATACACGTTTTTGTGGGTACTTAAGCGGGTTATGCACATATAAAAATTATTCTTATGGTTTTTACCCAGCGATTAAGTACCTCTAGGCAATAAGTAAACATGTCTTAATTATCTCAACCCGCATAAGTGGCCGCAGGTACAAAAGTAAAAAAAAAATAAAATTTTTAATTAAAAAATATGAATTAAGTAAATTGAGATTGTCGTTAGTGATGTCAATTATGCATGGCGCAGGTATGGAAAAGTAAAGATTTTTGGGCTTCTACTAAGGTTGCCATATTACAATAAAATTGTTCGATTTAAAATGTGCATTTAAAAGGGGGAAAAGTAAAGGTAAATGTATCATTAAATTTAAAGAATAGTGGGTGGTTGTGGCACCTAAGCGGAAAGGCTCTTAAGAGGGGATGGGTATATGTAAAATATGAAAAAAGATAAAATCCCCAACAAGGATGTTCACTTAAGAGAGGAGTTAAGTAAGCGGGGGAATACTGTATCACTGTATTATGCATATATATATAATAATAATAGTTTATTTTATTAAAACTTACAATTTTAATTATCATCATTTAACCTTGAACTTCGCTGTAAAAACTCTTCACAACACCGAGAATAAATGTTTATTTGCATCAAATAAAGTTCTTATTTCGAACTAATAATATATGTTTACATACATATGTATTATGTACTGAAGACAAATAAACAACTACATTTAAAATTAAAATCGATTGACTTCTGACAAATATATACTTTAATACTGGTCTAGAGTATACTCTTGTTTAATCTGAATTAAATCGGTTTGGTTTGCAACGAAGAGTTTAAATAATTACGTTCATAGTTCCGGAATCATTCTTGAAGAGTAAACAGTAGCTTTATAATTACTTGATGAGAAAAAATAAAGTCCACTTGCGCATTGGAGAGCCCAAACAGGCATGCGACAGTCATCAATTAAGAAGCTATTCTACTCTACACTGAACTCTTAACAGGACACTGTAAATTCGATTACCATCTGAAGAAAATGGAAGTGGCAGAAAATGATTCAATGTCGACTCTGTCAAGCGGAGCAGGAAACGGCTGAATATGTGTTTTGCACTTGTCCAGTAGTGGCGAGACACAGATTTAACTACCTAGTCAGTGGGATTCTAGTACCAAATCAAATAGGTAAAATTAAGGCCACAACGATTACAAGCTTTATTAACAGTCTAGAATTTGTTTGTACACAACTAGGTGTTGTATATTGACTTATTCGCATGAAGCGGATTGTATAATAATTATTGTCGAATTCAATAATTCAAAAAAAATTGCAAGCAATGCGGAATTAGCAATTTTTTGTGAACAAATAAATCGTAACCGACTTATGAATACAATCAGTTGAATATGCATAAGTGAATATAAAGAATTGGGTCAACCAATGCAGAAGCCGCGATCGATTCTCGGTCAAGCTTTTAGTTTTTATTGGCCTAGGTTAGGAGCGGGTTACGAAGAGTAAAACGTAACCGCTGGGCGTTGCCAAACATAAGTAGGTTTCTTTAGATTTTGGTTTGGATAGAAATCGCAGTCTTCAGTAGTTCGTTAAGATATTAAGTCTTCAGTAGTTCGTTAAGAGATTAAGTCTTCAGTAGTTCGTTTTAGGAATAAGTTGATTCCACTATTTTCCTTTGAGTAAATAAATAAAAGTAAATTAAAATTAAAAAGTGTTTTTAATGGAATCGCGATAAGATCTGACTAATACAACAGGATCCTGACATTATTACAACAAGGATCAACCACACAATATTTATTACAACTTATTACAACATCTGAGTTATTACAACATTGACTTATTACAACATAGGCTGCACAATAGATCTTTCAAGTCGCTGCGCTTCTAACCAAACTCAAAGAAAGGAATTTTTTTTAATTATTTGGGTCAAATACAATTTTTTCTCAGCGAAGCTTTAACGATTTATTTATGCTGTTAAAAATTTAGGTCAACGTGATTTCAGTGAAATCAAAAGAAACCAAATCTTAAACTACATTAAAAACTTGCGAAGTTGATACGTGTACGTGTATATGCAAAAACGTTTTCTGCTCTTCGAGTTTATGTTTTCTGTATTCAAAATTTACAAAATAAAACTAAAGAAATTTGTATTTATATGCTGCGATGCGATGATTTGATGTTTTGATGATTTGACTTAATTTAACGAGTTGTCAAGACAATTTTTATTACTACTACTACTAACGAAACTGTTAACAGTTAAAGTTCTTGATGAGGTTTTAACTTTAACTGCAATTCAATTGCACATTCAGTGCAGTAACTTTTATTTAAATTTAATTTAATATAATATAAATTTTTATTATGTTTATACATGGTCGAAGTTATTTGATGGCCATCAAATTTGTGCGTGTGGTAAGTGGCAACGAATTTTCTTTTCTTTTTTGCATTTTACGTTTCGGTTTTATGGGCGCACTAAACCTCGCAAAAGCACAAATATTTATTCATGTAAATATTTATTTATGTCGACTGACGTTTTGTTTCATCTACTCTTTCGTCATAATTTTAGCATTTATTTTTGTCATTGTGACTGTGTGTGTGTGCGTTTCTGCTGAGAATGCATGACATCGCATGTACTATAGAAGAAGCAAATTGTTTGTTTGTTTGTTTTGTTTTGTTTTGTTTTGGTTTTTCTTCATCTGTTCGGATCCCGAAAATTATGCTCCAATTAATTTCACTCATCTGCTTAACGTGCAGACACTCATCATTAGTGACATTTTGCACTTTTTCTGCATGCTGCATGCGACAAATGCAGCATGCAGCATGCAGCGTGACAGCCAGCGCATGCAGTATTTTTCGTTGGCTGCTCTGCTTAATTACGCTCCATTTCACTGCGGTAAGCGCAACAAACACAAACGAAAAATGCGAAAGTTCCTAAACGCCGAGGAGGAGAAGGAAGAGGAGGAGGAGGAGAAGGAAGAGGAGGAGGAAGCATTAAATTGCAGCAAGTTGCACTTACTGCCGTCATTCATCACGTGCAATTAACTGCAATTAAATGGCAAACAAACGATGAAGCGCAACAGCAGCGGCAATTCGCATTTTCATGCTTTTAATTAGTTTTGGAAATTGTGACTTACGTTGTTTCTTTTCGAAAGGCAGACCATTGAAAGATTTCACTTAAGAAAAGTCAGTTTTCTACGTATTATACTTTTTTTAAACAATGAGTTTTAGCATTATTATATTTTTTTCTGGGGTCAAACTTTTTGTACCATTACGAACAAACTTTATACTTCATCCTACCTATATGATATTAGAGGTCAAACGAAAAATTGTTTCTAAACCAAAGGAGCTTATAAACGCATGTATGAAACCACAGAACTTTACCAATCAAAAAGACATCCGATGAGGAATCGTAGCGTATGCCGAAACAGCGCTGTCCGGTCCGGTCTGCAAAATTGGTCAATATTTTTGTTGTTATACAAAAATTATAAGACAGCCCAATTCAGCCCAATAAAATTCTGAGAACAATTTATTAAAAATGACTTTTTTGTTGTATTAGCAGTTGTAATGGGCAACATTTTTAAAGGTTACTAGTAAGCTATGGAAAAAAATGTGGTTAATTACCATGATTACCTTTATCAAATAAAAGTGAACAATATGAAATATTTTTTTAATTATTTTCAAAAAATGTTTTTTTTTTTGAATTTATATTTTAATGTTAAGACTATTTTCTATTTCATAATGAAATTTGTTATTTAGGTATGAAACCTATAAAAAAGCTTAAAATTTCTTAAATGTCAATAGAAGCTTCCAGCGTCAGGTCATAACAATTTTATATATTACTAGCGAATGCCCGGCATGCGTTGCAATGCCACTTAAAAACATGTTATCGGAACTTCCCGGTACTTCCGTTAGTAACGGAACTTCCCGGTACTCCCGTTAGTTAGCGGAACTTCTCGGTACTCACCGTTGTAGCGATTCTGAGTTACGGCGGTGAAATTATCGGCATACAAACTCAGAAACAAAATCTCAAATTTTTAGTAGCAATATTAGCAATGTCATCGTATATTTTCACTTAATTAAACAAAATGTGGGCGTAATAAGTGGGCATTGCAGATTTTGTATATCCTGTTATTCTTCTCGGTGCATCCCGTTACATGTTTTCTATTTAGCAGATCAAGTTCCTGAGCAATGATGGTAGGCTTAAAATTGATTCACCCTTTTTTTGAGAGTGAGAGTTCAATTGATCCAACCACGTCCATTTTTTGTAAAGTTATCGACAGTGCCCATACAACCTTAGATACCAAATTTCAGTGTTTATACAAACTCAGATACCAAATTTCAGATTTTTAGGAGCAATATTAGCGAAATAATCGAATATTTTAACTTAGTTTTACAAAATGTGGGCATGGCAAATTTTTTTTTTCCCAAAACCTAAGTTGTCGTGAACATAGCAACTTCAAAATTTTCATCACAATCGGATGAATGGTTTAGGCGCCTATTTGGTACAAAAAAAGAGAGATAGAAAGAAAGAAAGAAAGATGAATTAATTTTTATATATATAGATTAATATCTGACCTATACTATATAAACGACGTAACGCTCGTTCGTTGGACGCTGAGAAAGTTGACCTTATTGGTCAATAAGGTTACTCCGATAAGTATCTAGCTTGCAAAAGAAAAACAAACAATTTGGAGAAGTGGTTATTTGTCTCTCAACATAGTCTCCTTTTAGATCTCGATACATTTGATCCAGAGATGCTCCAAATTCTTTAACCTGTCTAAAAAATACATTTTCTCGAGTTTGGTAAAGTAGACCTCCATCGGGCGGTGAAGCTAAGTACTTATCTCATTATTTCATTTATAATTTGCTGTCGGGCAATTAAAGCTATATTTCAAGGACTTTCAATAATATATTTTTTCTCGTATCTCGTCAATTAGGAAACAAATTTTACGAAGAAAAGTTAATAATCCTAATATTTGATAAAACTAATATTAACATCTAATTACTTATATATCTTGATTTGAAATTGAAAAAAATGTTGTTTTATCTATGGTCATCATGTACTGTAGTGTACCCACTAGGCGAATAAGCCAATTGTTGTTGTGCAGCGTACACTCTTGGTGAACAAGATAAGTTCAAATTGCTTTTTGGGTGTTCGCTTTCGTGTGACACAGCTTCGTCACCAAGTGCATTTCGTTCTTTGTTTTTGCTCTATATTAGCCAATAGAAATGCGCCTCGGTCAAGCTAATGTTATGTTGCGATCACCAAGCTATTCCTTTTATATGCCCAATATTTTTGGTTTATATTGAAATATCTTAAGAATAATAATAATATTGTTATTGGTATGAAAGGGATCAATAGGCTTTATTCAATTTTGTAAATCTTCGGGCTATATATTTGGCTATATAAAGCTACTCCCGTAGCTAATATAGTTATATTTGATCTGATATGCTCTTGGGCTTGTCCCAATCCAACTCTTCTGGCATTTGTTGCCTCGGGCAATTTCAAATAAAACCAAAGAATTGAATAAAGATATATTTAAAAAAATAATAATAAAACTCCAATTCTTTAGAATACTAGCCTCCCTTACTTACTTACTTACTTACTTATTTAGGTGGCCATTACAACCCGTTATCGAGTTACGGCCGACCTCAACAATACTCGCCAGACGCCTCTGCTTTGCGCGCGCCTTCTCCAATTTGTTATACCAAGCGTAGACAGGTTCTTCCATCGGAGTCGTGGTCTTCCCCTTCGTCGTCCTTCGTCGGCTTTTGCTTCGAACACCTTCTTCGCCGGAGCTTCTTCGTCCATACGTACGACATGTCCGAGCCAGCGCAGACGCTGAATAGTGATGCGCTGGACAACATCAATGTCCTCGTAGAGCTCATACAGCTCGTGGTTCATTCGTATGCGATAGTGTTCTCCAACTTAGATAGTCCTCCCTTAGATAGTTGATAATATTCGAATATCAATTCAGGAAAATGTAATTCGGTATCACGATTATAAAATTTGGTCAATTCTTTCATGTTTAAATAAGTAAAAAAAAGTGGAATCAAAAATATGGAATTAAAATAAACCATCTTTGCTGTAAACATTTTACATATAAATAGTAGATGATATATTTATTAACTTGTTGCAAGATATAATAAGAAGAATACAAAAAAAAAAAATGAATCACAAAAGTGACATTTCTGGATGATATCCTATCTTTAGCTCTGTCCGTTTAAATTGTAAAAATGTTCGGTGTGAAATGCAAAAGACGCACCCGCGGAACATGTGTCACTGCCAATTATACGAAATTTCCAATGGTACACCACAGAGCACAGCAGGTGGCGACAGTTTACGCGCCGCTGCAGCATCAATTGCAATTGCGACTGTAACAACAACATCAGCAACAGCGGCTGTTGCTGGTGCCTCAGATTAAAAATTTAAATATCGCTATGGATTTTTTTTTCGCCAACATGCAGTGACATGTCACAGTGATGAAACGAAACAAAAAAAAAATGCCAAAAACAAAAAACAACAACAACAACAGCAAAGCGCGCGCAAATGAGTGAGAAATGCCAGCTGTCATTTTGTCAACTGTCAAAATATTGAACATATTTTGCGCAAACAAAAAAAATTGCTGCTAAAAAAAATTATCACATGTTGCATTTGTGCATTTTTGCGCATCGCTTACTTCTTGTGTCATAATTATGAATAATATCAAATATTTTAATTTAGTATTTTGTTGTTGCTGTTTTTTGTTGTTGCTGTTTTGTTGTTTGTTTGTGGAAATTGCAACTTAACTAATTTCCAGCGTCAGTGGCGCACTTCATCCGGCCAGGCCAGTGCTGCAACAGCAGCAAATGTCAGTGTGCCCATCACTTGTCATAGCCGCCGCGCGTTGACATTTTTGACACGCCGACAAATTGTCAACAAGAACGAACGAACGAATGAACGAGAACGATGCGATGCGGCGCGTTAAGCGCCAAAAACCTCGAAAATGCCACAGCCAAACACTGTTGCAGTGTGGCAGACAGTGCGTCCAGCATGTGTTGTTGTTGTTGTTGCTGTTGTTGTAAATGTTGTTGTAAATGTTGTTGCCATCGCCATACACTTTCGCCCACACACACACACACACACGCTTTTCATCACTTCAACGCGGCGTCATTTATTAACGCCTCTCATTCGAAAATGCGCGTGAATGCCCGCCAAGTCCGTCCGTCCGTCAGTCCGAAAAACTCTTAATTTTTGGAGCATTTTGAATTTTTGAATTCTCAAAAATGCATTTTAAGCACACGCGTTGCCACCAGGTACTTCGTTTATTCGAATGTTTTATGTAACCGAATTAAAAAATTTATATATAAAACGAGTTAAAATTTTTTTTTTTGTAACTATGTCATTTAAATTTATCCGACTCGCTAAAATAAAATTTTTGTAACGAATATTATGAGTAAGTGGTTATTCGTTAAAATTTGTTTCTATATTTATAATACAACCATGCCCATTTATTGTAAAGTTTTCTGTTGTTACCAAACTAACTCATGAAACATATTCCTATTTGATTTCGACCAATTCGAGTGAAATCAACCGGTTACTTTTCATAAGAAGTGGGCGTGGCAGACTCTAATTTTAACTAGATATAAGACTGTTTGTGTTAGCAGTCTGAAGAGAATCATTTTAGCTGCTTAGAAAAAAATACGAATCAAACGACAAACCGACTTTTATAATAAAATAAGATATTCGCTTTAAAAACCGGTTAATCGATATTCAAACGAATGTGCAGCGTAGTGCAGTCAACTCTTGCAACTTGAGAGTAAACGAACGTTGGCCTGGCCCACGCAAATGGACCCTGCGGCCATATTGCTGTGGCCTGCAAAAGTGTTGCTGGCTGTTGTGGTGCTGCTGCTGCTGCCAACTTATTTGTCACGCATAAATTTGTTTTAAAATCACTCACAAATTGTCTCTGCCAGAATATTTGCGTGAGTCTGTATATGTGTGTGTGTGTTTTCCCTAATAACTCTTTAAACTCGGGAGATATTTTCAAATTCAAAGAGAACTTTTAGTTTTAAGTACGTTTTATTTGCAACCATAATTGTTCCTGAAATAAAGCAAATCGTAGTCTAACTTATCCAACTGAAAGTGTAGTTTTGCTAATAGATTTCATATTCATATTTTTTAGACTGCAACATATGGACAAACCTACATACGTGTACATGATTGTAATGTTAATTTCATTTATAATGTTATTTAATTAACATCAACGCGCAATCATTTACAATTTGCCTTGGACTTAGAGCACATAATTTATTTAGGGCAACAGCCCACAGCACAAGATTGCGGTGAAACACTTACACTACACTACACCAACAACTAACAAAGTGTTCATAATTGACAAACATTTAAGTGAAATGTTTCTGCTTCCCGGAAGCACTTACTCGCTTAACATATTCTCGAAACTTAATGTCTCTTGCCGACATATTTATCGTGTTCATTAATAGTTCTTGACAATTCATTTTTCTATATTGAACCTTTAAAGTAGCGTGTTCCTTATCTTTATTTTTTATTCAACAAAATTAAAATTACCTGTAAGCCAAAATGGATTTGTAAGTTTAACTACTACTAAGCTTGACATTTACTGGTTAAATTGCTGTCTAATAACAAGTAATATAACTGGTCGGCATAACTTGTGTTTGTCCGACATAACTTTAATGTACAGTAAAATTTATCAATAAATTTTATGCAGTATTGCCCGCTTACATGCCTCCCCTCTTAAGTGCACATTCCGCTTTTGGACTCAATTGTTTGGGAAACTTTTCTTGTTACTTATTTAACATATAAATTTCCCTCTTAAGAGTTTTCCCGCTTAAGTGACTTACCCACCCATTTTATCTAACTCTCATAAAAAAATACCTAAAGTTGTCCCCTTTTAAATACCTATGACATGCGTTATTGACATCACTAACGTCAGTTGGAATTGCTAATTTTACGTCATTAATTATTTCAATTTAAAAACAATTGTTTACAGGCACTCAAGCCGGTTGATAGAACTGCACTGGGGTACTTAAAGCGGGCTTAACCCATATCGGACAGCTGTTCGACTAGTCGAACACCAAAATTAATAATTTTGAAAAATTATAATTAAATATTTAAATATGCTATAGACATACTTTTGATACCAAAAAATAGTTAATTCTCTAGGCTTTACAAAACCACCTCATCCCCTAATTTGATAGGGACAAACCCCCTAACCCTTACATAGAGACGTAATTTCAATAAAATAACATTTCAAAAATATCGAAAACGCGGTGTAGAAACAATTTAAAAACCTCAGACGAACGTTAGAAAAAGTTAAAATAGTTGGTATTAAAGTTTACACCTGATAATGTTTGCATAGGTGTACCTAAAATTGAGTGTTCGACTAATTGAACATCTTATTTCTCGGCCGGTGAGATAGTTGGAATTTTTCTGACAACGGATTTGGTTTCCTTGACCTGAAATTAGTCTAAATTAATGTGTCTCACTATAAAATTTAACAATTTTTACAACATTGTCCGATATGGGTTAATAGACTGCCTTGAGCTACTCAAGCGTTGGTTTAAATAACTGCCTTCGGATAGTTACTAAGAGTAATTCCACCCCATATGGTGGGCGATGATCTGAACGTTATTTTTGTCGAAACAATTGATACTACTCTCCACCTCCATATGGTGAATACGTTTGTCACCGTCCATAACCGGAATGGATTAGTTTTAGGTGTCAGTTGTTTAATTTTAGTCAGGTACCTGCCAAGAGCTTACTAACTCTTTTAAAGTTTAATCTTCTGTTTAAATATATCGAGAGTGGAGAATTCCTAACTAATTTTTTATTGGCTAAGCTTGGTGGCTGAACTTGTTCCTGGGGCCTACGGGGGCCTGTAAAAAATTGAACAATACGTTAGTAAAATAATTAAACTCGAAGTGATTTAAAATTGAAGTTATAGTTTAGTAGCGCTACCGGTTATATTACAGGTTAGATAAAAATACTTTTCTTGTCTCGAAATTTATAATTCTGTCAGAAGCGTCTTTCTTGGATTTACTACAAGCGACTGGAAGATAGTTTTTGAATACAGAAACTTTTTCCCTTAATCATCTGACAGAATTATAAATGCAAATTTGGAGACAAGAAAAGTATTTTTATGTTACCTGTAATACAACCGGTAGCGCTAGTCTTTTTTTTCCATAAAATTATAAGACGACTTTTTGTTAATTAACGAATTTTTTATATCTAGTTTTATTGAATTTTTGTCATAAATAGTTGCTGTTGTTGTTACCTGATAAGTTCCACTTCAAATCTAAAAACTCGACTTGATCTGCTTTTTACAATTCTAAAATTTTTGTTTATGAAAGTGTTCAATTCATTTCAAAAAATTTGATACACGCTAATAAATATATAAAAGTTTTATAAACGCACACATTGTAAGTGTGTAAGTAACTTACGTATATCGTATATGAACAAACACACATATGTACATGTAGTACATATTTTTGCCTTGGGGAATTGCAATTAAAATCAATTACATTATTCAGGAGACATGACAGACATTTGTGTATAACTCGAGTATTTATCCGAACGCGTTTTAATAATTACAGCCGTGTTAATAGCGTATTTCAATAATTACCTTCGACTATTATTTGTGAGGTCGTCTTGTGTGTGTGCGTGTGTGTACGAGTATGTGTAGCTGTTTACAGTAAATCCCCGCCTCGAAAAATTGTATTCGTCACATTTGACATTTTGATGTTTAAACGGAAATTAATGATGTCAGCAATGCAGGAGGCAAGGCTTCCGATGCTCGGCTGTGTTGCGTGTGATGGGCTAAGGTGTAATTTGGATGTCAATGATGTAATATTTCCATGAGAATTACATTATGTACATCATAATGTAAACGAATGAATGTCCTATAAATAAATACTTAACCAGAAGTAGTTAGTACTTGAGTACTGATGAGTAATGCTTTACCATAAAACTAATCAAGAATCTGCCCGAGAGTTATACTCTCTCGCAGTATGTGTTCGATAACTGCAAAAGTTTACAAGATTTCGCCTAAAAGTCAATTTCAAGATGCAATTAAAAATAAATTGTATTATTGCAAATAACTTTTATACTCGTACATAAATTTGTAAAATATTTTAAAGGTCCAATAAAAAATTAAATGTAATTAACACATAAATTATAACAAACAATAAACTAATTGCTAACAACATATTTGTTGGTGTGTGTATATAAAGTGTGTGCGTGTGTGTGTTCATTTTAATCTATCTTTGATTTTCGACAGATTGTATGCAAAAGTAACCACAAGACACATGTACATTTAGTATTGAAGCAACACACAGACACACACACACACAGACACACACGCAGACAATCAGAGCGACAGACAAAGAAACAAACAGACAACTTGTTAGATGCATTTCGAAGATACGAAGAAGATACGTCTGCGAGTACAAAATTGAAAATGTTTTAATTACAAACATTGAAGGTAAATTGGAAATTCGCTTTATTGTCTTGCATTAGCAGGAGAATACCAAAAGCAGAAGCAGAGTCAAAAACCAGAAGTAGAGAATGGATTCAAATGCAACGAACAGGAATCTGTGGCAATTGTTTGCGGTTTTGAGGCTGAATAACGAAACGAAAATGTTAATAGTATCTATCACCTTTTGAAAAAAAAACTAAACGCACTCAGTTAGCTAAATAGTTGGCAAATACAAAGTTTTCAGTTCGAGTAGATGACAAGGAGCGGAAGCGGAAGGAGCGGGAGGAGGAAAATTTTCCGAAAATCACTGCAGGCGCATTATTTCAAGTAGAAAATGTGCGCAATTTCCGACATTAATTAGTTTTTGACTGTAATTGCATAAGTGCGCACACATGTTGCACACTTACAGATGTGTGTTTCAAAACACACACACGCCTATACGCATGCCAACACAAACACTCATAGTAGATGTACACAAAGCCGACACACACACACACATAAACAGGATGCGCACAAAATCGTCGATAAAAATGCAATTTGAAGCGAAAGAGCAAAATGCACAAACGCGCACTTTTACATATACGAGTATGTACATATGTATGTATGTACACTTATAATTTTACACATATGTATACACACACACAATACTGGTTTTGAATAATAATAATAGTAAAAGTAATATTTACAATTATAATAATTATTTTAACAATTCTGATACATGAATAAAATACAAGAAGTGAGGAGCTTCATAACATAAGCCGATAAATCCATTAATCCATTTAGAATACATTGTGCTTTTTTTTTATAAAATAAGTTTTTTTAAAGTCAATTGAACTGTTGAACAGAAAAAAATATAAATATATTTTTAAATAAGCTTAGTAGCTGGGCGACCGAGCTGACTCGGCAGATTATTCTATCATGCTGCAGTTAAACGGAATTTTCAATTAAATTATTCTAAAACTATATATGAAGGACTCACATTGTTCTGGAGAAATTTAAATAACTACAGCGAACATTGTTTTTGTGGTACCTTTGTGCCAAATAGAACCGATTTGTATAAAAAAGTTCTGAAGAACACGCAGAGCACATGGATTTTGTTGTTATTTAGTTCGAATAGAACAAGTTGACCTAGAAAGGTTCTGGAGGACAAGTGTTGTCTCTGGCGAAATCCCAGAGGAAGTGATCTTGAAAGAATCAAGATCATTTGGTTCTAAAAGGACGCGCATAGATTCTAAAGAAATCCCTTCAAAAAACGTATAGGTTTGTTAAAACTTTAGTTCCAGTGGATGATCAACCAAATGCAAAAAGCTGGATCAAAATCTGAATTATTCTTTTTATTTTATATAATATGATTAGAAATAATCATATAGACCATGCCCACTTTTTTAATCCATTTTGCAAGTTTTTTCGGAGATCAAAGTTGTCGCAATCTTATTGTTTTAACTAATAATGGCCAGCTGGCAAGTTTCATCAAAATCGTTAAGATAAAGTACGCAATCAATCAAATCTGTTTTTTTTAAACGGTTTGACCATGCCCACTTACGCTCACAAAATTTTTTTAACAAAATTCCTGGTGGGCGTATATAGTAAACCATTAGCAAAAAACCGCATTCAAATCCGACCACCCATTTTAAATTTATTTGAAAAAATTATTTTTGACCATGCCCAGTTAAAACCTCGATTTCGCCCACTTAAGCGCTTTTCTCGACGATGAAACATGTCGCAATCTTATTTTCTTGTCAACTACCGCAAACCAAAAACTAAAAAAGAAATTTTGTTTAGAAAATTGTGGAATAAATTTAATAGTTAAAGTACAACTTTCAAATAAAATGTCTAAAAACCACTCTAATATACGAGTAAAAAACGAAAAAATGAATGTCAAGCGCTCGAGTCGCTGCATCAAGAGCATAAGCAGCCACAGCAGCAGGCAGCACATGTTGCATAATCGTATCAGGCGTTTCTGGCAGTTTCTGTTTTAGTTGCTGCAGCTTCCTTGGTGATGCAATTCCACCATTTACATTTGTTGGAACTGTGCGCATCCGCATCGCATGGCATCGCATCGCATCTTCACATAAACGCTTAAATTAATGTTGATACACCGAATCCCTTCAAGCTGCAATATGCCACAAAAATAATAACAACAAAAAACAAAAACAAAATCTACAACTAAATCAACAACCTCAAAGGGCAAACCGACAAACAGACAAACAGACTGACAGTCAGACAGACAGATAGACAGGCAGACAGACAGACAAAACCTGTAGGAAGTACCTACAACGGAGTTCTCTAATCTTCTTAAATATCTTTTATGTTTCTTTAACGATTTAATTTCGCTGAAATTAATTTGTGCAAGTTCGCAACGAATTTAGTTTAAAAACGAATGGAATAAGATAAGATTTTATTGATGAAATGAAACGTGAAGTAAATTTCTAAACAACTTAATTTGTATAATATATCATTATCAATTAAGACAGACGGACTTCGTTAATCGACTCAGAATCCGACGCTGATCATTTATATATATATATATATATATATATATATATATATATATATATATATATATATATATATATATATATATATATATATATATATATATATATATATATATATTCTTGTTATTCGAACCACGCCACCTTTTGGGCGTTACGAATGGAAGAACAAACTTAGTATACCCTTCGGTGAGTGCACTTGTAGTTGGCCATATCGGGTATAATAAAATCGGTTTTTCTAAAAGTTCATTTCTATATGACCTGCTGGATGCAGCATGTTCGACAGACATTTTAAAACAATTTGAAAAAAATTTGAAAAAAAATTTTCAATACTATAAAACTTTAATAAGACTAAAATAATATAAACATTTTAGATGAAAATTTTAACTTTTATTTCAATTTAATATAAAAAAAAATGTGTTCTGACAGGATTCTAAGAACGTAATTGTCCAAGCAGGAATATATAAATCGATCAGGACAGATTTTTATATCTCGACGACTCTCACACGCTTTTTATTAATCGGTTGTGCTCATTATGTCCTCGTCCTCTTCTGAACTGATCTCATCGCAGAATTCAATATCGAGGTCATTATCGAAATCATTCCCAACGAATGTGACTGTCTCGTTGAGGCGAACCGATTCGGAGAACTCGCCGTAGCTCTTCAAGTTTCTAGCCTCATCTGGTGTGTACTTGAGGATGACATCTGCAATTGAGTCTTGAAAGTCTCGCAGACTAACCAAAATAAAGTCGCCCTGGTTGATCCAGACCTTATACCTGAGTTTTCCACGGATAATGCCGATGCGCTTAAAGCCATCAAAGCACATCAGCTCCAGACGACAATTGCCGAGTATCTTCACAACTTGAGCGTACTCCTGCAGGTCCTCCTTGAAAATCAATTCACGATTTTCGGACTCGGCTTTCTTTTTTCCACGACGAACAGTTTTGCCTCCTTTTCCTTTATTCTTGGGCATTTTGATGCTGCTCCGCTGTTGCTATCGACTTATTACGTTTTGAAAAGTGAAACTTTTCGACAGACAAGATTGTTGCTATATTAAAGTATGAAACTCTGAATTTTTGTTTTGTTATCGACTTATAACGTGTCTGAATATTTTCGGAGTGCTGTAAAATTTGAGGACGTCTTGGCTTGAATAGCAGTGAAATTAATGATTTTATTTATCTTCCTCCGTACTATTTATAGTCCAAATATTTTCTAATAAGTTGAGAAAAGGTTTACCTGCTCAATTCTTAATTAAGACATAAATTTGGAATATTACCTGCTTAGTGGTATCAGTGTACGTATTTATAAAAATCAGTGCCCAGCAGGATAATCCATGTTCCTATTTGAAACATAAGTTCCTTTTTCTTATGTAGTTTACAATATTTTCAGGTATAAAAGCAGCAATAAAAATTTTCCTAAATCAACACACCCATGGCATACTTGACTCTAGGGGTTAAAATGTTCTAGGTAAGCCGTCGAAGGTATAAAAATCTGACCAGATCGTACCATATATTCCTGCTTGGACAGTTACTTTCTTAAATTCCTGGCAAAACACATTTTTTTTATATTAAATCGAAATAAAAGTTAAAATTTTCATTTAAAATGTTTGTGGTAGTATAGCCTTATTAAAGGTTTATGGTATTAACAGTTAAAAACCTATATGATAAAAAATTAAAAAAAATGTTTCTAATTTTTTAAAATAATTTTAAAATGTTTTTCGAACATGCCGCTGCATCCAGCAGGTTATATGATCCGATATTGTCCATCTTAAAACTTAGCGTCCTCTTGGAGAATAGTAGCTCACATACCAAATTTCAGCTCGATAGCTCTTAAGCTACGGCTGTAATCGCTGGGACAGACAGACGGACAGACAGACAGACGGAAGGACATAGGGACGGACATCGTTCAATCGGAATCCGACGGTGATCATTTATATATATACTCTGTCATAAAAATGTTTTCACAACTAATTATAAGTATATATACCTGTCTCAAATAATCATCTTTTATAAGAAATTATTTAAGTTTGTAGTATAAAATCCTTTTATAAAACTACCTGTCTTTAAATTGAGTTGTGCAATTCCATTGCTAAGGAAAAAAGTTGCGATCGTTCACTACCTGAACTAGATATAAGCTGACTCCCGGATAGTTTGGTATCATTTTCATTTGAGAGTTCAAGCCGAACAAGCACTGCAGCTGAATTAAATTCTTATTCCGATATAGAAACTAAATATATTCAAAAATATCCAAGATGTTGGTCGAAATTAACGCAATTCAACAATCCGAAATGAAGAACAAACTATCGTCAGACAAGTCATTCCGAAAGATGACATCGGTCAGCAGGAAACCACCGCAGCGGAGATCAGCGCGATTGATTAAGAAAAATTTGAAAGTCAAAACTTCATCATTCAGCAGGAAATCAACGCAGCGGAGATCAGCACGATTGATTATGAAAAAATCAAAAGTTAAATCGTCATCATTAATTGGCCAACTGGGAAGTATCTTTGAAGTTGAAGCAGCTCCTGAACAGTTCGAAGACATGCCAATGGATATAAAATCCAGATCAAAACATATCACCCTATCACCATCGACATCCATAGCTGAAAATCCGAAAAGAGAGTATGCCGAGCTCTTTCAGTCTAAAGCAATAACAATTTGCCCACCAGTGGACGCTCTGGTTGAAGAAAACCTTAAAATCAAAACCGCATCTGAACAGCTTGAGATCATTCGAGAGAAAATAAAATCAATTCTCAACACTTCCTCCACAACAACTTCGAAATCCGTAGCAAGCAATCCAAAAAGAAAGTATGCCGAAATTGAAGAATACTCCCAACTTAAAGCAACAACAATTCGTTCACCAATGGAAGTTATGGTAAAAAAAATTCCTAAAACCACCTCAACCAGTTGGGATCGTTATGTTGAGGCTGCCGAGGCGCTGAAGAAGCAATGTCTCGAAAATGTGCAGCAGAAATATGGCATTAACACTTGGGCAGAAAAGTCCCCGGTCTGCCATATTGAAACTCATTGCTTTGTCAAAACCCGATTTTATAATTCAACATAGTTGCCTTGGAGGGCGAGACAGCGATTATTGCGATCTTCCAAATTTTCGATACCTTTTTTGCAGTATTCGGCGCTAAACGCTTCGAAATACGCTTCAGTTTCAGCGATGACCTCCTGATTTGAGCCGATTTGACCACCGGTGTGCCACATATCGACGCACAAATTCTGTTTCATTACGGTTGAACAACTCCAAATAGGCCACTGAATCATCAGCACGTTGTTGTTTTGTGAGCCTCTTTTGGACGTCCTCTGCGTTCAAACTTAGCGTTAAAATCAATGATGGTTGATTTCCCTAGCACAAAATCCGGAAACTCATTATCAAGCCAAGTTTTTGCCTTGACAGTATTCCATTTTACAAAAGTATCACTCACAAACTAAACGTCAGATTGGATATGATACTAGTAACGTCCAAGTGTTATAACTGGCCTTAAGATTTAGATTTAAGTTATGACTACAAAAATATATTTTTATAAATGTAATAGATAAATATTTTTTAAGAATTTTAATAAATACTTTGTACTCGTTATATTAAAAAAAATTCTTCTTTTATACTATATACAATATATATATAGACATATATAAATACACAGTTAGATGTATCAAGATTTCGTTTTCAGATTTATAAAAATTTAAATTTGTGGCATAAAACTACAGAATTTTTGCGCATTTCTGTGTGCTTCAAAATATCTAAGCTAAAAATATTTCTGTTCTGGCAGGAAAGTTTACTTTAAGAACCAAAAAATAATAAAAATAAAACTATTATTAACCAGTACCTACAACTAGGTGGCTTGGAACTATACTATAAACCCACTGCTTAGGTAGTTAAGTCTGCGTCTTGTCACCGAGGGACAAGTGCAAAAAAAATATTCCGCCGCATCCTTGTCAGAATCGGCAGGAATATATTTCTAGCATGCCTTTTTTCTTCAGATGGTAATTGAGTTTAAAATGTCCTTTTTGGTAAGGGTTACAATAGTTTCTACCTGAAAACGTCCAGGGTCAATGAATCTTCTTGACTGCCGCATGCCTGTTGGGGCTCTATAGATTGATATTGATTTATACAGATAACATTGCAAGAAACATACTTTTAGATTTAACAACTACAACTACAACAACAGCAAATACCCTTTTGCATAGTGTTACAACACACTAATTAAAATATCAACCTTGTGGCGAGACTCCAGTTTTACGCCTCGCTACTTATGAGCGATATTAGAAACCTCTTCCCTTCACCTGCCAGGAGCAGCAGCAGCAGCAACTAACTCCACTAGGGATCGTTGTGATCATTAAGAGGTGCGATATTTGCACACATTCCCCTCAACCCTCACCAACGCTTTACCCCATTAATATGCTGGACACGAACAAGTTAAGTGACACTCGAGAGGCAGAGGCAGAGGCAGGGGTGCACACAAACATAGCGGTAGCCAAAAAAAACACTGTTAGACAGCCACTGCCATGCTCGGGATATGTACAAGGATTCAATACATATGACTGCATTATTGTAATAGAAACTTTCTCTAGAGATAACATTTAAAAATAATCGATGGAAAACTTTTGATTGACATTTGAAGTATATAAGTAAAAAAAAAGTGTTTTTTTTTGTTTGGAGTACTAAGTTTTTATTAAAATGTTTAAAAAACAATAACTTATTAAAATAATGCATATATAAATAACAAATTTGTCCTTGTCGTCATAACTTAAATCTAAGTCTAACTGCTAGCTATAACAATTGGCCAGAAAAGCTCCCGGTACATTAAGTTTAAGCGTGGTGAAATGAGCACCGAAGACGATGAACGCAGCAGACGCCCAAAAGAGGCTCACAAAACAACAACGTGTTGATGATTCAGTGGCCTGTTTGAAGCTATTCAACCGTAATAAAACAGAATCCGGTGGTCTATTCGGCTCAAATCAGGAGGTCATCGCTGAAACTGAAGCGTATTTTGAAGCGTTTAGCGCCGAATAAAAACGGGTGTCGAAAATGTGGAAGGTCGCTATAATCGCTGTCTCGCCCTCCAAGGCAACTATGTTGAATTCTAAAATCGGGTTTTGTCAAAGCAATGAGTTTCAATATGGCAGACCGGGGACTTTTCTGTCCAAGTGTTAATGGCATATTTCTGCTGCATATTTTCGAGACATTGCTTCTTCAGCGCCTCGGCAGCCTCAACATAACGATCCCAACTGGTTGAGGTGGTTTTAGGAATTTTTTTTACCATAGCTTCCATTGGTGAATGAATTGTTGTTGCTTTAAGTTGGGAGTATTCTTCAATTTCGGCAAACTTTCTTTTTGGATTGCTTGCTACGGATTTCGAAGTTGTTGTGGAGGAAGTGTTGAGAATTGATTTTATTTTCTCTCGAATGATCTCAAGCTGTTCAGATGCGGTTTTGACTTTAAGGTTTTCTTCAACCAGAGCGTCCACTGGTGGGCAAATTGTTATTGCTTTAGACTGGAAGTGGTCGGCATACTCTCTTTTTGGATTTTCAGCTATGGATGTCGATGGTGATAGGGTGATATGTTCTGATCTGGATTTTATATCCATTGGTACGACTTCGATCTGTTCAGGAGCTGCTTCAACTTCAAAGATACTTCCCAGTTGGCCAATTAATGATGACGATTTAACTTTTGATTTTTTCATAATCAATCGTGCTGATCTCCGCTGCGTTGATTTCCTGCTGAATGATGAAGTTTTGACTTTCAAATTTTTCTTAATCAATCGCGCTGATCTCCGCTGCGGTGGTTTCCTGCTGACCGATGTCATCTTTCGGAATGACTTGTCTGACGATAGTTTGTTCTTCATTTCGGATTGTTGAATTGCGTTAATTTCGACCAACATCTTGGATATTTTTGAATATATTTAGTTTCTATATCGGAATAAGAATTTAATTCAGCTGCAGTGCTTGTTCGGCTTGAACTCTCAAATGAAAATGATACCAAACTATCCGGGAGTCAGCTTATATCTAGTTCAGGTAGTGAACGATCGCAACTTTTTTCCTTAGCAATGGAATTGCACAACTCAATTTAAAGACAGGTAGTTTTATAAAAGGATTTTATACTACAAACTTAAATAATTTCTTATAAGAGAAGATTATTTGAGACAGGTATATATACTTATAATTAGTTGTGAAAACATTTTTATGACAGAGTATATATATAAATGATCACCGTCGGATTCCGATTGAACGATGTCCGTCCCTCTGTCCTTTCGACTGTCTGTCTGTTCGTCTGTCTGTCTGTCCCAGCGATTACAGCCGTAGCTTAAGAGCTATCGAGCTGAAATTTGGTATGTGAGCTACTATTCTCCAAGAGGACGCTAAGTTTTAAGATGGACAATATCGGATCATACAACCATCCATTTCCATATAAAAAAAAATTATTAAAATAGTGGCATACTTTAATTAAAATAGGACAGATGGACAGACAAACGGACGGACAAAGTTAGATCAACTCAGAATCCGACGCCGGTTATATATATATACTTGTCATACCAACCATGCCCCCTTTTGGGCGTTACAAATGGAAGAACAAGCTCAATATACCATTCGGTACGTGCACCTGGCGAAGGGTATAATATTATAATATCAGGTTTGCTAAAAGTTCATTTCTACATGATCTGCTGGATGCAGCGGCATGTTCGAAAAACATTTTAAAATCATTTTAAAAAATTAGAAACATTTTTTTTTAATTTTTTATCATATAGGTTTTTAACTGTTAATACCATGAAACTTTAATAAGGCTATACTACCACAAACATTTTAAATGAAAATTTTAACTTTTATTTCGATTCAATATAAAAAAATGTGTTTTGCCAGGAATTTAAGAAAGTAACTGTCCAAGCAGGAATATATGGTACGATCTGGTCAGATTTTTATACCTTCGACGGCTTACCTAGAACATTTTAACCCCTAGAGTCAAGTATGCCATGGGTGTGTTGATTTAGGAACATTTTTATTGCTGCTTTTATACCTGAAAATATTGTAAACTACATAAGAAAAAGGAACTTATGGTTCAAATAGGAACATGGATTATCCTGCTGGGCACTGATTTTTACCCTCAGCAGAATGTTATTTGTTTTTTAATTTAGCCTTATTATTACAAAATTTATAAGTTGTAGGCGTGGCGAATGTTAATTAGCTTATACTCAGACTCTGTCCCTAAAGGCTATTTGCATTTGCTTTAAAATTTGAATGAAGTTGGTTAAGCGGTTCTCGAGTTTACTAGGAACAACTGACAGACAGATAGACAGACATACGTTGGATTATTAATGAAATGAAGTATGATATAAAAAGTAGATAAAGCTAAAGATTGTCAAAACTTTTAAATGGAAATTAATGGAAAATTTGATTGTCTTTTCGATTGCGTATAAATTGTTGGCACTAGAATTCTACCATTTCTGTCGTTGTTGCAGTTGTTAACTTTTATTGGTATTGGTGTTGTTGTAGCAATTTAAAATGCCACCACTTAATTGCGAACAATAATTTGCGCCGTTTTTTGTTTGTTTATTTTGTTGTTGTTGTTTTTTTGTATATGTGTATCCGTTAGTTCGAGTGACAAAAGCGCATTGAATTTCACGTGCAATTAAACTAACACAATCATTTCAAAATTTACAATGCCACACGTATGTACATGCACGAAACCACACATACACGTACATACATATATTATATCAACACATACGCACATGAATGTGGTTATGTGTGTGTGTGTGTATGCGAGTGGGCGCTCACCTGTGAACGCGATTATCGCAATTTGTAAACAAAAGGTCCTTTGGTGCAGTACGCCCTGTGCCCGCTCCCCATCCTGTACTGATCCGCAAAAGCGGATTAAAAACGGATTGCATGAATGCGTAATGGCAATGTCGCATGTTGCATGTTGCATGCGCAACATTTGCAGTGCGTTGCACAGCACTTTGAGGTACCTGCATGTATAAGTCGGAAAAAAAAATTTATTTAATTATACTTTTTAAATAATTAGTATCAAAATATTTAATTTAAGCGAACCGACTTCTGCGCACAGGATTTGCTAGGATTTGGCGCTTATGTTCTTTTTTAATTTTTACCAGCGCATTAAAGTGCTCTGCAGTACCGTGCTCTCTCTTTCCAAGCAGACGCAGCACATGCAACACACGTTGCATGCCATGAACGCTGGCGTAAAAATGTGAGAACGTTGCACGTTCCTCTAGTGTGGCGAGGGGTCAGAGGGGCTGATGTTGGGGGGGGGGCGCAGCAAACATGTGCAAACTAGGCGTGCAAATGATTTCACATGTTGCCAAGGTGCGCTGATCTCTGAAATAGCACTTGCCAAAATGTCAATGTCGCATTTCAATTACTCCGCTTCAATTACATTCGATAATGCCTGCATCCTGTGCCCGCACACTTTCGCTTTGTCCTGCTACCGCTGCTCCTAATTTGTGCGCTTGTTCCATGTCGTTTGTCTAGACGCTGCAACCGCAATTCTCCAATTGCAGAATCAAAAAAAAAATATATAAAAAAAAGTTAACATAAAAAATAGAAAAATAAAAAGCCATTGCCAAACCGAAGCGAACCAAACCGAATCGAACCGCACAGCCAAAAGCCTTCTTCTCGTATGTATGTGTGTATGTGTGTATATATGTATGTATGTATAAGCTCTGGTCTGACATTTGTATTAGTTTCAAAAAGAATTTTCAATGAAGCCGACAAATTCCATTAAATGTGTGTGTGTGTGTGTGTGGAAAAAGTTTTTGTGTATGTGCGGTGCGACAAATAAATGCACTTTTGTGTCGTCGCAAGCGATTACAAACGATGTTTGTGTGTGTGTGTGTGTGTGCGCTCTTACCAGGGCGAGGTCACAGGGTGTTTTCAATGAGTCCACGTACTATGCTACCTCTACGAGAATAATAGAATGAACATCTGAAAAGAAAAGAAGTACTAAAAGCGAATTATGAATGATTACTTTCATATGTAATCAAGCGCCGCAATTACTTGATTACTTAAGTAATTCAGTTTAAATAATATTTGTTTATATTAAATTAAACTCGAAAAAAATATTTTTCGAAAAGCGTTTTTTTTAAGGTGGCCATCTTTTACGTTTTTTTATTGTCTTAAGCTATTTTGTTGTTCATTATAATTCTTAGATGCGTTGAAAATTAAGAATAGACATATTCGTTACAAAAGGTGTAAAAATATTGTAAAGCAATTTATGTAAGTCCAAAATTCTTTTGAAAATGTGTTGGAATATCCCAGTAGGAAAAGTCAGCAATAGTTCTATGGTTATAGCAAAATCTATTGCTGCCATAATGTATTTACAAGTATTTTTAACTTTATGTTCCATATCCTACGAAATGTTGTTTCCATACACTGGATAAGCGAGTTTGTTGGTAGTAATATGCTGACTAACGCGCTTACGAGTAAAATTTACATCAAAAATAATATTTTACTCTATTGCTGCAGTATAGCTTTCTCTTGAGAAGTGGATGAAGTAGCAATACAAACATTTATTGCAGATTTAATGGCATACAAAAGTATATTCAGCTATACTCATTTTCCTGTTGGGTTAATCATTATTTTAAATAAAATTATCTCTATTTAATGCAAAATCTTCCTATATTTTTATTTAATCGTATTTTAATTTTGCTATATTAAAAGTAGAATAGCCACAACCAGTTTTTAAGTTTGTTACGTTTCAGCTGAAATTTTAAATAATTAAAAAAAATATATTCAGATTTGATGATAAAGCGACATCACGTACCAAGAAGATCAGTGTATTGGCGTAACATCATAGGTTCAAAACTCTGGTAACGCGAAAAAAATAACAACAACTTGAAAATGACAACTTGAAATGAATAAGCTCAAAACTCGGCTCACATTCTGCTAGGGTGGTTACACCCAATATTTATTTTTCTAATATCATTTTTTTATAAATATGATTTTTTACGAAAGTAGCAAAGTTAAAAGTACCATAGTGCACAGCCTCCCAGCAGCAAATTTCGAGAACGCTTAAAAATTCATCGGTGAATTCAGTGCCGGCAAATCATACTTAAACTCTGATCGCGGAATTTAGTGATAAACTTTAAATTGTTATTAGAAATTTTCAGGACAATTATTCCGGAAATAGATTTGAAAATTGCACAAACGAGGGTGGTCCGATAAGTCATTGACCTACAAAAGAAAAACGAAAATTTTGGAAATTGGCTATTTATTTCTCAATAAAGTCTCCCTTACGATCTAGATACACTTAATCCAGCGATGCTTCAACTTCTTTAACCCGTCTGCAAAATTCGTTTTCTCGAGGTCTGCAAAGTAGGCCTCCATCGGGCGATGAGGCTAAGTACTTATCGGATCAGCCTCGTAAGTTTCCGTCACTTCAGTCTTAAATTTTCATGGCGCTGATTCAGATTTGAAAAAATATACGACATTTCTGATGGGCTGCCTAACAATGGCATACAACCAGGAAACCGAAAAGATTGAATAACTTTTTTTGGAATTTTTTTAATATAGTAAACTATGTTTAATTATTTTTCAAAATAAAACATTTTAATTTTAAAAAAAGTTTAAGCCTGAAATGTCAGTCAACTGGAAATTTCCGCGTGCTCATATCACATTTCACTTAATTGTTACTATAACAATTGTTTGTGTGTGTGCGTGTGTGTGTTTTGGAGATTGGCGGGTGCGTCCAGCGTTCGTCCAACGATTAATGCAAAATTCACATAAATTTAAAATGATTCGCAATTTAATCCACTTCACCCAAGCGTTCGTTCATTTGTCTGTCTGTTTGTCCGTTGGCCTGTCCGTGCATCGCACATCACAGTCCAAGCACACACACACATACACATTATCCTTTTGCGGCCATAGTTAATCCCATTGTGGATTGTGTGAATTGCAAAACGCAGTCGTCAATTGTAATTACAATCGCGTCGAATTGGAATTGTTGTTAATGTTTACATTAATTCGAAATTTTCGCATACATATGTGTGCGAGTATTGTTGCGTTCGTGTGTGTGTGTGTGCGATGATTATTATAATGATTATGACGTTGTTGTTGATCGTTCACAAATTTAATGAAATTAAGATACAAAAAAAATTTAATTAAAAATTTTATTTAACTTGCAACATTTGTTTATACTTTAGTATGTGTGCCTTAAAATGACAAATAATGCAAAAGAAGTTTGTAGATTTTAATTTAATTACAAATTTAATGTACTTAAAATTGTTAAAGTTGTTGTTATTGCTATGCGCTTAATCAAAATCCAATTAATTGCTTAAATAAATCAAAATTTAGAGATTGTTTTACATTGACACCAGGCGATTTGTTAACGCTATCGCAATTAGGAGCAAATATTTGCATAAAGTTGCAATCAAAGTTAAACAGATTTTACTGTAGTAAAGTAGCTACGAACTTGGACGCAGAACCTTACACGTTTCCGCCCCAGCCGCTGAACGAGACGCGCTTGCGATCAAAGATTTACTTTTGAGACATGGCAAAGCAATTAAAATGCTACTCAAAGGACATTTTAATTTAATCCCTTTGAGCTTGTCTCGATATTGTCTCGCCATCAACAACACCACAGCAGCAACAACAACAGCAGCAACAACAACACCAAGCGCTACAACAACAACAACACCAAGCGCAACAACAACAACAACACCAAGCGCAACAACAACAACAACAACAACAACAACAACAACAACAACAACAACAACAGAAGGACACACAACGCGGCTTTGTTGTTGAAAAGGAAAATCTTTGGAAAATATGAAAATCGATATCCTCTGCACGAAAATCTTAAACAACATTAATCATAATTCTTGGCGCTTGGTATTTGGTTGCAAGGCGAAAGGCGATATAAAGTGGCAACACTGTCGTCGACGATACAGTCGATTATTTATGCAGAGTGGTGACTCTGGTTGCTGCTGCACTGCTGCGCCGTTGCTGTTGCGTTAAACAAATTTCAAAACCAACCTCAAGAACAGATGACGGACACCGGGGAGGAGTGCAGGCGGACAAAATCGTCAGAAGGCATGCGGTGGGCGGTTGGACGGTGGTATTGCACGAACAAAAAAAAAACAAAACAAAGAAAGAACAAAAAAAGAAAACGATACGAAAAATGCAACATTGACAAAGCAACCAAAGAACTTTGTGACAAGACATTTTTCAGGCGGCAGTCCAAGGCGAAGAGTGAAACGCCAGCGTGACAGTGGATCGTGTTTGGAAAAGCGACAACCATTAAAACAGTGTTGCCAGCAGCTTTGAGAGATAAAATTGCAAAACCAAAAAAACAAAAAAAAAAAAAACACTACATAATCGGGATGGTACTTTGACATATGGTTTGTAACATAGAGAAATACTTAAGATAGATTCATGCTTAATCGTATCAGCATCAAATTCATGTTTGTCCGTCTATTCATCTGTCCGTCTCTCTTCCGACTGTATGTTTGCATTATTTCTCAGACGAACTGAATAGAACTTGGAGCCAATTGGCTCATAGGCACGACCGCTATTTCAACACAAAACTTATTTTTATTAACACTTTATATTCAGAACCGTTGGAGATATTGTGTTGAAATTTTGTATAACATTTTTCGTTATGCATCTTAAGATGAACTAATTAAATTTTGGTAATAATTGGGTTGGAAACATTAGGATGGTTCATACTTATTTCTCTTTTATTATTTTTCAAAATTTTCTGAATAAGTTCTTCATGGCTTTAACTGGTTATTCTAGTAATCAGCCGTTCTAAAATAAATAACTCAATGAAATTAGGGTGGCTCATGATATTTGAAATGTTTATTAATAAACATATTGATAATAAAATAAAACTCTTCAAATAATTTGGCGGATTTATAATATTCGGAAGGACCGAATAAAAGTATTTAACGAGGAAGGCATTCTAAGGCCATTCTAATTAATTTAGAAAAGCGATTTTTCAAATTTCAAAAGCTTTATTACGTTATTTGAAGGACTCAAAAAGAGATGCCAAAACAAGTGTTTTGGGTTAAGAACTTTATTAACTTGTTTCTAAATCAATTAAATTTTGTTCCACCGTCAGCCGCAATATCCGGTCTTTTAAATTTTCATTTTTTGAGACGCCCAGCCGCCGCCGCTGCTGTTTTCTCAACTTGCAAAAAAAAAAAACGCGAAGAAGAAGAAGATAACTTGCAAACTATTTGCGTTGTTATGCTAATTATACTCCTGCGACGTCTTTAATAGGATCTCATGTCGCGCGCATTCGTAGCGGATGGCGTTGTAGCGCGACGACGACGGCGGCGGCGCATATCCTTTTGCTTGTTTGTGTCGCGTGCATGTTGCGACGGATGCTGCAAGTGATTTTTTTCGAAGAAAGAAAAAGTTGCAAAAATAACAAAAAAACACCAACGACAACGACAACAGAAAAGAAAAGAAAAGAAAACTTGTGAAATTTTTTTGGTCGAAAAGAACGCGGCTAGCGCGCAAAAATGCTTCATGCATCAAGCAGGGAAAGTAAATTCGGAATTGTTTTCCGCCGCAGACATGCACAAAAATTTAAAGCATAAAAGCAAAGAAAAACGCTTGAGAAATATTGCTAAAAAATTAATGACGCATTTGACTTTTGATACTTTAGTGTTTAATTCACAACGTGCAATCAAAATTATGTGTGTGTGTGTGTGAGTATGGGTACGCGTTGTATGCATCTACACCTACACCTACACACTTTGTCACCATCACATGAAATCATTTACGTTCGCCGTAATTAATTTCGCAATTGATTGAGCGCATTTTTAGTGATTTATCTGAAATTTCAATACCTTCGGAGGATATAAAAAAAAGTAGAAGAAGACCAGATATACTCCATACCACGTCTTTGCATATATTGTATGTAGCAGCGTCACGTGAGCTGTTCAATGCCCGTTAATGAATGGCGCGCGAAAAGCGCTCAACTCGTGAATTGATTACACCATGCAAAATTGATTCGAATGCACCTGAAATGGTTATTTAAAAAATTAATAACGCTCATTATTACGGCGAGCAGCTTATAGCAATTGCCTTGTCAGTCGAAAAGCCACCGCCGACGAAGCCGTAAATGTGATGTTGCCGTGGCGACTCGACTCGACTCGATGCAATGCGATGCGATGCGACGCGCCAACCAGGCAGTTCATCAGCCTTCCGGTGCGTTTATCTATCTGGATGTCTGTTAGTTTGCATGCATGTCCAACGGTTGGCACTATACCAGGGTTGTTAACTCAAGTTGATATCTTCCGTTTGGGTGAAAAAATACTTTGATTGCTACAAATACTTTCTTTGTTTGCATACACATACATAAACAGTTATGCAGTCTCTTGTTGATTCGGCTCAGTTTTTAATTGTATTTACCAATTATTTAGCTTGAAACTAAAAAGTTCAAACAAATTTTTATTAATACAATTAAATTTTTTATTGAAAATTACTGTAGTTTTGATAGATTTTTTTTAAAATAGATAAACATTTCATCAAACTTTGAATTGTATTGATTAAATTTTTGATTGTAGAAAAAATCTAATTTTTCAGATAAAAACAATTGTTTGTAGTTTTAAGACTCTCGCCTTAGACTCAGTAGGCTCAGGTTTGATACCTCGGAAATGACAAATAATTTCTAAATTTAAACAGATATTTCAACAGATGCATCTTAGTGCTAAAATATATTCAAATCAAGATATAATTGAAAAGCAAGATACATCTTAATAAAGTATACATATATCATGATTGAATAATAATGTTAGGAGAGTAGATATGAGTACCTAAATTGAGCGAACTCACCACGATTTCTGTCTAATTTTTAAGTTTGTTTTGTTTGTTGTTGATTTTTTACAACAAACTACGTTGTTGTTTTTGTTAACTTATACTTTGTGTTTTTGTAGCAGACATGACAATTTAATATTCAGAGAGAGAACGAATATCGAGGTGGATGGGGCCATTTTTCTACTCCCCTCACCTTATATTTATAACGTCATGACATATGTATATGCATACATTTTTTAAACTTTGTTTAGATCTGCGAAAATAATTTAATCATAATTTAATATATCAGCAAACTTGTAAAATTGTAATACCAATTTAAAAACTGTTGTTTGTTTGACAATTTCGACCGAACGAAAATATTCAATAATGTGTCATCCCTGGCACACACACATACCTAAATACGTATACGTAGTCAATATGCTGCGCCCATTATGCACGGCCGCATGGTTGTGCATTAAAATATGTCTTCCTGTCTGTTGCTGTTTATTGCCAACAGGAGCAGCAGTAGCAACACCGATCGCTGCCAGCAATGTTGCGTATACGCTACGCGGAACAGTTTCACGCGCCCGCTCATTGGTTGAGTGGTCATTGCATCGGACATTCCGTTCGATTAAGCGCTTATATCATTTCCGCTTTTTCTACGCTCAGTCGTGTTCGTGCAGGAAGCGCAGAGCATTGGCGTAGGTAATTTTTAGTACCGTACCGTACCGTAACATAACGTACCGCATTCATTTAAATTTTCTTTTTCGCTGTTTTATTTTGGGGCATACATATGTGAGCTTGATTACGCTTGGAGGTGCATGCAGTAAAGCGTTGCTTAATTTATCGTCTGCATTAATTGAAGCTTTAAAGCTGAATGTATTTATTTGTATTTTTCAGCTTTGTTCAGGTTTTTATAATAGTTAAGTAGAGTCAGGGAAATTGTTAACATTTCTTCACAAGCATTTTGAATTATTTATTCGAAATGCTTTTCTTCAGATATTTTTTTTTAAGTACCTTTATTTTGGCAATGTATTTCACCATCCGACATATACAATTGCATGCATTTTCGCATGTATTCCCACAAGAAATACAAACATAAATACTTCTGCTTCGCAAAATTACTCAAAAGTAAAGAAAGAAAAAAAGTTAGTTTCGAAATTTGGGTCAATATGTTGAAATTTACCATTTTGAAAAGCCAAAATAAGCAATTTTCTGAATAATATCAAAATTGCAACAACAATAACAACAACAAACGCAGCATCTCCAGCTGAAGCAGCAAAATAAAGTGGCACATCATCAGGCTCGCATCGAAGGAAACTTTCTATGCCAAACGCTGCTGCCATGCTGCGATACGAACCGTTTTCCCACATTTTCCCATGACATTTATGCAATAAAGGCCAGAAGAAAACCGCCGCATCAGCAACACTCGTCGCCGTCCATCCGTCCGTTCGTCCGTCTGTCGTCACTTAGCCATGAAGTCCAAAGCACGGTGGAATTTTTAGTTTTCTAAGAAATGGAACAAAATAAAAAAAAAACAGTATAAACGAGTTGCATTTTCCATTTTCTGCCTTTCAGTCATGCGCCTTTTGAGCTGTTGGTTTGGACGGGCTCTTATACGTTTGTGTGTATAATATGCATGCATGTGTGTAATTTACTCTGGGATCGTTGCAATAGAATGTGTGTATGGTAAAATATTATAATGGATTCTAGAAAACTTTTAGTTAAAAATTGCGATCTAATCGAAAGGTATTGAGAAGATTTAAACAACGTTCAACAAGCCGGCAACATTTCTGTTAAAAGAGAATAATTTTTTAATATTTTCTGTTTATAAAAATTTTGCATTGAACTTCAACCAGAAATAAGAAAGAAAATTTACGGGCGTAGTAGTAGCTTTTGCTGAGATGAAGCTCTTCTTTTAACATGAGCCAGTCCTGTAAAATATAAGCGCTACTTCTTTCCTTTCCTTTTATAAGTGAGGTTGGCAGCAATACCAAAAAAAAAATATATATCTGGTCTTTTCGCTTACTTGGGAAGCAGTAGAGATCACAGTGAAATCGATGATATGTTGACTTTTGCGTTTAGTTCTGGCTCAAATTTTTAGCAAAAACAATATTTTACTCTATTTTACTTCTATCGCCTTCTCTTGAGAAGTGAATGAAGTAGCAATAAAAAATATACTGCGGAATAAATGTCATATAAATTGAGTAATACTTAAAATCAATTGATTGTTATATGTATATGTTATATTGTATATGGTTCATATGTAAAAATTAAAATCTAAATAATTGATATATTCAACCGGCTGCTCCAATGCTACTAAGAAGCTTTCTGAGGGTCGGATGGGGCCTCCTTAGTTGTTATTTTTCTTTGGGATGTTGTTCCTCGTTATTCTTTTGGTTCTTTTTATTCTTCTGACACATGCGAATTTAAATTAAGAGACACTTTTGTATTATAGGTCGTTATTTTTTTTAATCAAATCTGAGCTCTCTTGCTCGAACGAATTTCTCATCTATCTAATCCCAGCGGTTACGTCTTACTCTTTGTATTCCTCTCCTGACATATGCAAATAAAAATCATTTATTGACCTAATTCTTCGTATTTACTTAATTGTTTTCGGCTTGATTGTTATAGCAACATAACGATATTGTTCGTTTATTAAAATCATCTTATTTGGCAATAATTATAATCCGTTTCATTTCCATGAAGCCATTTTTTTAAGGATAAATTTATTTTTTTTATTAACCTAGTTTTATTAAATTTCTTCATAGCTGAAATATTTCTTCAAGACCAAATGATTTTCTACTTCAAATGATACCAGTATTATAATTTATCTATTATTCTACAATTTTCTTAATAACGAAAGATCGGATATTGAAAAACTGCAAAATAAAGCTATGCACTTCATCTATATAAAAATTATGTTTTTATTCTAGATTTTTATCGCTCTATATAAAACTTTTTATTTTTCATTTTGTATAACCTATGCGCGGCTAATCCATTTATCCGATTGCGATGATAAATTTAAGTGTTTTGCTGTGCTCATACCCAGGAAAATGTTGTATGGTTATTGTTGAAAACTTCACCAAAACTGGAATCAAATTAACGCCCACTGCCGTATCTTTCGAAACATGATATTCTACGTGATGACGTACCAACTACCAACCCTTAAAGGGGGGGAATGGAAAGTTCCGTTTCCGAAGATATTAAAATTTGATGTGAAAGTACTCGATTACATATGTACATACGTGTATATAATTCCGGAGGAGAGAACAAGAATGGACGGTTGATAAATATTAATCAACTAATTAACATAAACATATTTAATACTATAAGCTAGAACTACATAAATTGATTAAGCGTAAAAGAATATGTATATATATACATACAGTTTAATTTATGTACAATATAAAGAACGAATATCTGCTAGATTATTTAATATTAAAATTTGAGATTTATCTACTAGATGCATTACAGATTCTACAAAACTTTTGAAGGAAAGCCAGATCTGATTATTGTTGTAGTATGTGTTTCAATGTAAATGTAATTGTATATACAAATGTATATAACATATGTCAAAATGGTAATAAATGTTAAGTTTTTGCTATTTAATATACGATTTTCACTTGTTGTATGTAATGTCGGTGCTTTTAAAGTTTTTGCTGGTATTTGTTTGTATCTGGCATTCAAAATGCAAATATTACATCAGGCATAATGAAACCGAATAAACACCAACAACAACAACAAAAACAACAACAAATAAAATAATAATAAAAATACAAAAAAATAAACCAAATAACATCAGGCCAACTACAATAATTATATTCCCAAAAGATTAAATACATTTTAACCGTATCAAATATTTATTGCAGCAACAGAGAGTATCAACAACAACAACAGCAACAATGCAAAAATTAGTATTTGAATTATTAATCACAACACAACAAGAAAAATGGTAACCCTAGCTACAGCAATAATACGACAACAACAATAACAACAACCACACTGGCTGGCAGCAGCTGTTGATGCAACAAATTCTGTACAAATATTCGAAAATAAATTAAATTTGCATAAATAAATAAAATCTGTGTGTGTTTGTGTGAGTGTGTGTGTGTGTGTGTGTGTGTGTGTGTGTGCAAGCGTGCGTGCATGCGAGTGCGTGCGTGTAAAAAGCCAAAGCAATCAGTCACTACAATAACAAAAACAACAATAACAACAACAGTAGAAACAACATTCAACTACAAAACCAAAATACATCATGTTCGCTCGGCAACTGAGATTAAACATAAATCATGACATCCGTTTCCGGTTTACCCAAAAATCATTTTGAAATGTTGCGGCAATTGCGTTTGAAAATTTTCCATTTTCGATTTGGCATATTTTGAAAATCTAAACAACACCAAAAACAACAACAACAACAACAACATCAACATCAGCTATAGCGTAAGCCTTTATTGTGTGCTCTGACAATATCTGTGCATATCAGCAACATTCACCGAAATTCTGACAACATAATCCAACACGCGCACTTTTGTCGACAACTCATTTCAATCAAGCTCAAATGTGCGATTTTATATTGAAATTAACAATGCAAACGCACCTTTAACGCGACTTTACGCTTCTCATCCGCTTCTCATCTAGTTACAATTTTTCGGTCTCTGTGTCTGTGTGTGTGTGTGTGCAACAAAAGTTCTCATCTTCTTTTTAGCATGAAGTGTTGCCACCTTCGAAATGTTCGCAGCTCACTGAAACTTTTTTCAATGACTTTGTTTAATTTTTGTATACATACATAATGTATATATTATAATTTTTTATATATTTTCATGAAAATTCATAAGCTCGGATTATAATTCAGTATCTTAACGGTTAATGATTTGTTATAAAAAAGGAAAAGGAATTCCATGGAAATGCTTTGACTGGGCATCTCAAAAGTGATACGGATAAGTTATACAATATTTACGAATCAAGAAATTTCCTTTAAATTGTCGTCCAATAGTTAGTGATTTTTTTTGCATATTTTCCAATAAATGCATAATTTGCATATTTATGAAAACTGTGCTTATATTTGCATATTTTGCAATCAATGCATGTTAAACAATACTATATTGCATATTATTGGAAAATTTTTTTAATTTATACTTTTTAAAGTCTTTTTACTTAAGATAACGTTTTAGTGTACATCCATTTCAAAAAGGAAAATGTTATCCTTATTTATCCTTTTGGCTTAGAGCATTCCTATAATTTGATCCCAAAAGTATGCAACTCAACTGTTTAAAGTGTAGTTTTTATTAGAGATCGACCGATTATTGGCATTGGCCAGAGTTGACGATCATTTTATATAGACCCAAGCGAAAAGGATTCGAAGGTATTTAATAATAATTTATCTTATTGTGAAAGACTTAGGGAAATTCCAGGAAACTGTAAAGCTGATGAACTCGCTCGAGAGGATACAACAAAAGAAATTCTACCCATCAACAAGGAATATGATATTCCTCTATCAACGTGTAAACTCCTTATCAGGGAAATCTCTATCTGGAAAACTTACTCAAGATGGATGGGGAATGATATGGCCAAAACTGAATCTAAAACGCTCAATTGATCTGGTTTCTCTAAGTAGGTCTCAAATTAGCACCATAGTAGGCGTTCGAACAGGACACTGTATTATAGGTACTCATGCGAGAAGAAAAGGTATCTTCTGAAATGACTTCTGTAGCAGCTGTATAGATGAGGAGGAGGAAGAAACTATAACATATCTTCTGTGTACATGCCCCGCTTTGGCTAATAAACGATATATGTATACATCTAGGGAAGCACTTTATATCTGAAGATTAATTATATTCCATCAAAGTTTTGTAAATTTCACTCAATATTTGTTGTTTTGTTTAGTGGATAGTTTATATAAAAAAATATGTTGATTTGAAGGCCTACTTTAGTGCATATTTTGCAGTTGTATTGGCATAAATTTTGGGTTTAGATCCATGTTACATGCTTTTTCCAGTGCATCAATTTCCTTTCCCTAATAATAAAAATACTGGCTTAATCAACATTTTTGTAGAGTTCAGTTTTAGAAAACATTAAAAAGAATATCCAATTAAATTTTTGGGATATATACAATTAAACAAGGAAATTAATGTGATCCAATTTGGTGGACTCCATGGATTTTTTAAATTTGTTTTTATCATTTAATATTCTAGTCCAGTGTCAGTTCTAAATTATTTTAAAGGTATTCTATAGATAAAGATTCTAAAGGAAGGAATTCGAATTAAATTAAATTAAATATTAAAGAGAAATGATTTTAACTTTATAAATAAATCGAATTTAAACGAGATTCTCTTTTTGATTAGTACCGTAAAACCACTTTAGTTCAGAAGATCTGGAAAAATTGCACGTATATAAATATTATGAACATTTTTTGTTGGAATTTTTTTCTTTTTTAATTGATCCTATTGAGCATAAAAAACGTGTAAAATAATGTAACAAACAATTTTGGGCTATGCTTTCTCATGTCTTATATATGTGTATCTTTCCTGTTGTATCCTCCAATGTGGTATGAGGGTTCCTGCCCAGGAGATCCTGCTGCTGAAACTTGCTTTAACTTATTTATCACAAGTGAATTACAATTTTATCTACACATTTTTTATTCTATGAAAAACTTAATTTTTTTATATTTTAAATTCCATTGTATAATCGATCTCTACTACTTAAACGAACTTCTTAGACTTAGATTTCTACCTACAAACCAAAGCCTAAAGAAACCTCGCTAACCTAAACTACTCCCAGCGGTTGCGTCTTACTTATTGTAACCCGATCCTAATCTAGGCCAATAAAAACCAAAAGCTGTATCGTTAAATTGATCGCGGCTTCTGCATTGGTTGACCTAATTCTTCATATTCAATACCGATTTTTTGTTAATAAAGACACTTTGAAACAAGTATACTTTATGTTCACTGATTTGGATAATTAATGTGATCCTGTGAATCCGCGTCCACCTCTAAAATTCATCGAGTAATGGTTTAAAAAGTAAGTGTACTTTCTAAACTTTCTAAAAGATATACTGGAAAATGTTTTCTGTTTACCTGTGTAAATCCAGCCAATATGCTTTTTAATTTACTTAATTACTCAATATTTCCAAATAGACTAAACCAAGGTGGCAACATTGTTTAAGCAAAAAAATTGCCCACATCCGCTTCCTCTACATTAAAAACGTTAATGAGTTTTGCGATAGCTTTTACAGAATATCCCGCTTGCTGCTGCAGCGTTCGTGGCGCAATTTCCATTAAAAATTTATCGGGTTTCATTAACGGTTCAAAACAAAACGAACGGAGCGGGCAGGTCGTGTGTATCTATGTGTATATAGCTTGAAGTACAGTTATAAATACGTGTACCTTTATCTAAAGCACAGCGTTATTTAGCACAAGCTGGACGCTTTGTTCGGCAAAATTTAATTAAACAATTTCTGATAAACGAAAAGAGAAAACGCCACAACAACAAAAAAAAAAAAAACGTGATGGAAAACTAACAACTTCAACTTTGCAAACTTAACTGTACTGAGATGTGGCGCCAACAAATTAAATTCAATGCTTAATATTGCCACTTAACAACATTATTGGTAAAAGCGTTCGACTGTGGTAATTGCAGCGCACTGCCGAAGCATGCGGCAAAAGTGCAAAAATATGCAATGTTGCAACGGCTGGCGCTACGCTGCGGCGCCACCACAAGTTAACAACTGTTCAACATTTTTAAATGAATTTCAGCGCCCGCGGTCGATCTGAACTGAACGAGGCAGCAATATTTCTCGCGACGCGTGATTGACGCAGGCGTCAGTTCAGTTGGTAGGCAGCAAATTTCTGTTGTGTTGCTTCTGTTGGTGCTGATGCTGCTGCTGCTGCTGTTGTGTTTCATCAGCAGCAATTTGGCATTGCCACATAATATTCGCAAATTGCAATTGCAATGCAATAATTCGTTGCTCATCGGTTTGATTTGTTGCTTAAGATCGATTTTGGTTTTTCATTTGAGATTTACCGAGCAATAGTTTACAATTTCAGTTATGTCCAAATATTCTCTGGATTCTAGTATAACTTTTGAATTTTAGAATGATCAGCATTCAAGCTAGAAATATAACAAAAGTTATTTTTTAATTGTGCTAAAAAAAAGTTTATTGATTCGCCTTTTCTTTTTTGTAGTACTTTCTGCCCTCTAATCGAAGGAATTCAACTTATTCAAAATTTTCTAATATTGCTAGATACATTTTTATTTAAGTATATAAGAAATTGCAATAAAAGAGAACTGTCCACCATTGTTTTAGACACGTGTAAGTGCTCATCGTTGCGTCTTAATTTCAGAGAATTTCTAGTTTCTGGACATGTTTTTAAAAGTTTTTGAATTAATATCCTGCCCTAACTTAAGCCTATTTGGATATTATTACCAAAATACTAATAAAGCTCAGTCTTAGTATAAAATTTAAATTTTTAATTTTATTTACTTTTTCCTAATTAGAATTAAGTACAATACACTGACGTCTGGTCCTTTCACCATGTATCTACATCATTTCTTTCCATGTATTTAAAAGAGAAACTTAAAAACCATTTGAAACTGTGAAATGTTAGGTTCGACTTTTTTTGATTGGACGGCAGAGCTCTAAAGAAATTTGTAATATGCTAAACTTATTTGACATTTTATTATTTTTTTTATCAATTTATCCCACTGTACATACGTTGTTTTTTTTCTGTGCATGAATTTTTAGATAACATTGAGACGACTCGTAATAAAAATCTCGGCACTAGTTCGAGTTATCGAGTCATTTCTTCTTATTACACAATTGTTACACATATATTTAAAATGTCTATTTAAATTTAGAGTATTTTCTTTTGACAGAAAATAGTTCCACTTGTTTCATAGTGTATAATTTGCTGAATTAGAAACAAAATAAAAATTGGTCAATTTATGACATTAAATTACTTTTAATTTACTCACACCAAGTTTTTGTTTAGATCGAAATTTTCAATATATACATACATATATACTCATATATATTGTATATGTGTAAGTATAGTACTCATATATGTTTGTATCAGTATAGTACGAAATATTGTAACAAAATTTTTCCACTCGAATTCATGCTACCCCAATGGAAAATTGTGAGTTATTTGCTTAACAAAAATTTGCATCCATTGTAGACATATGAAATTTATGATATTATTTTAAAAACGATTTTAATTAACAACTTAATTTTTATGAAATTACTAATTAATAGTTAAATAAGTTGTCTTTTATGAGATGTTCAATATTAACAGGCACTTAAGAGCATACACTAAATTGTATTTTCATTTGATTCAGTTTTGAATTGACATAAGTTAAGTATAGCTTCAATACCTTTGCCGTGGAACCAAACCTTAATCGTTTCAAACGATTTAAATCTGTAGAGGACATGTTAAAGTTTCATTTGTCAATCAAATGTATAATATAGTGTGTATACAATATAATACTTTTTTTATTTACACTGGTTCAATGCCAAAGGGTCGAGTTATTTTAATAATTATATAAAAAGGTATACTTCATGCCTACATTAGATCAAAGAAGCCCAAGTTTATTAAATAGTCCTAATCAAAGTCTTAACTACCGGTAACCTCGAAGCACAATAGTCCATTAAGACTGAGAGCTTTGGTCCCATACCAGCCCACATCAACTCTAACTCTAACCTCGAAGATACAAAAGCGGACTTATTCAGAACCCCTTTGATCCTAGTAATCCTTTACATACTACACCAATCGGTGGACCTCGGACATGATTAACAAATATTGGAACTTCAAAATAAGTAGAGTGTTGCAACAACAAAAAGTATCAACAACTTTTTTTTTATATTCTAATCTATACAAAAAGTCTTTATTGTAATTTTTTTTCTCAGTGTGCTGTTGCTTTGGTGGCTGTTTAAAAGGATGTTATTTTTGTTGTTGTGTTTGTTGTTGTTGTTGTCGCTTTCGTCGTCTTTTGCTGCACTAATGAAGGCAGCAAGTGAATTATGACTAAAGTAAACCGATACTTATTAACTGCACGCTGAACGTTATTCGAGCATCAGATTTTTATGATTTTCGAAAATAATTAGTTGCGGATATTTCTTCACTCTTATGTATGTTTTGAATTGATAGCTCATTTGATTAGCTTGATATCAATAACCTAGAAATTCTAGTGTGGACAAAATTCATTATAAATATGATGAGTACCTAAAGTTCAGGTCAGCCTCCGAACCTGATCACAAACACAGAATTGTTAAAAAATTTGAATTAAGTTTCGAAAACGAAAAAACAACAATTGCTTGCGCAAAAAAAATTTTAAAGACAAAAATTATTTAAACTTGAAAAATACTTTTTTACTTAATTTAACTAATTGTGGGCATATCAGGTGGGCGTGGCAAATTTTTTTTTAGCCCAAAACCTTACTGGTCGTGAGCTTACCAAATCCTCAAAATTAAATTCCAATCGAATCAACGGTTTAGTCGCGTATGGGTGTACAAAGAAAGTAAGAAAGATAGAAACAAATATTCAGTTTTATATATACAGATTATCTTTATACAGCTTTCGCACAGTTTTTTTTACTTCAATTGTACTGAGAAGCAAAGAAAAATATTTTTGAAGTCATGCTTAATATTTTTTTTCAATAAAATTTACTATGGATAAAGCGGTTTTTGATATCAAACTCTACTTTTATAGTCGATGTTTTTAATATATATTTTTTTTTGAATTGAGAATCAATATTTAAGAACGATTAAAAAATTTTCTGAGGCGCATTTAATGCATTTTTCGAATCGTATTAAAATGCATTTCCATAAACATTTTAAAGAAATCACATTATCAAATCCAAACCAACAATTTCACTTGGGCACAGCTAGCAATGTAATATGAATACGCTCGTGCGTTGTCAGCGCTAGTGTATGTGTGTGTGTCTGTGTGTATGGATGTGTGCGCACACAATTTCGACTACAACTTCAGCGCATGCAAATTTGATGCCGTAATTTCATGTAAGAACAATGCGAAAAAATCGCGCATATTGATGAAAATTGGAATAAAAATAAAATCAGAATGTGAATGTGAATATTAAATGTGCCATACATACACAGTCCCATACACATACACGCACACGCACATGTATTGGGCACATATTGTGCGCCACTGATTTCCATTTTTTTTCCCACAATTGCTGTTGTGCATTTGGTGCGCTTGTTACGGCAACGCGCGTCATTTCCTTTTATTTTTTTGTTTTACATTTTTTGTTGTAGTTAAATTTTAATGAAATCCTTTGGAACATTTTTAACATACAAACTCAATTGGCGACGGCGGCGTCGCCGGTGGACGGCTGCAACCAAACTGTGTGTGTGTGTGTGTGGATTTAAAGTATTTAAGTTTTTACTCTTAATTCTAGGCACAAATTTGGCAATACCACAAGCAAAGTTTTTACGATCGAATGTAATTTTGTATATAATTTTCCTTTACGAGGTACATCCATTTATTTCGATATTGCACAACATCGAACTTAAGCTAAATAGGGACAGAATTTTTTTAGGAATATAATTTAAGAATTGGTTTAATATTAAAGACAAGCGAATAGATATATAGATAGATAGATAGATAGATAGATAGATAGATAGATAAAAAGATAGATCGATAGATAGATATTTAGATAGATAGATAGATAGATAGATAGATAGATAGATAGATAGATAGATAGATAGACAGATAGATAGATAGATAGATAGATCGATAGATAAATCGATAGATAGATCGATAGATAGATCGATAGATCGATAGATAGATCGATATATCGATAGATCGATAGATAGATCGATAGATCGATAGATAGATCGATAGATCGATAGATCGATAGATAGATAGATAGAAAGAAATTAAGAAAGATACGTTTATTTTTATATATATAGGTATATATACATTTAATTTATGATAAATGAACTTATAATCAGAGAGCATAATAATTGGTTTTTGCATATTTTGTATGCATTTGAATATAGAACTCTTTATTTAATCAGGCATATTGCATATTTAACCTTTTTTTATCTGGCAGTTTTCTGAAAATAAAACAGTGTATTTGTTGCTTTTGCATATTTTGAAATGCGCCTTTTTTTCATAGCTGATTTTTAAAAGAAATTGAGATAACAAGCTTTAATTAAAAGATCTGCAGACTGGTGCATATTTTGCATTTTTAGAGGATGCATATTTCTACTATTATTATATCAAACATAAATTGTTAATCGTTTGTTTCGTGACTATTTTGGTGCATATTATGCAAAACTTCGAGCATATTTTACGCGCATATAATTGGTTTAATCGTGCATATTTTTATTTTCTTTATTTTATAACTGATCAAATAATAACTTTTGAGGCTTAATAAGATTTTTTAAATATTTAGAACATATCTCTTCAGTTTTATAGCCAAGTTTGCTTTAACAGATAAATAAAGTATTATTGCTACGAAGGGCCTGTCAAAGTGAATTTACGCGGTTTTGTGTGATGCTTCTCATTAATACAAGAATAATTGAGATATGCAAATGTTTGTGAACGTATAAAGCTGCTTATATATCATATACCATATACAAATTTTATACTTTTTTTAATTGCCACACAAAGAATGTTTAAACACGCCCCCATACATTCTGGGTCAAAAGTAAAAACTTACCATACAAACGTTTTTTTTTTTTTTCTGAATTGCATAAAATAAATACTTGTAAAACATTTTGTTGGTGAAAAAAAGTGTGCATATCACTTATTGAACCGAATTATTTTGTGCTTGGCAAAAAAACTTTGTTATTGCATTTACATAAATTTAAAACTCAGTAACGAAGTAACCAATATTGTAACGAAAACCTTCACAAAAAAAAAGAAATTCAATATTTTGTTAATATAAACCAAAAAAGTTTACTTTTTGTATGCCACTGGTTAAACATGTTCAGTTTTTTACATTGTGTAATGTTAGTACGAGTACATGTTGTTAACGTTTTTTTTTTGTTTTCACAATCAAACAAAAATCGTTTCACAAATTGTGCAAAAAAAAAAAACGGGGCAACAACTTTGAGAGAAAATATTTGAAAACACTTTTCAAAAGATCAAAGCGAGCTTCTTTTTTTTTTGTTGTCTGCCTCTGCTGATAAGGAAAATGTCATTTTCAGCGAGAGAGTCGCTGTAGCAAAAAAAAAAATAAAAAAATAGGAAAATCCAAATGAAATAGGGGAACATGAAGCTCACAAAAACTGACATTTAAATATCCGTTACAGCGGAAATTGTTCAACGGAATTAGTTCTTATCGCGGGCGGGTATTGTGCACCTAAAGGTTTGCAAAGCTAAGAGAGAGAGAGTCCTGAAATTTGACAGGAAATTAAAAATATTATTTAAAATAACTTTGTTTCGAAGAGCGAAGGACATGAGAAGAGGATTTCACATGAAAAAATAAAAGTTTATACAAAAATTTACTAAAAACTATTAAAAAAAAGCAATTTGAAAAACTGAAACTTTAGCACACTCATATACAAACATTTTGTATGTATAAACAGTATATATATATATACATATATAAATATATTCCAATTAACTTCTGGTTTGTTGAATTTTCGGAATGACTCTTATTTAAAAAAAATACACGAAAAAATTTGGGAAAACCGCAGCATAGCGACAACTTCAAAAACAAAAATGGCTCCTTCCGGTTTGACCGTTTTAAACATTTAAACCGCAGACTGCAGCAACAACAATAACAATAGCAACAACAGCCATCAAGGTACCAGTGCAAAAATGCAAAAACAACGATTTTAGGCAATTTAACGAGCCAAACAAAAAGGATATTATTTCATATCGCAAGGCGCGCGCGCATATTTTCATGGCAATTATGGCGGTCGCAAATACATTTAAATGGGCAACAACAACAACAACAATAAAATTTCCTTGACTCAAACACACGCATTTGCGGTTTTCAGCGGCACTGACTGCAATTCCGAGAAAAACAAAAAATTTGAAATCGGCATAAAAAGGGAAATACGTTTTTAATCAGGAGGGCAATTTTTTTTTTGGTTGTTTGTCGGCATTTGTTTCGGTTGCTTTTGCTGTTGTTGTTGTTTTTTTTTTGGCGTAGTGATTTCCGTTTTAACGAATTTTTTTATACGCCTCAACTGACCTTTGACATTTCAGTAAGTGTGCATGTGTGTGTGTATGCGTGTGTATGTGAGAGTGTGTGTGCGACCACAACCGGGGATTATGGCTGCAGCAGCGTCACGTTTGTTCGTCATGCCGCAAATGATGTTGCCAAATGCAAATTTTGCTCTGAGTGAATTCGGCAGACGGACACAACTGCACACAAGCCGTGTGCAAAGTCCCGTCCCGCAATATGGCGACAACAATGACGGAAGCGCACGGCAACATTTTGTCATTTGCTGCTCGATATGTGAAAATTCATTGCGTTGACATGTGCGGCTGCAATAATTTTTTAAGAGTCTTGGACATTTGCGTATATTTTTTTTTTAATATCGTCTGGTTTTTTTATTTAAATTGGCAATTCGTGAAATTTTTACTTATACTGTCGGGTAGCTTTTTGCCTGCTTAATTTATAAATCCACATTACATGACTGTGTGTGTAAATGTAAATTTAATTGGAAATATGGAATGTGAAGAACTTAATTGTAAATTTAAGGTTTGTAAAGTTTAACTCATTTTTCTATTAAAATAAGAAACAAATTAAATACAAATTGTCATTTAAGGTAAAAATTAAATGAATTAAGTAATAAATATATGAATGAATGGATGAATGAATGAATATATGAGTAACTAAATGAAATATATGAATATTTGAACAAATATTTAAGTAAATTAATGAAAAAATAAATAAATGAATAAATGAAAAAATGAACAAACGAATGTATAAAAATGAATAAATGATCAAATAAATAAGCGAATAATTGATTAAATGAATAAATGAACAAACGAATAAAATATTAAACTAAAAACTGAGTTATTAAAGTAATTAATAAATAAATGAATGTATAAATGAACAAAGGAATAAATTAATAAATGAAAAAATGAACAAATTAATGTATAAAAAAATAAATAAATAAGTAAATGAACAAATGAATAAGTGAATAAATGATTAAATGATTAAATGAATTAAATGAATTAAATGAATAAAAAAATAAAAGAATAAATGTTAATTACTCAGTAATTAATAAATGATCAAATGAATATATGAATAAATGATTAAATATATAAATGAATAATTGAATAAATGAACAAATTAATAAATTTATAAATAAATTAAAAAAATGAATGAACAAAATTTTAACAAATGATTAAATGAATTCATGAATAATTTAATAAATAAATGAATAATGAATGAATTATCGAATAAAGGAGTAACTAAAGAAATGAATAAATGAACATGTGAATAAATGATTAAATGAATTAAATGAATAAAAGAATAAATGTTAATTACTCAGTAATTAATAAATGATCAAATGAAAATATGAATACATGAATAATTGAATGAATGAACAAATTAATAAATTTATAAATAAATGAAAAAACGAATGAACAAAAATTTTAACAAATGATTAAATGAATTCCTGAATAATTTAATAAATAAATGACTAATGAATGAATTAACGAATAAAGGAGTTACTAAAGAAATGAATAAATGAACATATGAATAAGTGAATAAATGAGTAATTAAAGAAATGATGAATGCAGTTTTAAGTATGTATGTGTAAATAAATAAACTACAAATATAATAAACGAAAAAATTAATAAACAAAAATTTTAACATATGAATAAATGAATTACATTAATAAATACAATATATATAAAGAATAATAAATAAATGAATGCCGTACAAACCAAAAGGTGTACATATTAATTTTGCAATAGAAATTTAAAAATGTTATTCAACTAATTTTGAGTCGAGCAAACTGAATGCGACCACCCGCTGACAAACAATTTTCCCATACCAGAAAAAAGGAAACAAAAAGAAAATCAAATCGGGTAAAATAAGTTTTCCACTCTTTTTTAAGTAAAAGAAATGAAATAAATTTCGTATGCAAATCCCCACAGCGACTATTCAATTTTACTGCACAACAGGAAACAATAAAAGTCGACAATCAGCAGCAACAGAAGCAGCAGCAGCAACAGCAGCAACAGAAGAAGAAGGATTAGCGGACGCACTCAGCTGCCAGCCGCCATATTCAAATGCAAAACTCGCGGCGCACGTGAACACAGGCAAATGGGCGGTTTACGCCTGTTTGTTGGTGGGTGTCGTCTGTTCTTGGCACTTTTGAATATGCTCTGGAAATTAGGAAAATATTTTGTTTATTTGTTCGGGCCAGACAAATAAGCGGATTTCGATTGCAATTTAAAAACAATTGCGTACAAAATCGTCCTCGTCGTCGTCATCGTCGTCGACGTGCGGCGACAAAAGATCCACTTTAGACGCCAATCGGTGGCATGACGACGCGGTGAAGTGCGTTCTGAATAATGAAAAAGCCAGTTAGGTGAGTGTCAAAGCATTTGCTTAAGTGGTCGCTCATTCGCTTGCTCTGCTCTGCTCGCTCGCTCGCTCGTTTGTTAAGAGAATCCTCACAGCAAATAAAATGACTTTTTAATGTGAAAGATTTTTAAATTATGAAATTATTTTAGAATTAGTAACGCTGAAAGTGACGCGCTGAATGTGACACTGGCAGGTGGGACACTTTCTCAGTGTAGTTATTGATTTGTCTCTATTAAATGCAGATCTTCTGTGCGTGGTTCATTGAAAAGTAATTTCGTTTTTGAAGAACTTAATGAAAAGATTGTGGAAAGTTTGATTAAACATTAATACAGCTGCTTTTATATATCATCGCCGATTCTTGATTTTAAATAATATATAGAATTCGAGTTGATGTGGGCTGGTATGGGGCCATAGCTCTCAGTTCTCAAGAACCATTTTAAAATAATATATAATATACAATTTATGATATCTAGTCGATTTGTTGTTAATATTTGATCATAATCAATTCAGTCCATAAAGTTAATTCAGTTAATTCAGTCCATCCATTTTGGGTACACTTCAGTGATTCCCGACTACTTTTCTATAAAAGAGATAAGCAAAAAGTTAAAAAGCAATTCACCGAATCAGATCACATATTTTGGGTCTCTTTTCGCTCCTTACCTTTCCTTCGACACTATATGGTATTATTGATAAAGGCCATAAAGGCACTGCGACCTGAAAGATCTATTGTGCAGACTATATAGTATATGTGCGCACTTATATGACAGATTATAAAGTCTTAAACTGTATCCGAACGGCAGCTGTAAAAATATTATATGAAAATGTTGCTAAACTTTGTGAGAGGTGATTGCTGAATAAATCAATTTAAATTTGTTTAATATATTGCCCGGTTGGTAATTGAACCTGGAGTTCAGACGCTTCAATGCATGCCCAGCAGTCAAACGCACTTAACTCACTGAGCTATTGACCGCGCCATCATCATCGTAGCATAAGTCGTAATGTGTCATCATGATTTAAAAAAAAGTAGGCGTGATAAATAAACTCATACATTCATGTATATTATTTTTATATTTGGGATCGAATACCAATTTTGGTGGGCGTAGTAGTCTTCAATTATTCCTCCCTATAAAACCTTTCTGGAAATTGAAACTATATAAAATGTCCTTTTTTTATGAAAATTCGTTTTGTAGTTTAGGGCTATTGTGGTCACAAACAGACAAACAAACAAACAAACAAACAGACAAACAGACAGACAGACAGACAAACAAGTAAGTAGATAAACTGACTAATAAATGAACAGAAAAATAAACATATTGAGTAAATATTTAACACAATGAAGTTTTATTTATATTAAAATTCAAAGCTAATATTCTAAACTAACTCGAGAAGAACATGTCCAGAATTTCCATGCAACCCTGGATTGCTGCATAATACCAATTGAACAAACTTCACAAATACACGAACAAAATGCGATTCCTTAACAGTTTTAAATAATGTAAATACTTCTTTCACTTTCCGCCGGTCCGACTAACAAAAAGATAAAAGAAAACGAGAAAAAGGAAAATAAATAAAATCACACTTACAAATTTTCCAGAACACAGCATAATGCCACAATTTCAATGGAAATGTTTGCCCTCCAACTGTGAGTGGCGAAGCAATTTTTCATCGTTTACATTGCTGCTTGTAAACGCTGCCAACCAAACCAAAATCTGGGTTGGCACCGCTGAGCGCTGAACACGTTAAATGTCTTTTAAAAAGACATTAGTAAAATTTCTGTTATGGCATTTAAAGGATTACGCTTAATGTGATAAAATGTCAACGTGACCTGATTGCATAAATAGTAGGTACATAGGTCGTCGGTGTCGGTATGTATCAAGATACCTTCGCGGCATCACATCGCATCGCATCATCAGATACAAGCTCAACCAAAGTAACCGAAGCAAATCTCAGTGAGGCGAAGTAGCGTCTTGCTTCATGGCCAAAACAGTCAGTCAGACAGACACACAGACAGACAGACAAGCCTGGAATAAATGCTAAAACCAATACAGTTTAACTAAAGTATTTATTGGCGCTACCCGGCGCTACCCGAAGGGTAGCATTTAAGTTTCATGAGGCCGCATTGAGTGTGGGCGCAGAATGGAATGTGGGGACTAAATATGTGCACAACGCACGAAATTCAAATGGCGCACAATTTTAAAGTCCTTATGTTGATAGGTTTATCGGTAATCTCTCTTGGTACAAAAAAAAAAATACCCTCACGCAAAGAAGTAAACGACAGTAAGGGAAAAAGTGGGCGGGCGAGCTTTGCTGCTTTCGCTTTGCTTTCATGTCAAGAAAATGTTGCTGATGATATTTTGAAGAGAACTTTTTATGCGAACCGAAAAAAAAAAAAAATAAAAATATAATAGATGAAATATTTATATGTACAAGTAAAATGGTGAAGAAGTTTATCACGTGACAAGCACTAAATATGCGTAAAGCGATATGTGCGTTGGCTGTCAAAAATGACAGCGTTGTATACTATAAATATGAATATCAAAGTTGTATGCATTATAAATTCTAAGAGCGCCACTCTTGCAAATACATTTCGAATAACTATTTAGGAAGATACTTCGTTAATGTTAATCCAAAGAGGAGCTATTTAAGAATCTTAAGTATTCAATGTATAGGAATAACTATTTATATAATTATAAAATTACTTACAAAAAAGACAATCAAAAACAATGTCACAGCTTATTTCAACCAATTTTAAAGTTAAGTTTATGGCAAACAAAAATATTGTAATGTTTATTATGACCAGAATTCTGGTTTGTAATCAATTGTAGAATCGATTCCACTACGATCCACGATTTTGCGCGGTTTCTATTAAAAATGGTCCAAAACTTTCAATCACGTTCATTGGTGAAATGGTCGGACTGAGTAACTCCACTGTTAAGAGCAGCAATAATATATAGTTGTCGGGAAATTAGAACGCACGATAAGGGGAGAAATCATATCAACAACATTTTTTAATCAACGGACAAGGGCTATTTGGTCTGAAAAATCCGTGAAAACTTAAAACTATCAGCACCAAGAGTAAGTAAAGTAAGGGAAGGTACGTGAACTAGGGGGGAGTTGAGTAAGTCATGCCACTAAGAAACTATTCCATGTGTGCATCGGAAGTATGACTTTAATATCGGAATAGCGCGCAAGAAGTCTCTTATAGAGACACAATATTAGAAGTACTTTTAAAATTATCCAGGGAGAACTTAGATAAGGAGTAAGTAAATAATTTTCTTAATTTTTATTATAAGGAATTTTTATTTCTGATTGTAAAATTTAATATATGTGAAAAAACGTTTAACAGGAAAAAATAAGTGTTTTCCACATAATCGGAATTAAAACAACAACTGCATCTGCTGAATAACATATTTATTTACTAACTTAGTTCTGGACGCTATTTACCATTACTTTGTTCTTCCAAATGAGTATCCACATTAAAGGATTTCTCTGATGGAGCATCTTCTTTCATTCGTTTGACAAGATCTAATCAGCGCAGACGCTGGATCTTAACCCAGGTTCCAGACCCATACAGCAGCACGGGCATATTGCTTCGTTTGGCGGGAGAGGGATCTGCTTCTCAATTGCCTACCAATCGCAAAGTAACGTATGTCCAGTGAATATCTACTTTTATATATAATGAGGCCAAATTTGATATAAATATAATGTAAACATTTTAATAACTGATAATAAAAATATAATAAACCTTTACAACGACGGATATTTTAAATATAAATAATTCGCTTAATCTAGTAATGCCAAAGATTTAAAGAATGTTAGGTATGTACTAAATATTTTGTTCATAACTTCTTATTTGATAAAAATTCAAATCAATTTTGTTTGCGACTGTAAGAATAAAATACATACATATTACAACACCAACTTAAATTTTGTAAAAGCAGTTAAATGCTTAAACTTAAACAAAAAATAAACAATGAAAATGTTGTTATGTACACCGAAACTTTTTAAATTCAAACAACTTTTAATGAAATCGTGTATTTGTATGTATGTGCATTTAATGCAGATCGTTTACACCAATTAAAATTGTGCGCTGTCATATACAATATAACAATTATCTACTATGGGGTAGGTATGTACGAGTACATGCCGCCATACTACATACATAAGAGTGAAGCAATATCCGCAACTAATTATTTTCGAAAATCATAAAAATCTGATGCTCGAATAACGTTCAGCGTGCAGTTAATAAGTATCGGTTTACTGTAGTCATAATTCACTTGCTGCCTTCATTAGTGCAGCAAAAGACGACGAAAGCGACAACAACAACAACAACAAACACAACAACAGAAATAACATCCTTTTAAACAGCCGCCAAAGCAACAGCACACTGAGAAAAAAAAATTACAATAAAGACTTTTTGTATAGATTAGAATATAAAAAAAAAGTTGTTGCTACTTTTTGTTGTTGCAACACTCTACTTATTTTGAAGTTCCAATATTTGTTAATCATGTCCGAGGTCCACCGATTGGTGTAGTATGTAAAGGATTACTAGGATCAAAGGGGTTCTGAATAAGTCCGCTTTTGTATCTTCGAGGTTAGAGTTAGAGTTGATGTGGGCTGGTATGGGACCAATGCTCTCAGTCTTCATGGACTATTGTGCTTCGAGGTTACCGGTAGTTTAGACTTTGATTAGGACTTTTTAATAAACTTGGGCTTCTTTGATCTAATGTAGGCATGAAGTATACCTTTTTATATATTGATTAAAAGAACTAGACCTTTTTGCATTGAACCAGAGTAAATAAAAAAAGTATTATATAAATTTTAATATTTTATCTGTGTAGTGTCGACTGTAGTATTGCCATGCAACCATGCAAACACGCCCCTGTTCTGCCTTCTGTCCCGCTTTGCTAACGATATACGCGTACATACACCCGCTGACAATTGCGCTGCTGTACGCGTGCAGATTCACTTTGTGTAGCGTTGGGCTTCAACGTTTATTCGCTAGCGTACATTGTACATTTTTCGATACGAAATTAGCTTCAGTGATGCTGAAAAGAATTGCGATAAATTTCACGAACGGTTTTTCCACAGCAAAAAAAAAAAAAAAACATTTCCAAACATCAACAAATTGTTTAAACTGAGATTTTTTCGTAGTTGTTGTTGCTGCTGGAGTTGTTGGATTTTTCCACCACCCTTGTCAGTCGCCATTTGCTTGGCTCGTACTATTGAAACTCTGAGTGAGTTTTTTTTTTTGCGAACCACCCCCGCCCCCTAATGAAAATTTGATGCTTCACCAAAGTTATTGAAATTTCCACTAAAGTTATTTGACTAAAGTGATTTTTTTCCTTTCAACACAAAACTTTTCTTTAGCTATTTTTCGATTCACAATTTCGTTGTTGTTGCTGTTGGTGTTTTTGTTGTTTTTGCTACCGCTGTTGTTGTTGTAGTTACCCACTCGTGGAAGCACTTTTTCCTAATGTGCTCAACTTCTGCACCTTTATCGCAATTTTTTATTACTTTCTGCAATGTGCGCGAGCAACGAAACAAAACAACAACAAAAAAAAAAATGGAAAATTGCCTTAAAGTTGTGCGGCAACAACAACGCGGAGTACAACAAAAAAAAAAAATGATAATAAAAAAAAATATAAAGCGTTGTTGCCGCGTTACTGTCACACTACTCACGCTGTACGCAGAAGCTTTTAGTCTACGTCTAATATCTAACTTCCTGCATATTACGATTACTTCTACTGTCAGTCGCCCGCGTCGCTTACACCCTCGAGTGTGAGTGCATGCGAGTACATCGTCGCCACCTATTTTTTTCTTCTTCCTCTTCTTCTTCTTCTTTACCCGTACTTATAACCCCACGAACACAAACACATATACATGTACATGTACATAGATAGAACACCAACACGTGGTGATGAGTTCTTTTTTTTATATTCATCCTTTTTCGCTTGGTTTTGAATTTTTTATAGATTTCATTTGCCATGGCAATTTGTATGTTTTTGTTGTTGTTGTTGCATGCCCATTTTTTCCGCCATTTTTTTGTTGTTGTAACTTATTACAAAGGTTTTACTGCCAGTTCGCATTATTTCTGCTTTAATAGTTTTATGCCTTCCCTTTTATTATTTATAATTTTTTTTTTAACACGCCTTTAATTCTTGCCATGTGGATTATTTAATTTACTGTAAGAAGTCGCCAATTATTTTATATGGCAATTTAATAATTAAATAAGAAAATTTGTGAGACTTTGTTGTTTCATGTGGCCATTGATGAAGATGGAATGTCTTTTGCTTCTTATTAACGTGAAATTGTTTGTGTTTAAATTGAAATATTCATTGGGGGCAAATGAAACAAACTAGAACTTTGGTCGGCAACCGGATCGATGAGTTGCATCTGTGAATGATGAAGGAATGACAAGTTACGGATATGTGAGAGCAGCAATAAGTAAATAAAATACTTCATGATCTTGCACAGAGAACTTTGAGCTGATTAAGTGAATTACTAAGGCGATATTGCAACTTCGTATGACATCTTGGTAAGATGCGTCTTGTGGATTATGATGTTGGCTGATTATGTCTAGAAGTGGACGAAATGGCTGCACTTATTTGGTATGAACGGTCAGCATTGGCGAAGCAGAATGACGATAATTTTTGGAATATAAATATAATAGTTTTTAAAAAGTGGACACCATTTCCAATTAAGATATTTTTGATCTTCCCCATGATGTTCTTTTCTTAGATAGATCGCGATAACTAGGAACGAAAACGAACCCAGGAAAGTCAATCGCTTCGGTAAATCCTTAGCATTAATTTATAATTGATTAGTGATATTCTAAGATAATTCTTGTAATAGTTCGAGTGACAATAAAAATATCAAAAGAGTTTGCTTGAATCTACACATTGGAATTTTATTGGTTTATTGAGTTAGTATTTAATAAGTTTTAATAAAATAAATAATTTGTATAACGAGGAATAAAATATAAAAGGATGCCAATTAAAATTAAATTTATTCACAATTTTGTTACTATTTACTGCTTGGGTATGACTTTTAAGTTGAAAATATTGTAACTATCTTAAGCGAATTTTTCGATTAGATCATCCTCGGTAAAACATTTGGCCTTTTTCTTGTTCACACATTTCTCCTTCTTCATGTCGAAATGTTCGTCGTCATCGCAATGCAAGTGTACGAATTTCGTTTTATTTGATTTCTCAACGCAACGATAGAATTTCTGGCAATCACGGTAGTCGGGATAAACTTCATCTTCTTCACACTTGTGATCCTTTAGCTTCTTAATGATTTTTTTGATTATCTCCTTCTTTTCCTTCGAACTAAGCTTTTCCTCGTCCTCATTGCCATCCTCACGGTCTTTATCGTCGGTTTCTTGCGAGTGCTTCTTTTCATTAGAGTCCTTCGACTCTTTGTCGTTCTTCTCCTGTGAGTGCTTCTTTTCGTTAGAGTCCTTCGACTCTTTGTCGTTCTTCTCCTGTGAGTGCTTCTTTTCGTTAGAGTCGTTTGATTCCTTGTCGTTTTTCTCCTGAGAATTGTGTTTATCTTTTGGTTTCTGGGATTCTTTGCTATCTGGTTTTGGCTTATCTTCAACAGAAGCGTCCTCAATAGAAGTTGGCTTTAATGGTTTAACCGGTTTGATAACTTCGGGTACTGGTTTGATAACCTCGACTGATTCGACTTCAACGGTCTCAACACTAGGTTTTTCGGTCGATTTAGGTAAATTTGGTCTACCTGGACGTCCTTGCAGAACTGGCAGAATTGCAGAATGTACTCCCCAATTAGGAACAACACCATTAGTTAATGTTGGTCTTCCCGGGCGTCCGGGCATTACTGGTAAAATTGGAGCACTTGGTTTTGGTACACCCACATTAGGAAGAATACCATAAGATAGAGTTGGTCTTCCTAGACGTCCTGGCAGGACTGGTTGAATTGGTGTACCTGGTATCACCAACCCCCAATTAGGATGACTACCATGATTTGAGTTTCCATTCCACAGAGGCCAGTTTGGTCGTATGGGTTTAGATGGCCGCTCTGGTCGGTTTGGTATTAATGAACTCCAATTAGGATGAGCCTGGTTCCAGTTGCCAGTCCATGATGGCCAGTTTGGTCTCAAAGGAAGCTGTGGTGGTCGGTTGATGTTTGGAGCGTCTCCTGAGCCATTGCTGTTCTGGGTTCCAGAGCCGTTGTTACCATTGGGTGAGTTTTGGTTGTTATTATTGTTGCCATTTCCAGGACGACCGGGTTCTCCATGAGTGTGGCCATTGCTATTTGGCGAATTGTTGTTTTGGTTGCCAGCGGTATTTCCTTGGTTGTTACCATGCTGATGGTTTGGATAACTTGGACGGCCTGGCCTAAAACCGTTATTTTGGTTGTTATTACCTTGAGTATGTCCATGACCATGACCAGAACTGTGAGGGTCACCATTTTGATTTACTGAACCAGATCCAGGTAAAATGGGGCCATTTGGTAAACTTGGGATCAATGGTAAAATAGGAGATAAAGGATCAATAGGAACAATTGGATTCACTGCTTCTGGTGCAATGGGTGCTGACGGATCAACAGGAGCAATTGGATTCACTGCTTCTGGTGCAACTGGTGCTGAGGGATCAACAGGAGCAATTGGATTCACAGCTTCAGGTGCAACTGGTGCTGACGGATCAACAGGAACAATTGGAACCACTGCTTCAGGTGCAACTGGTGCTGACGGATCAACAGGAGCAATTGGATCCACTGCTTCAGGTGCAACTGGTGCTGACGGATCAACAGGAGCAATTGGATTCAATGCTTCAGGTGCAATTGGTGCTGACGGATCAACAGGAGCAATTGGATTCACTGCTTCTGGTGCAACTGGTGCTGAGGGATCAACAGGAGCAATTGGATTCACAGCTTCAGGTGCAACTGGTGCTGACGGATCAACAGGAACAATTGGATCCACTGCTTCAGGTGCAACTGGTGCTGACGGATCAACAGGAGCAATTGGATCCACTGCTTCAGGTGCAACTGGTGCTGACGGATCAACAGGAGCAATTGGATTCACTGCTTCAGGTGCAATTGGTGCTGACGGATCAACAGGAGCAATTGGATTCACTGATTCAGGTGCTGACGGATCAACAGGTGCAATTGGATTCACTGCTTCTGGTGAAATTGGTGCTGAGGGATCAACAGGAGAAATTGGATTCACAGCTTCAGGTGCAGCTGGTGCTGACGGATCAACAGGAGCAATTGGATTCACTGCTTCTGGTGCAACTGGTGTTGAGGGATCAACAGGAGCAATTGGATTCACTACTTCAGGTGCAACTGGTGCTGACGGATCAAAAGGAGCAATTGGATTCACAGCTTCAGGTGCAACTGGTGCTGAGGGATCAACGGGAACAATTGGATTCACTGCTTCAGGTGCAACTGGTGCTGACGGATCAACAGGAGCAATTGGATTCACAGCTTCAGGTGCAACTGGTGCTGAGGGATCAACGGGAACAATTGGATTCACTGCTTCAGGTGCAACTGGTGCTGACGGATCAACAGGAGCAATTGGATTCACTGCTTCTGGTGCAACTGGTGCTGACGGATCAACAGGAACAATTGGATCCACTGCTTCAGGTGCAACTGGTGCTGACGGATCAACAGGAGCAATTGGATCCACTGCTTCAGGTGCAACTGGTGCTGAGGGATCAACAGGAGCAATTGGATTCACAGCTTCAGGTGCAACTGGTGCTGAGGGATCCACGGGAGCAATTGGATTCACTGCTTCAGGTGCAGTTGGTGCTGACGGATCAACAGGAGCAATTGGATTCACAGCTTCAGGTGCAACTGGTGCTGAGGGATCAACGGGAGCAATTGGATTCACTGCTTCAGGTGCAACTGGTGCTGACGGATCAACGGGAGCAATTGGATTCACTGCTTCAGGTGCAACTGGTGTTGAGGGATCAACAGGAGCAATTGGATTCACAGATTCAGGTGCAACTGGTGCTGAGGGATCAACGGGAGCAATTGGATCCACTGCTTCAGGTGCAACTGGTGCTGAGGGATCAACAGGAGCAATTGGATTCACAGCTTCAGGTGCAACTGGTGCTGAGGGATCCACGGGAGCAATTGGATTCACTGCTTCAGGTGCAACTGGTGCTGACGGATCAACAGGAGCAATTGGATTTACTGCTTCTGGTGCAACTGGTGCTGACGGATCAACAGGAGCAATTGGATTCACAGCTTCAGGTGCAACTGGTGCTGAGGGATCAACGGGAGCAATTGGATCCACTGCTTCAGGTGCAACTGGTGCTGAGGGATCAACAGGAGCAATTGGATTCACAGCTTCAGGTGCAACTGGTGTTGAGGGATCAACGGGAGCAATTGGATTCACTGCTTCAGGTGCAACTGGTGCTGACGGATCAACAGGAGCAATTGGATTCACAGCTTCAGGTGCAACTGGTGCTGAGGGATCCACGGGAGCAATTGGATTCACTGCTTCAGGTGCAACTGGTGCTGACGGATCAGCAGGAACAATTGGATTTACTGCTTCTGGTGCAGCTGGTGCTGACGGATCAACAGGAGCAATTGGATTCACAGCTTCAGGTGCAACTGGTGCTGAGGGATCAACGGGAGCAATTGGATCCACTGCTTCAGGTGCAACTGGTGCTGAGGGATTAACAGGAGCAATTGGATCTACTGCTTCTGGTGCAACTGGAGCTGACGGATCAACAGGAGCAATTGGATTTACTGCTTCTGGTGCAACTGGTGCTGACGGATCAACAGGAGCAATTGGATTCACAGCTTCAGGTGCAACTGGTGCTGACGGATCAACAGGAGCAATTGGATTCACTGCTTCAGGTGCAACTGGTGCTGACGGATCAACAGGAGCAATTGGATTCACTGCTTCTGGTGCAACTGGTGCTGATGGATCAACAGGAGCAATTGGATCCACTGCTTCAGGTGCAACTGGTGCTGAGGGATCAACAGGAGGAATTGGATTCACTGCTTCTGGCGCAACAGGTACTGACGGATCAACAGGAGCAATTGGATCCACTGCTTCAGGTGCAACTGGTGCAGAGGGATCAACAGGAGCAATTGGATTCACAGCTTCAGGTGCAACTGGTGATGACGGATCAACAGGAGCAATTGGATTCACTGCTTCTGGTGCAACTGGTGCTGAGGGATCAACGGGAGCATTTGGATTCACTGCTTCTGGTGCAACTGGTGCTGAGGGATCAACAGGAGCAATTGGATCTACTGCTTCTGGTGCAACTGGTGCTGACGGATCAACAGGAGCAATTGGATCCACTGCTTCTGGTGCAACTGTTGCTGACGGATCAACAGGAGCGATTGGATCTACTGCTTCTGGTGCAACTGGTGCCGAGGGATCAACGGGAGCAGTTGGATCCACTGCTTCTGGTGCAACTGGTGCTGACGGATCAACAGGAGCAATTGGATTCACTGCTTCTGGTGCAACTGGTGCTGAGGGATCAACAGGAGCAATTGGATCTACTGCTTCTGGTGCAACTGGTGCTGACGGATCAACAGGAGCAATTGGATCCACTGCTTCTGGTGCAACTGGTGCTGACGGATCAACAGGAGCAATTGGATTCACTGCTTCAGGTGCAATTGGTGCTGACGGATCAACAGGAGCAATTGGATTCACTGATTCAGGTGCTGACGGATCAACAGGTGCAATTGGATTCACTGCTTCTGGTGAAATTGGTGCTGACGGATCAACAGGAGCAATTGGATCCACTGCTTCTGGTGCAACTGGTGTTGAGGGATCAACAGGAGCAATTGGATCCACTGCTTCTGGTGTAACTGGTGATGAGGGATCAACGGCAACAGTTGGATCCACTACTTCTGGTGCAATTGGTGCTGACGGATCAATAGGAGCAATTGGATTCACAGCTTCAGGTGCAACTGGTGCTGACGGATCAACAGGAGCAATAGGGTCCACTGCTTCTGGTGCAACTGGTGTTGACGGATCAACAGGAGCAATTGGATCTACTGCTTCTGGTGCTGACGGATCAACAGGAGCAATTGGATCCACGGCTTCTGGTGCAACTGGTGCTGAGGGATCAACGGGAACAGTTGGATCCACTGCTTCTGGTGCAACTGGTGCTGACGGATCAACAGGAGCAATTGGATCAACTACTTCTGGTACAACTGGTGCTGAGGGATCAACAGGAGCAATTGGATCCACGGCTTCTGGTGCAACTGGTGCTGAGGGATCAACGGGAACAGTTGGATCCACTGCTTCTGGTGCAATTGGAGCTGACGGATCAACAGGAGCAATTGGATCCACTGCTTCTGGTGCAACTGGTGCTGAGGGATCAACGGGAACAGTTGGATCCACTGCTTCTGGTGCAATTGGTGCTGACGGATCAACAGGAGCAATTGGATCCACTGCTTCTGGTGCAATTGGTGCTGACGGATCAATAGGAGCAATTGGATCAACTGCTTCTGGTGCAACTGTTGCTGACGGATCAACTGGAGCAGTTGGATCCACTGCTTCTGGTGCAACTGGTGCTGACGGATCAACAGGAGCAATTGGATTCACTGCTTCTGGTGTAACTGGTGCTGACGGATCAACAGGAGCAATTGGATCCACGGCTTCTGGTGCAACTGGTGCTGAGGGATCAACGGGAACAGTTGGATCCACTGCTTCTGGTGCAATTGGTGCTGACGGATCAACAGGAGCAATTGGATCCACTGCTTCTGGTGCAACTGGTGCTGACGGATCAACAGGAGCAATTGGATCTACTGCTTCAGGTGCAACTGGTGCTGACGGATCAACAGGAGCAATTGGATCCACTGCTTCTGGTGCAACTGGTGCTGACGGATCAACAGGAGCAATTGGATCCACTGCTTCTGGTGCAACTGGTGCTGACGGATCAACAGGAGCAATTGGATCCACTGCTTCTGGTGCAACTGGTGCTGACGGATCAACAGGAGCTGACGGATCAACAGGAGCAATTGGATCCACTGCTTCTGGTGCAATTGGTGCTGACGGATCAACAGGAGCAATTGGATTCACTGCTTCTGGTGCAACTGGTGCTGACGGATCAACAGGAGCAAGTGGATCCACTGCTTCTGGTGCAACTGGTGCTGACGGATCAACAGGAGCAATTGGATCCACTGCTTCTGGTGCAACTGGTGCTGACGGATCAACAGGAGCAATTGGATCCACTGCTTCTGGTGCAACTGGTGCTGACGGATCAACAGGAGCAATTGGATCTACTGCTTCAGGTGCAACTGGTGCTGAGGGATCAACAGGAGCAACTTCTTCTGGAGCAATCGGATTTACTGCTTCAGGATCAACTGGTGCTAAAGGATTCACTGTAACAACTTCTTCTGGAGCAATTGGATTCACTGCTTCAGGAGCAATTGGTGCTAATGGATCAACAGGGACAACTGGTTCAACTGCTTCTGGTGTTAAAGGATCCACAGGAACAATTGGCACCTCTGTTTCAGGAACAGTTGGACCAACTGGATTTAATGGATCCACAGGTATGACTGGAATTTCTGGGGCAACAGGGCTTACAATATCTGTTGTTGTGGTTTCTGGTATTTTAGTTTGACCAGTTGTTTCTACTATTGTTGTAGTGGTTTCAATCGGAATTTCAGGTAAAATTGTGGTGTCGGTTGAAACTAATGTGGTTGTATCAATTGGCCACACAGTAGTGGTACCGATTGGTACCGTAGTTTCGACTACTGCGGGAGTTGTCTCCACTGATGCTAGGGTAGTTGGAATCTCTGTTGTTGGATCAGTTGGTGCTGCAGTCGTATCTACCGCAGTTGAAGTTGTCAGTGTGGGTGCAACTGTTGGTTTCGTTGGACGAGTTGCCGTCACTGGAGATGTTGTAGACTCTGTTGTGGCAGCAGCAGTCTCCGAGGGAGCAGATGTTGTCGAAACTGATGGTGCAACAGAAGCCTCGGTCGTGGGTTCATTTCTTGATATGGCAGGTGCATCTGTTTGCAAAACTAAAGATGCACTCGATAGCGGTTCTGGAACATTGACAATTGTGGCCGTCGGAGTTGTCGACTTTAACGGAACACAAATTTCAACGCCATCGTTGACACAGCGAGTATTCGCTGGACACTTGATCGTACCGCCAGCAGCATACGTATTGCCGCGGCCATCTGGATTGCAATCCTGATAGCTCAGGGGACCAACGCAAACAGCGCTTCTACCTTTGCAATTGACACTCTGTGCAGCGGCATTGTCAGGTTCGGCAAGTTGTTGGCCTGTCGCTAGTGCGGAAAACTGCAAATATAGTTAAAGATTAAATGAATTGAGTGCGAATGTGTACTTGTATCCATGATAAAATATAGTTTAAGTTTAACAGAACATCACGAGTTAGTGAATGGATACATGTATAAAGAGAAACTTTAAATCCCAGGCTCATTTAGTCTATATCGGTGAAAATTTCATCGACCGATCGTTCGAAAAAAAACTTTAAGTCTTGGAAGCGCTCATGTTACTTTGAATTATGAATGTCCATTGCAACTTTAGCATTTTAGTTTGTCACTTGCATAAGAAGTCGATGTAACGCCGTTTAGTGTTCTAAATGATATCCAGACCATTAGAACTCCTGGTAACTTTTGTTTCACACATAAGCCATATCCATTTTAGCCGGCAATTTGAAAAAGTATAAAATACTTTGTATAAATTTACTGCCAATATCAGCGAATTCATTTATGTATTGCTTTTAATATTATGAAACACACACACACACGCAGCCAATTTAACTTGGAAAAGTTGTTAATTACCACTAGCAATATTATTAATCTGGGTAGTTTATTCGTAGTCATCGTTTTTGTTCGAAAGTAATTTCGTTACTGGAATTTCGTCGCCGAAAAAGTCGCTTTTATGCAAAATTTGACGACAGCAGCAAATTTGGAAGATGTTATCCAGTGGAGAGTGGCTTATCTGTTGGCGAATCAATGCAAATATGTTCAAAGATAACGCTGATGCTTTCAGATAAATAAAACTTCTTTGAATTTATGGTATTGCAGCTATTTGGAGAAGTCTTACAGACTCTTATCTTATGTGTGTGATTATTTTTTCGTTTTGGTCCAAGTAGTTAGCAATTAAAACCTTCCAAAAAAAAAAATGTGTATATAGATAAGAGAGACATAAACAAATGTTATTGCACCAAAGTAGTAAGTTAAATTGTTTTATTTTATTAGATAATGACTCATTCATTCATTGTTGTGCAAAATGATTTTAAATTCGCAAATGTCTGTTAATTCTTACCTAAATACTTAAGTACTGTCATATTTCCGGCGGAAGTTCTCAAAATGATTTGATGAATGAAATCGCTCGTGTCAAGTCATTTTATGAGTTTAAAAAACATTTTTAATGATAAAATAACATTTTGAGTTATATCTTGTGAGTGTTAATTTTGATTTACATATATGAAAGCGAAAACAACCTCAATATAAAGTAGTAAAAAAAATAAAACTTAAATACATTTCGCCCTTTCAGAGACACAAGAAAATGTGCTCCACTTCTTATCGGATCATTCCAATTTTTAACTACTAAAATAAATAAATACCGAATTTGAACTGATTTTCTATACTTTAACTATATTTAATAATTTGTTATCCAAAAAAGGGCATGGTTTGTTGAGATGTGGGCGTGGTTTTTAACCGCACTCGCCGCCTTTTCTGAGTATTTGCGAGTTACTATTGAAATGTAAAATGCCAAAATTGAGCTGGTTATACTGGAACCATTTTTTTTCTCATGGAAATGGGTGGTTAGGGTGGTTAGTATGAGAGGTAGCAGTGGTTTCTATTTATTTTACTTTAAAACTTATCCTCCTCTTATAGAATTGGAGCTCATATACATATCTCTTAAGCTACTACTCTAATCATTGGAACGTTCAGACGGACGTCAATGAATCGGCTTAGAATTCGATGTCGCTGATTTATATATTGTATATACAAATTATCTTACCAACCACGCCTTCTTATAGGCCTTACAAATGAAAGACCACATTCGATATATACCCTTCGAAACGATCTTGTGCCTGGCAGAGGGTATAAAAACTATCGTACATAAGGCATATTCTATTTAAAAGTAATACATACTACTACATAGTTAACTATCTTTGCACTATAAATAGATGTAACAACTTCGATACGATCTATTAAAAAACAATATAAACACTAGACGCATTTTAATTAAATTATGGTAAACTAATGACGTCATTAACACTACGACATTTATTTAATACTGGTTATCATCTTGGCAAAGCTGAAGCAGCGTTGTTATCGTTTGCTTAACAAACATACTGCAAGTGTCACATTGTCTGTCATATTTGATAGTGACTGTATGTACTTACCTTTGTAGAAGTTTCTCATTCGTACTGCATATGTTATATTTCGTTATATCTTTGTATCTCATTCTGCATATATCTCTTTGTATTTTATTGCCATTTTAATGGCAGTTTTTCAGTTATCACTCTGCTGACGTTAACAATTTATTTGTCACTCACGTTATAATTAAAATAAAAAAAAATAAACAATTATCATCAGAAGAAGGTGCTACCACTTAAAAAAATAGTCTGGCTTGTGCGCAAATATGATAAGACGGATTGTATATAAACAACATTCTAAGATCTTAGTTAATGTGCAAGATACACCGACTATATCAGTGAAAGTTTTATGGTTCGAATTTAGTCGCATTTAATGCCGGAAATGCTGATCTTTTGGATAAATTGTATATATGTATTTAAAAGGTATATGCAAATGGATTAATAGGGTAAGAAGAAGTTTGTCAATAACGTCAGTTTGTTAGGTTGTAAATTTGAAAATTTAAATTTCGTTAATTAGTTAGTTCTTTGTTAAATTAAATTACGAATTTAACTATTCAATTTCCATTAAATTTCCTGAAGAATTAGAAAATCAAGGTCAATTAGTTACAACAATATTAAGCCCAGTTTTATATATGATTTTTGTTGATATAAGATAAATTTGTTAATAATGTTTAAATAGAGAATATCTTTCAATAAAGAATCAGACATTTACTTTGATATTCAAAGGATACAATGAACTTTAACTGAAGTCAGATTTAGTCGACTTTCTTAAAATCGTTTAAGCATTTTAAAAATCGTTTTCATTAATCCGAAACTAGTTAACCGTATACTTAACTTCGTTAATTTCGTTAATCTCGTTGAAAAGTTAACGTTGTTAAAACAAGTTACTATTTCTATAGCAAATTTGTGATTCAGTTAGGTTTTATCTAATTTAATTTTATTTATTTATGTCTCATAAATCATTCGATTTGCCCTAATTTAATTCTTAATCTTTCTTTTTTTCGATAATAAATTTAACTAACTTGAATTAACGGAAGAAAGTTACCACGAGTTAATTAACTTTTTAATGGTTTTCAAAATGAAAAATTTGCAAAAAAAAAATTTAATTGCTTTGATTAACTTTTAACTTTTTAACTAGTTCGTGCTCAGCTCTGGTTTTAAAAGTCTCGCAATTCCGAAATATTTCAAAGCTTTGGCTGATGTAATTGCTAATATCGAATCTAGTTCTATCGGGCTTAGACGCAAACGCTTACAAAAAACAAAAAGTTCGGAAGCATCCAGATTATCTGTAACCTTCACGGTATGAGAAGTATAAGAAAAATATAAAATTCAACACGATATTGTAAATATTATTTTAGGTAATATCTAAAGTTATTTACAAAAACTATGAAGAGATAAAAGTTGTTCAAATATTTACGATTTTTATTTAACTTGTGTTGTTGTTTTATTTTGAATAAAGAAGTACAAAAACATCGCGCAGACAAGAACTAATTTAAGATTAGTTTTAAAATTTGAATATTCTCATTTTAAAAGCTACATAAGTGCACGAATCAGTCATGGAAAATGATGTAACCCCGTAATCTGCGCAGGTCATCAAATGTTGGATAACTTGGCGTCAATTGTCTCAATAAAGTATTTTATTTTAATCTTCTTCAAGAACAACAAAAAACATAAACTTGATATTGGTTAAAATTTTATGATATTTCATATTCAAAATATACCAAATAAAAGTTAGTAAGAGAGATTGCATTGGCTCTGCCGCAGCTCAAATGCTCCACTTCAACAACCAATTGAGCTTAATACCCTACAACATTTTAGTAAATTATTTTAATAAAATCCATTGGATATTTGCATAGGTGGGCATCGTTATTTAAGAATTTAACTTCGTTAATTTGAGAAAAGTTAAACCAAAAACTTAATTTCGTTAAGTTAATTTTGTTAATCTCGTTACAAAGTTAACGTCGTTTAAAATTTAACGCACAAGTTAAAATTTCTAAAGAACAATTCAGTTCTTAGTTTTTCCTTTTTTGTTTTTGATTTTACCTTTTCAATTTTTCGTTTTATACATATGTAACTAACTTGAATAAACGGAAGAAATTTAACGCAAGTTAATAAATTAGCAAATATTTTAACTTCGTTAATTAACTTTTGACTTTTTAACTAGTTCGTGCCCAGCTCTGAATATTTATAACGTTGTTTTTTTTTAATTGGAAAAAAAGTTGTGGTTTCCCTTCTTAGTTTCTTAAGTGATCAGTGTTCAAAATTTCAGCTCAATATCTCTAACTGAGTTCACGTTATTGTGTTGACAAACAATGATGACAGACAGGCAGACGGACGGATATAAAGATGAACATTTCGAGTCCGATTTAATTTATGATACAGATCAAGTATTAAAATGTCTTTATCAGAGCTGGGCACGAACTAGTTAAGAATTTTAAAGTTAATTAACGAAGTTAAATTTTTTGCATATTTTAAACTTTATCGTTCATTTCGAGAACCACTTTTTATCCATTGTTTAAATCATATACAAGTATACGTAAATTGTATTCATATAAACATAACCAATACATTTTAAACTTATATAAGTACTTTATAAAAAAAAAATAAAATTGTTGTTGCTAAAGAAAATTATAATCGATTTGTTTCTTAAAGTCGTCGCCAGAGCCGAGCCGTGTTGACTTTCAGCTGGAATTGCAACAATTTCATTTTTTATAGCCCAATTGACGACGCACTCTTTCCTGCAGAGTGTGTGTACGTCGACGTACAACACCACCAACACAGACCGACCGTCCGATGGAGAGACAGACAGACAGATAGACAGACAGACAGACCGACGAACCGAGAAGCCTCAATTGCTTCTTGTTGCTGGGCTTTAACTTGCGGTTATCATATTTTATGGGGTGCTAAATTTGAAGTACCCTTTTGCCGACGGAAGGAAGGAAAGATTTGAGGATAGAAAATAAAAGTGCATAAAAAATGAATGAACGCGCGGCGACCAAAGGCAAATGAAATGAAATGAAGCATATTTTCCAGCGCGATAAACTGCCTTAACGGGCTGCAATATTGCACACATCGACCACCCTTAACTGCCCAGTGCACGGTTTCATTCCGATTTTTTTTAAAGGTTATTCCTACCCTTTGCCTACTCCGTAGTATACACATAGCTACAGTATCTATACTTAGTACTCAAGTGTCGTTAAATATCAGCAATGAGGCTGTAACATGTATTCAAAAACAAATTTTTCAACAAATTCGAATATGTCAATAATTTATGTTAAATTTTTTTACTAAACAAACTTAAATAGTTTGTGGAAATATTAAAGAACAATTAAATTTTGTTGAAATGTTTTTTGCTTAATGTTTGTGCACGCGCAAAGTACTTTGCGACACACATACGTTCGGACTTCGAAGAAGACCTTTCGAACTCGACGACTTTGTAATAAAATTTTGAAATTGGAAATCACGGCAAAAACGACAACAACAACGACAACGACGACGACGATGAGGACGACTTTGCCAGCATCAGTGCAGTGCAGCGCGTCGCGGCAACGCTTCGACAATGCGGATGGGATGACTTCTTGCGCTGGAGTTTCTTCATGGTCGCATTTTTATGAAGGGCGGTGAAATCTGTTTTTTCTTTTATTTTTATTTTTTTCATTTTTTTTGTTAGTGGTCGTTGTGCTTTGACTCTAAACTGTCACGTAGTTTGCACTCACACATACCTACGTACATAGAAACACAGTAGTGAAGCTGAAAGAATGCAGAGGACACTATTGCTATCTAGCCATGGCAACCCTGACATTTTCCTAATAAAGTGCATCAAATTACTAGACACTTTGACACTTGGTCTCCGAGCGGGGCGCGCACGCCCGACAATCATAAGATTTATAAAGATCGGAAAAAGGACTTTTCGGGGTTGCGTTCGCCATCATGAACAGAGAACACGTGTTTTCTGTCTGTCCATGTGGCTGGCTATCTGTCTGTCTGTCCATTTATTTGGAAATTCGAATAAGTGGCGATTTAAAGTAGTTGTCTACATTGCAATGGGTCAATTTGCATGCGATATTTAAACCGATGTCGTACATTGTTATTTTCATTTAATTGACATTTAAGTTTCAATTTTATTTAAAAGATAAAGAAAAAAGTCTATATACAAATTAACAATTTAAATTACATTGACGAAAATTTTGTATAATTAAATTTTTATTAGAAACAATCAAATTTGTACTAGTAAAGTAAATTTTGTTTGAATCTTTTCATCAATCAGCAAGAAATTTGAAGTGAATCGAAATTTCACAGCTTCTCATTTTACATGCTGGCACAACTTCGCTAGTAACGCTGTTGTCAACAGCAACAACAACTTCATTAAAGTTTCAACAACCAACGGAAGTTGTTGTTTTAATAGAAAAATGAAAGTGCACGCGGCATAGCTAAATACTTTTCGACTAGTAACAACTCAATCTAAGCCAAACAATGACAATGACAACTAAAACGAACACGTGCTCCGGCTTAAATGATAAATTTAACGTTGCTTAATCCTTGTGTGAGCATACCTCGTATGCTTACAATACATACTATGACACACAACAAATACTTCCGCAGCGTCGCATTATTTTGATTGTTTTGCCAAAATTTTGTCGTCTTCAGTTATGGGAGATACCTTTGTAGGCGTTCTTGCGATTCGCAGATAGTGCTGCAGGTCTGTCAGTTGGTATTTCGCTTTGATCTGTTGCAGTATGCTAAAATGTCTTCTGTCATGGGGGGTGGAGGGTGGCTTACAGCTTAGCTTTGGGTGTGCCATAAGCGTCTTAAGTTTTAAATTATTTTTACTGCGATAGAATGATTCATAAAACCGCGTATCTTTTCACATCTGCAATTAGGGTAAGTGTTTAGTGTACACGGAGAGAAACTAAGCAGTTGGAAAATAAAATAAAAATCAAATAATAATCAAAATTAAACCTTTTATATGTTACAAAACACACAGACAAACCATTAATTTTTTAAAGAAGTAGTTGATTCAGAAAAAATTTATTACACTGAAAAATAGTTTTTGGCATTTTTAAATATTTCATCCGAGTGTTTTTATATGGCATGGTAGGCCCAAATGTAATCAATTGTTTAACTAATAATCCTATGCTACAAAAAAAATCGTCATTCTTTAGTTAGTATGTTACTGGATGACTGGGTCCAAACTTAAAAATCATAAAAAATAAATTACAATATTACAAAAGTAATCGAACCAATTTTGTTTTTGCTAAATCAATACAGTACATCCATCACTTCTTGTCAACTCAATCCGTTCAGTTCATTTTGTCTATCCTGTCAACTCATCTAGGTCACTCAATCCGTTCAATAAATGCAGTATATCCAGTTCATAAAGTCTATCCAGCCATTAAGTTTATCCAACCTATCAAGTCCGTAGCCAGGGGGTGGTCGGGGGCTCAAACAATTACATTTTGTTTAATACATTCTAGCTACGGCCTTGTAACCTATCAAGTTTTTCTCTTTCATTTATTCCGTCAAGTGTATCCAGTCCATTTAGTTCATCCAATTAACTAGTTTACGCAGTTTATCAAGTTCATATAGCCCCACTACTTTTAGAAAATTAGTTTCAGATTTCATATTGCCTGTTATTCCTTCTAGACTCATCTATATACAATATATGTAATTTATATAGCGCTTCAATTTCCAGAGCTATGGTAAATTGCCTGAAATTAATCGACCTATTTCTAAAATGAGTAATAAATTTTTCTAGTCCCGCCCATTTCAAATTTGTCTACAGTGATCATATAAACGCAGATAACAAGTTTTGGATTTTTAGTAGCAATTTTAATGAAATAATCGAATATATTAATTTAAATTTACAAATTATGGGCGTGTTAGGTAGTCGTGTCAAATTTTACATATCCTATACAAAGACTTGATCGCTTAATGCTATGTGTACCAAATTTGAATGAAATCGGTTCAGCCGGAAGAAAAGATAGAAAGACAGACGTTGGTTTATAGTAGTATGATATGATGATATGATAAATGATATGAGAGAATATGATATGATGTGATATGTGATATAATATGATTTGATAAATCAGTTTTATTTTCCGGTCGTACTTGATAAATGCAAATCAACGAAGACCTATCGCATTTTCAATTATGCATGCATACATATTCGAAAGATGCATATTTGTGCGATACTTTTTTGTGTATTCAAGTGTTGAAACGGTAAGAAAAACTAACGCAAAAAAAATATGGAAATGGCAAACGAAAAGAAAGAAAATGTCAACTGTTTGCACAAATTTCGTCAACAAACGAAGCGGAACTGAGTTGGAGTATCTTGTAACTCATGGATTCAACAACAGCAAAGAACAAAGAAAAACAAGTGGAAATAGTATTGAAAAGTTCGGCTTAGTCGACTATGAAACGGATTGTTTAAAAATTTGTTATTTAACTTATTAGAGTGACAAATTTTTGTTAATTTTTTTTTAAATTTTTGTATGCCGACTTTTTTTTAATGACATACATAAATAACGAAATTTTTCTTCATATGGTGAGTTTAGATTATGTTCGAACGAATTTGCTGCGCGACGCTTTAAAGCTCTTAAAGACGTTTGCAAATTCAACAAAAATTTTGGAAAGCTCACTTCTTTGTTAATAACAAAAGTCATAAATAAACACTGGAGAACAAAAAATTATTAAACTATTTCTACATAAAACACTTTTGACATTAAAGTTAAACCCAACAGTTTTTATAAAATACCCAAGGTAGGGTATCGCCAGCGATGTAAGGTGCAAAACAAACCTAAAAAATTCAGTTTTTAGGCAAATATCAGAATTGCTTTTTTGTTGTTGTTGTTGCTTCTGTTACTGTTTTTTTTTTGCCTCTACCCATCAAAACAAACAACTGACAATCTGCATTTGACGTCAAACAACACAGTGTGACAATACAACCTTTTTTTCTGGCCTCCAATCATACGTTTGCTGACATAACAACAAGAACAACAACAATAAACAATAACAAAAGCAGTAGCAGTAGCCAGGAACAGCAGCAGCAGCAGCATCAGCAGCAGCATCCAAAACGATCATGACACTGACGCTGAGTGACAATTATAAATGACGCTCGAGTTGCTCGCAAATGCGATTCGGTTGGGCGCGCGACATTTATCGGATTTTGTAGAGAGCGCAGCCAGCAAACATCGTCATTCCGGGTTCAAAACGCTACCTGAATAAAAACAAAAACAAAACCAAAACCAATTCGACGGAGCGTTTTCTAATTGATTTTTCACGAAAAACACTAATTTCTTTGCAGCTCGTTGTTAACTTAATTGCTGCGAGAATTGTTAGCGAGCTGGAGGAGAGAGCAGCAGCCGCCAGCTATGGCAGGTATAATGGCGCCTTTGCCCGGTTTGGTCCTGCGTGGCTTGCATCCATTTCGCACACTGACATTTCGGTTTTTGGCTTGTCCGAGGTTCGACAACCTGGTCTGTGGTTTTTATGTGCGCTGGGGGGATGAGCGGGTGTGGGGGTGAGGGGTGGCTGTTTAAAGCCAACGACCTCGGTTGTTTGGTGTGGAAATTGCAATCACTCAAAGTCAAAAGTGTTTGTCTGATATGTGGACATGCCATACAATTCGTGAATTGATTTGATTTAAATTGTTTGTTTTGTTGTTGTTGTCGTTGTTGTTGTTGTAGCGTCCACTGGAATAATCACATGCATGCACATGTGAGGGAAACGTAATTAGTGTGGATAAAGAAAGTTTGGAAAGGGAAAGAAAGAGATCTAGCTATTACCCATCCAATTCAAGGAAGCGAGCTACCTCGACTGGATTGGTCCAGAGAGACCTGGTTGTGAAGTTAGTAGGTCTGAGGGAACATTCGAAAAGATGGGCTGTGGTATGCGGCGCGGAGTCACATACGGGACATTTTTCCGAGGTCTCCGGGTTCATTCTGGCCAGGTAACTATTCAAATATTTGGAGTAACCTGACCTGAGCTGGGACAGTGTGGCACGCGTTTTTCGTGGTAGATTCTCCTCAAACAATGAGATTGGTGGAGGTCTACCACCGAGTACCACATTGTCCTTCATGGCTCTAATGGACTCGGAGACCATTTCGGTATGGAGCTGGGCCTTGGCATCTCTAAGAAGGCCTTCAGACACCAGGTTTAGCAGGTGACTTACTGCCGATTTCTCGACTCGTAGGTCGTGCCTAACCTGTCTAACTCCGAGGGTCGACGAACCTGTAACGATGGCGTGGTTAGGGTGGTCAGGCATCATACACCCTAGTAAGTATTTGTTGTCGTTGTTGTTGCTGATGCTGATGCATTGATTTGTCGAAAAAAAGAAAAAGTACAGATAAATAAAATACAAACAAAGTAATTTATAATTGATAACTGCATAGTTTTTCTTCTATTGCTTTTAATTAATGAAAATAAATAGCTAGAAGAGGGAACAAAAAAGTTGGAAAATTTGTCCAAAAAATTAATTATATTGTATACTTATCAATATTGAGGAGCATCAAATCATAAACCGATAGATCCATAAAATTCTTTCTTCAGAAAAATTAAGAACCAATTATTCTAGTATATAAACTTAAAAGTACTTGTATATATTTTTTTTTCACACTAATTGCATAACATAATGTAGATATATCAAGTTTTTGTTGTGACATTTTTTTTTATCGATTTTTAAAACCAAAATTTTTGAGATATTCAATTAGTTAGTTCGCAAGTTTGTCGGAATCTTTTTTGTGTTTAAAATTGTATCTTCGGAGTGGATATGAACCGATGTGAAAGTTCGACTAAGTAAAACACAAAAGAAGTTAGAAAATTATCTTGGGCTATGCAAAAGCTCAAATACCCTTCGCCTTCGCCATTTTAGAGACGTGAAAAAAAGTAACAAAAGTATATTTGAAACAAGAAAAATATTATATTTGGGACAAATAAATTTTTAACCAAATAAATAATTTCTTCACAATTTTTTTTTTATTAAATGAGTATGTTTCACGCAAACATTTATTTATTTCAAATATCAATTTCTTTGTTGTTAGAACATAATAATAACAAATTATTTGCCCTAAATAAAACCTTTATTTGATGTAAATAAAATAGACTCCAAATTAGAAAATACGATTTGAAAATGACTATTGTAACATTTTTATTTGCCACGTCCAAGAACGTACCGAAGGGTATATTATGTTCAATTTCAATTTGTAACGTCCATTAGGAGGCGTGGTAGGCACGACAATATATATATATTGTATATATAAAAAATATTGAAAGTCGAATTCAGAGTCGATTGAACGATGTCCATCTGCCGTGTGTATGTCTGTCTGTCTCATCGATTACAACCGTAGTTTAGGAGCTATCGAATAAATTTGACATCTGAGGTGCAATTCTCCAACCAGAAGTTAAGTTCTTTGATGAACAAGATCGGATCAAAACTACTTCCCTCCACCGATACAAACTCCTCCTTGTTATCATGAAAAAATAAAATAAAATAGTTGCAGTTGAGATAACCAGTTTAAATTTAGAACTTATCGCTTTATTAGTTACATGAAATTACTCACAAAAGATAAACTTCTCAAAGTTTTTATCTTTATAAAAATCGATTTAAATAAATAAGTTTCCGCCGTTTTTTGTTAATAAAATAATATTTAAACGATTTTAAACGATGTGAGACTGCTTGCTGAGTGACTTCTAAACTAAGTGCAAGTTCCTTTTGTGTTTGAGGCGAATCTTCACCCAATAATTTCTCCAAATCTGCATCCTCGTAAATTTTCGGCCTTTCACTGGATCTTTGTCTTTTATGTCAAAATCACCTTTTTTAAATTTTTGAAACCACTCACGACATGTTCTCTCACTCAAAGCATCCTCATTATATGCTTCTACGAGCAATCGATGCGACTCAGCAGCAGATTTTTTTAAATTAAAAAAATAAATTAAAAGTTCCCGCAAATGACACTTAGTTGGCTCAAATTGAGACATTTTTAGATGAAGAAAAACATATGATGCTAATGCGAACTTAATAACATGATAAGGTTATGTTGTTCTGGAATAAACAAACTAATTTTCAAGTAGGTTACCATCTGCGAATTCCAACGTAAACCTCGTGCCACGCTATCTTTCTCAAAACGGCGGAAACTTATTTGTACACCTAATATTTTCAAAATTCACACGATTAAGAAATATTGAAAAAATTAAAATGTTTCACAATTTACTCACTTTGGTTATGTTATTCAAGAATGTTTCGCTGCATTTTAACAGATTTGCTAGTTATTTTCAATTCAGCTGTCAGTTTATTTACTTGCCTAACTAAGTAATCGAGAATTGCAATCTTCGGGCTAAAACTGCATTCCAAAAGTATTTATACCAAGTCACTCATGCCTTGAAAAATGTCCAATTGAAGATATTCCACAGCTATTAATAAAGAAACAAATAAAACGCAAATTTATACAAACACACTCTCAAATGTGCACACACACACACACACACAGATACTATTGTACTTGTGTGCATGTATGTATGTACTTACATATGATACTTAGACCCAAGGCACCATTTCTAAAAGAAACGACAATAAATTGTCGTTGCGCCTGAAATATTTCATTAGATATGGGCAAAAGGGCTCACAAGCTCACCAGCTCACACTCGCGAGCGGAACAATATTTTAAGGATGGTGTCAGTGATATGCACCTCCCACAAACGGAAGTGTTGGGGGGCGCACTATTACAGCAAGCAATAACAACAACAGCAACAACAACAACGACAATTGACAACGGAAAAGCTTTAACAATAAATAAATAATCGATTGCAGCAAAGAAGTGAGAACGTACGTCCAAACAAACAAACAAACAAACAAACAAACAAACAAACCCAAACGATAGACGGGTGGCAACTCTGATACGAGTATAGCTGCTTTCTGCTTCAGCAGCATTGTTGGTGGCGGCGTCGGACGGTGGTGGTGGCGGCAATTAATTTCCCATTTGGGGGTAGGCGAAAGCTGTCACTTGCTTAATACCAGCGGAAGCGAAGCGTGGATGAGTATTGTTGTTGTTGTCTGTGCAAAGAGTATTTCCGGCGATGGATGTTGCTGCTGTTGCTGTAGCTGCTCCTGCTGCTGCTTCTGTTGTAGCTGATGTTTCTGATGTTGCTGCTCGTGTAATGCTTAACACTAGAAAGCGAATTAAAGTTAAAAATATTTTTTTCTTAAGTTTAAAAAGAATCAGAAATATTTTAACAATAGATTTTTTGGAAGAATAAAACCGACAATTGTTGAAAAAAAAATTCTCAACAACCATTACAATCAAATTCGGTTGCGGCATTCTAGTGTTAAGTGCACCACCTCAGCTCAGCGCAGCTAACAGCCCACAGACGTGAGCAGCTTCCATTGCCCATTGTTGCTGCTCTGCTCTGCTGTGCTGTGTCGTGTGGCATTTCGATAAATCCTGCCAACTTGATGAGGATGGATGATGTTGTCGCTGCGTTGTGCCGCCTTCTTACTCCTCGATAGTGTTGCATGCTGCATCGCAGTGTTTGATGTTATTGTTGTTGCTGTTGCTGCTGGCGCTTCCTGTTGACAGCGTTTTAACCGAAAAACGCTTTTCGCATCGCAAAACGTAACGCAACGTAACGCAATCCGATCAAACTGCTTCGCCTCGTGTAATCCGTACGTTGAAGTCTTCACTTCAAGCGCGACTCTCGGCTCGGCGCGGCTTGGCATGGCATGGCTCGGATCTGCTTCTGCTTCTGTTTCTGTTGTCACTGTCAGCGTTTAACGCAGTGCCAAACACCCGCAATTTGTTTGCCGCAGAGTTCTATCTTGTTTGTTGTTGTCGTTTTAGCTGCTTTACTGTTGCAACAACTCAGTCAACTCGTCTTCGACATTTTGTTGCCATTTGGCAAATTAAGATACAAATTGCGTTGCGTTGCGATGCGTTTGTATCTCTCTTTTTGTGTTGCAACTTTGCCATTACGGGCGCTTGTGACTTTTGCTGTTGTTGTTGTTATTGTTGAAGTAGTTTTTGTTGTTGCTTTACTGCTACGGTTACTGCTCATTTCATGCCGGATGTGGCAACGGAAATGGAATTGTTCGTTTGTATTGCTTCGGTGTATTCGACGTTTGTGTGTGTTTTGTGTATGTCATGTTGTCGACTTTTGTCTTGAACAATTTCCTACAATTTCCCATCTCATCGCATTGGAAAACAATCGAGAGTTAAGTTTGATTTTTATTTAATATAATTCCTTTTTTTTATAATGGCGCCAACCAAGAATAATTGTTGTAAATTTATTATTTCTAAATAACCTCATTACTAAATATGAGGTCAGTGTTCCCTTTGGAATCCATTGAAAAATACTTTTTTCTCCATATATATAATAATTACACACAGGGCCGTACATAGGAATTCTGGCGCCCGGGGCAAAAGTGGATATTGTCGCCTTTCAAAATATTTTTAGATAAATTTTTTTTTATGAAATTATACTTGTTGAAAGTGGAATAATTTTCTAAAATTGTACAGTACATTTTCTTCATGAAAGCAGATGTAGAAGCAAAAAAAAAAAAAAAAAGTACTCACTTTAAAGTACCCCTTACAAAGTGTCGCCCGGGGCAATTGTCCCCTTCGTCCCCCCTAGAAACGGGCCTGACTACACATACAGTTGTGCCTGGGTATTGTGCCCAAATTTTTACATGGAGTACTCTGAATAGTGAACAATTGAAAAGCTCTAAATAGTTAACAAAATTTTAAAAGCAATTTCCAGCAAAAAGCAACAAGAAGGAATCATAAATGAAAGAGGTTATTTTCCTGATTTGTATTTTTGCTGTTAATTGGTACAAAATCAGCTGTTTCTTGACCTTAAAGGTTATCTTTTTTCTCGAGTTTAAACCGATTTTGGTTCAAAAGTCACCTTGTGAACGTCAATTCGTCAATTCTTTCAATTCGCATACATTTATAATAATTATTTAAATTATCTCTTGAATTTATATGCACAAAGTGTATTTTGAACAAAAAAAAAGAGTTTTAAAAAAAAAAAACCGAACCTTGATATAGTGAACAACCTCAATACTGTGAACAGGCCTTGCAATATTTAGTTCACTATATTCAGACACGACTGTATATGCGTTTAAAATCTAAAAATATGCCACTAAAACTCCTAAATATGCTCTAAAAGAAAACATCATGTTGGCCACCGAATAGAGAATTCGGCCTACATGAAACATAACTGAAAATAACAACAACAAGAAAAATTGCTCAGTTGGTGTTGCTTTTTTCATTCGCTTGTCTTCTGCGATTCTTGTGTTTTGAAACTTGGCAGTTTTTCTTGAATTCTTGCTTGACGCTAAACCAAAAAAAGCTTATAGATGGATCTGAAAACATAAAGCTTCAACGAGCAAAAAGACCGCTGACGAGGAACAGTTGCGTCTTCCGAAATTGGGTTGTACGGTCAGCAAAATTTGTCAATATTTTTGTTGTTCTTTAAACATTTATAAGACAGATTAGCCCATTAATCAGATAATTTTTTGTTTTTTTTTACCAAAATGTAATATTTTTAGGATACTTTCGTTACCGCCACTGAAATTTTTGAATGTTCAATAGTCAGTTAAGGTACATTCGTCGATTAAATTTTCTAGATTTATATATAGTCTAGAATTGTGTTTGTACGTCAACGAGACTGCACAATAGATCTTTCAGGTCGCAGTGCTTCTATAGCCTCTATCAATAATAGTAATAAAACCTTTCGTCCATCGGTTTTCTCGCTCATAAACTGTATAGCTGTACTGTAATATTGCGACAATGTACCTTACGAACTGGAGCTACATCTATAAAAGTATTATATATGCGATATACGGTCGATCTCTAGTAGAAAGTAAAAACAGATACTAACAGTTTCACTGGGTGCTTGAATATTTGGGAACAATTTACTTGATAAATTTAATCCACGCTACATTAAAACAAAATTGAATATATTGAATCAAATGTTTTCCAAAAATATGCAAAACAAAATCATAAATTTATTGGAAAATATGCAAAAATATATGAAAAGTTTTCAAAAATATGCAAAAATATGCATTTATTGTAAAATATGCAAAAATATGCATTATGAGTATACTCGTATATATATTGACATACCTACCCTTAGCCTTATGAGTGTAACAAATAGAACTCAAACTGAATATACCATACGGTCCGTGTTTGCGTGTGATGTTGAGTATATCAACGAAAGTTTAAACTGAAAATCACTTTAATTTATTAACCTTTTTTTTTTGATACCAAACAATTAAATAAATTGAATTCAATTTGCAAATATTTAAAGTAGTTTTCTCAACTGGTTTTTGAGCTTAACCATTTCTCACATTACCTTATTTATTCGCTTTGTAAGTTTCAAGCCCACTTCTGTTCGAATTTATCCTTTTCTTTTGCCGCTCCAATTGCCCCCGGGGCATATTCAATTTTTTTTTTGTATTTGTATAATATTTGAATGTTTTGTTTGAAATTTTTTAATTTACAAAAGAAACCTTTGGCGAAATAAAACAAAACAAAAACAAAAAAATAATAATAAATAATACAAACGCTGAAATTGGGCAAACCTCTTTGCTCTGCCATTTAAAAACGCAATCCTCCGCACAATATCTAATTCCGCACACGCTCGCCTCCCGCTCCAGTCACTTTCAGTCAGAGCAGAGCAGACGGCGGCGGCGGCATCTTCTTCTAAAGCATTCGACAAATATTTTCGTAACATATTTTGCGTAACTCCGTTGTGGAACCCAAACTCCTCTACACCGTCTACCGAGTGAATCCTCGAGCGAAGAAATCGCAGCATTACAACAGCACGAAAGCGGATGAACGAAGCGTAGCGAACGTCCAACTGGGAAAGCGTTCACATGCGAACGTTTTCACGGACCACTGATGCGCTTGGCAGAGATTTCGAGCAGGGGGGCATGAGGGGGTTGGTTCATTCATGGCGGCCGGATGTGGGTGGTTCGAGTGGTTTGTGGATAACGACTAAACGTAACAAATTTTGAATTTCTTAAATACCATAACAGTAGCTTATTCCACCTGTAGGCAAATACGCGCAGCGAGACAACGACAATTGCGTTGGGCGTAGCTAAGGTCGGCCGGTAGAGAGTTGTTTTCTCATAAGGTTTTGAACGGTTTTTTAATTAATTTATTAATTAATTAATTAATTAATTGAGATATTTATGTTTTGGTTTTAACCAGAAACGCCGATCAAGCCCCGATCTTAGATCCACTCAACTGCTTTGTATTAAGGTAAATGTTTGCATTTTCTAACATTAAAAATCTTAAAAAAAATTAAATAACTTATTTAAAAAGACGTATTAAACTTTTCATATACATATACTTGATCTGCAATTCGGTTAGTTGGGTTAATCGCGTAAATGAAAACCTAGTAAAATAAACTCATTTTCATGTAAAATTAAGCATTCATAATAAAATCCCGCCGAAAGTAAATCCGTGCAAAATCGAATGAAAATCTTCTCGAACCATGGAGCAAATTATATTTTTTGGGTGTATGAACACTGCCCGTAAGATCACTACTGGGTTAAATTAGTTCAGATTTACCTAATAGCTTTAACGACAGTTTCTAAGTTTATATTAATTTCTTAAGTTTGTTGAAATAAAACTTCTGAAAATTATGCACATTAGAACTGATATCCCAGTATAAGTTATGTGATGCCAAATTAACGATCTACCAGTAATACCCAATACAACTTGCGTTAGATACCTACGTAAGTAAGGTTACCCTAAAAACCGGTAACCCTAACATCAAAATCAGTTAGTACTAACAACGTACGGAACTACCGAAACCAGAAAATTGCGATTCTAATTGACAGTCAAGCTCTGTTTGGCACTCGAATCCTATCAGGTTAACTCTAAACTGGTAAGAGACTGTCTTGAGAAACTTAATACGCTTGGATCGCAGAACAAGGTCTGGATACTTTGGGTTACGGGCCATGTAGGAATAGAAGGAAATGTGAAGGCAGACGAACTCGCAAAAAAAAGAGTCAGTAACCCCATTTATAGGACCCTAACCCTTTTGTGGAATAGGAAAAAAGTCTCTATCCATACGCTTAAAGAAAGAGGAGGATCAACTTCGAACATCCTACTGGGACAATCAATCAGGGTTGGAGCAATCAAAAACTCTTTAAGGATCGCACAAACTAAAAAGATTTAGTGTTTGCATGAATTTAACAAATGAGAGTATGCGAATCATAACGGGTTTTCTGACAGGGCACTGCAGGCTGAATTATCACCTGGCAAAACTGGAAAGGTGTAACAATGAGTTTTGTAGATTCTGTGAGGAGGAAACCGAAACTCCAATACACATTTTAGGAGAATGTCCAGCGCTATTGCAAAATCGGAAAAGACACTTGGGACACTACCAGGTACCTAACGACATGCTGAAACTACTGGAGATAGGCTCTATACTAAAATTTATTTCAGTAATAGGACCTACAGAAATACTATAAATCTTTAGAGCCTGTAAGACCACTACTACTATCTTGAAGGGGGACCAAAACAATAGTTCTTTAGGAAGCGGTGCATTTCCCCAAACATAATAAAAATAATAATAACAACAAAAAATGTACAGCAGAATGGATATTTTTTACAACTTAAGTTATGTCAGATACTTCTATCGAAATTTATAGCTGTCCCTCGTATTTATGATAGTTCTAGTACCCAAAACAACTTGCATGAATATCAGTTAGGCCTATCGCAAAAATCCCGAAGCCTTAACGTCAAAATTAGTTAAATGTCACATATGATTCAGTTAGTACTAACAAATCAAAAATTTTAATTGTTCAAAATATTAAAATTAGATATATTCAATTTGCATTTAAGATGAAATAAACAAACTTATATACCAACATATTTATATATGAAAAAATTTGATGTGTTGCTTATATCTTGCGGTTATGTAGTGCTGGGTAAAAATTCCCAACCTCATAAAAATTCTTGACTACGCCTTGAAACATTTACCGTATTTGCTGTCGGCCGGAGAATTTATTCAAACTTTTTTTTCCTGTTCCACGTTTTGTTGTTTGCTTCACGGAAGTTAACTTCCGTTGCTGCTTTTAAATTTTGAAGGGGGGGAGTGTGGTGGGCTCTGGCATTAAACTTTTATTTGGAAGGCCGCCTCTAAACCTATATGTGCTTTCTAAATTCCGCTGATTAGTGCGCGAAACAACACGAACAACAACAAACATAACAATAACAACAACAACAGTGGAAAATTTGACATGGCATTTCACGAAACAAGGGTTCGCCATGTTCAGTTTTTCTTTTTTTTTTCGTTGTTTCTGTTATTTTTTTTTGCTGTTCGAGTCTAAATTATTAAAAGGTAAATGTTTGCGGTTATGTTTGTTTAAGCAAAATGTCAAAATAAAATACATAAAAAACAACAGCAGCAACAACAACGAAAGAAGCAAAACAAAACAAAAGAAGAAAGAAAAAAGACAAACGTAAAATAATCATTTTCGTGTTTTTTTGTTTGTCGTTTGAGTTGCCCTCTGGCAACTTTAAATTAGTTGTATTTGTTGTTTTCTCTTTTTTTTTGTATTAATATTTCTTTCGCTTATGATTTCTTGCTGCTTATGTGTGTGTGTGTGTGTGTGTGTGTTTACCTACCCTACATGTTATAGGGCACATGTACCGCAATACAATAAAAGAACAGAGAAGAAAAAACAGAAGTAAACCGTCGAAGTTGGCATCACTGCGTTGGCATTTCAATTCAAAAATTGAAAGTTGAAGTACAATCATAATGACGCACATATGTATGTATGTATGTACGTTGTAATCGCTGCACTTGACATTAAATTATATTTTCGCGGCGGCGGAAGTTGAATTGGCGGCGATGTGGCCATGCGAAACTTTCCACAAAACTCAATTTCAATTTAGTCAAATGTTCTTTTAGTGGAAACATTTACTTTTGAATTGTTTCGAATTGTTTTGAAATGTTAAAACAATCAAAGACGTTCAGACGTCATTTTGACAACCGACACACTTTTTTTTTTTTTAGTTTTGTGTTTGTAAAAATTGTTAACATATGGCAATATCTTATTATACTATAGAACCGATTTGTATAAAAAAAAGTTCTGAAATACGCGTAATAAATCTGGGTGAAATTTATTTTAGCACATGGATTTTGTTGTTATTTAATGCCAATATAGCCGATTTGCATTTAAAAGTTCTGGAGAACACTCTTCGGTTCTGGAGAAATCTTAGTCGAAGTAATTTTTAAAGAGCACATGGTTTTTGTTGTTGTTTAGTACAAATTGAAAAGATTTATCTGAAAAAGATCTGGCAGACACGCATTGGCCCTGGAGTAATTATAGTTGAAGGGTTTTTTGAAGATTGGCATGCAAAGATTTCAAAAAAGACGCGCTTAGGTTCTGAAAAAATCTCAATGGAAGAGATTCTTTTAAGTAGTTATAAATTTGATAAAGAGAATTTCATCAACATCGTTAGAGTCGATCTTGACTCGATACTGAGGACAAATATACAAACTTAGCTCGTTTAATAGAATTTAATTGATATCTATTGTGGATGTATATAGTTTAAATCCGAAGCTGAACTGCAAATTAAGAAGGTTTTCTTGCAGCTTATACTCTCGGAAATCTTATTTTTTTTTTTTTCGAAAATCCTAATGATCCTAATTGGTAATCCTAATCTCGATCGAATGCAACAATTTTAAATTTTAACTAAACACCATGTAGAAATTGAACAAGGGATCCGAACGCACCGAGCCATTAATTACTACAAATTAATTTTCAAAATACGGAGGTGGGCGTAAAAATGTGCCATTTACGCCCAATTTTGGTGAAATTTTCGACGGTTGCCATACAAGATCAGAAACGAAATTTCAAAAAATTTCACGAGAAATATTAGCAATGTAATCGTATATTTTGAAGTAATTAAACGAATTGTTAGCGTAATAAGTGGGCGTGGCAGATTTTGTATAGCCTCTTATTCTTCTCGGTGTATCTCTATACATGTTTTCTATATAGCGCATCGAGTTCCATCGCAGATGATTAGACGCGCATATGGTACAAAGATAGATACATAGAAAGATAGATAGAAGGATAGATAGAAGGATAGATGGATAGATAGATAGATAGAAAGAAAGAAATAGAGAAATAAAGAAAGGAAGAAAGATAGATAAATAGATTGAAAGTAACTATGTACATAGATCAAAAGACTTGGGTGAATAAAAACATCACCCACTTCTAATATAAACACATAAAACATCACTTATATATATGGTGAAGGTTTCAATAATATACTTTTCAACAAGATGATAAATTATCCGGGTACCATCATACAAATTGTACCGAAATTTCAAATTTATTAACTTCAACATTTTTTAATTTCAGAAATAAACATGTATTTTTTTCGAAGTTAAGTTCTCAAAACAAACACCTCCACCAGGGTAATTCGATTTTATCGATTTTATTCTGTTGTCGAGACTGTAAACAAATCGATATATCACCTCATTTCAAATAAAAAGTGATTCGTTGACTATCAGCAAATATATATAAAAGTGTAAAAGTTACACACAGAAGCATTCAAATATTGTTGGGTATATGATATTGGATATATGAAGTAGAAGAGTTTTTAGTCGCATCTTAATTTTGTAAGACCTTATCCTGCGTTGCCAATTTTTTTATGATTTTCTTCAAAGGTTATTTTTGTATTCTTCAATTGTAAGATATGTATTTTAAATTCGATAAGAATAATATTGTAAAAACCAAAACTTTGCCAAACATTACGAGTGACAACCAGAAGCGTGTATTTTAAGAAAACTTGTTCTCAAAATATATAAAAATTTTATATTGCTTCCAAGAGTATTTTCCAAAACAAATTCTATTAAAAAATAGCTCGAATTCTTCGCAACTTCAAACTCGTGTCATGTCTTACGCTAATTACATTTCTTTTCTTTTTCGAATTGTCTACGACCAATTTGCACTTCATTTTCGTATGTTCAATAATTGTGACATTGCGCCATGGCACAAAACTTGTCTACTAAAATGTCCCAAAAGTCAGTCGAAAGTGTAATTAGTGCAGCAACACTGGCAACACGCATATTAGCCTTTTCGCAAACACACACACAATCATACACTTGCATATTGAATCGAGCGGCAAGTGTGACATGCAAATGCTGCCTGCCTGCCTGCTTGCTTTCCTTCCTGATGCTTGTCTACTGCCTTGCCTCATTGCCTCATTTTGCCATTTTGGCAATTTGCAGAATGTCGGCCGAAAGTCAGCGTTTTCTTCTCGTCGCGTCGCATCTCGTCTCGTCTCGTCTCTTCGTTTTGTTCATCTTTGGTGACTGACTTTAGGCATGTCAAATTTTGCCAGTGATGCTTTTGTTGTCGTTGTTCTGTGGTGCTGCTGCTGCTGCTACTGCTGCAGACAGAAATGAAACTTAGTCCTTTTCTTGCAGTTCAGTTCTTGCGACCGCATTCAGAACTTTGACTACATCCACAAGGTACTGTCAAAGATGAAATTCTGTTGGATTTTGAAAAGTTCGAACAGTAACAGTTTTATATAAATGAATCGCTGTGGTTGGGACCATTTTCAAAAATTCCCAAGTTTTGTGGTTGATTTTGAAATAATTTCGGAATTTGAATTCAATATTTATTTAAAAAATTTAGTCCTTCAGTTGAAACAATTAGTAATAGAATAAGTTGAAATGAAAATGTCGGGTGCTTCTTAGTTTTTTTCCAGAATCAAATACTCGTATATAAGTACCTACATAGGTAGGATTTCAAGATTCATCGTGATTGAACGACATTTGTCGGTAAGCTAAAGTATTCATTTTGAAGATTTGAATGTGTTTAAATTTTGAAAAAATATATTTAAGTATTTATGGTATATATTAATAATTTATTTTGAAAATGTTCAATTGTAACGAGCCACTTCTATACTTGTTCTACACTTACTTTGTTGTTATTTTATTAAGTTATTTTTAAATTTTTTTAATTTTATAAATTTTGAATATAAATTTGTGTGAAAATAAAATTCATTCCGCATTCGACGACAGAGGAGAACGAACGTGTCGTTACTTAAAAGGAAATCTCACCTTTACATTGGCGCCCAACTAAACTACTCAATAATGGATACAAATTCCAGACGGATACAAAACCCAATTGGAATTTTCAAAATTAACTGTTAGTAGAGTTTGGAATAGCCCTTGATGACGTCTGACGGCTCTTGTGGCTTTCCATCCCGAATATTTGGCAACATAAGACTTATTGGAGTAGCCCTTGAAGACGAGACGAACGGCTCTCGTGACTCTCCATACATCCCAAACGACTGTAAATACAAATTTGAGTACTGCCCCTTGAAGACGTAAAGCGGCTCTTGTGGCTTTCCATTTCTAAAAATTGAAAATTCTTACAGATGCACAGAATTCCGAATAAAATAGGATTAAATAAAATTATCACATCGCGATGTTTAGTGGATTTGTCTTCGACGTCGACCGTTTTAGATTCGTTTCTTGGTAGACGAAAAATTACAAAAACAGTTTTTTTATTCTGCACTTTTTCTCTTAGCAATCATTTAAAAAATACTTATTACCTTGCCACGAAAAATCTTCGGAAAGAAAAATGAAAATTTTTACTTCATATTTCGAAAGACGATTTGAAAAAAAATTTCCATAATAATTTTCGCTTCAATTTTTTTTTCCCTGGGTCTGAGTATCGACTAGGAGGGGAATATTGGTATGAAAATGACTATAAATAAAATAACAAATACATATGCAGTTATATACAGTTAGTATACACCAATAATCTTTATTTTATTGCTATTAACAAACCTTTAATAAATTTAAATTATATATCAATGAAAAGATATTAGGTGTACAAATAAGTTTTCGCCGTTTTGAGAAAGTTGGCGTGGCACGAGGTTTACGTTGGAATTCGCAGATGGTAACCTACTTGAAAATTATTTTGTTTATTCCAGAACAACATAACCTTATCATGTTATTAAGTTCGCATTAGCATCATATATTTTTCTTCATCTAAAAATTTCTCAATTTGCGCCAACTAAGTGTCATTTGCGGGAACTTTTAATTTATTTTTTTAATTTAAAAAAATCTGCTGCTGAGTCGCATCGATTGCTCGTAGAAGCATATAATGAGGATGCTTTGAGTGAGAAAACATGTCGTGAGTGGTTTCAAAAATTTAAAAAAGGTGATTTTGACATAAAAGACAAAGATCCAGTGGAAGGCCGAAAATTTACGAGGATGCAAATTTGGAGAAATTATTGGGTGAAGATTCGCCTCAAACACAAAAGGAACTTGCACTTAGTTTAGAAGTCACTCAGCAAGCAGTCTCACATCGTTTAAAATCGTTTAAATATTATTTTATTAACAAAAAACGGCGGAAACTTATGTGTACACCTAATATTTTTTTGAAATCGTTTGAATGACGAATGCTTTACCCCTCTGACTTCATTTGCTACTTCAGAAGCTATTAATTAATTTAAATAACTTATTTTTCGAACTTTTTTTCTGAAGGCTAAAATGAAATTTTGTTGTGCCGTTTAAAAAAAAAAACAACAACTTTTGAAAAGCGGATTTTTGTATACATTTGGAATTTCTTCGAAGAATGTTTGAAAACTTGAACTTAATTCGATTTTCTAGGGTCCGAGAAACTACTAGGAGGAGATTGTTTAGATGGAAATTACCATTAAATAAAATAAGGGACACATATAACTTTTAACTTTGTTTTTAAAACATAGATGGCGTGCTGATCATTAGGATTCTAAGTTGTATGGCCGTCACTTGTTATAGGAACGAAGACGGTAAGAATTGCGCCAGAATTTTCCACGCAAATAATTTATTCGAATTAATACTAATGCCATTGTTTTTTATTTATTTCTTCTTGGATACTTTTGGAGATTAAACATCATTTTTTTGTTGTTGCCATTTAAGCAACAAAAACAAGTGTCCTTCAGTTGTTCGTAAGAGCCATTTTCCTGACGCTGTTTCAACTGGTCTAGTGGTCTTTTAGACCAAACTATTGAACGAAGATTTCTTCTCGTCGATTATTTGCTACTTCTCCATCCAATAAGGATTATTTTCTGCTTGAAGTATTCAAAAGATAACTTTGATTCTACTCTGCCACATTTTGTTGTATATGAAAGTTTGCTAACAAAATTTTAAATAATTTTTTAAATATCGTAAAATTTTGTTCTTTGAGAAATTTGTTATTTTTAAAGAAATTTTTTTTATACATAACTTTTTGTCGCTGAAGATAAAAACATTGGAAACAATTTTCACTTCTAGTTGTGAATCACCGTGTTTAGTTTATAGTAATACTAAGGAAGTCCATTAAATGCTGAATGTACGAGTTTATGAAAATTCTAGAGCTAAAGTATAGTAATTCGATATTTTCTTATTAAGAGATCTGACAAATATTTCAAATAGACAGCAGATCCATCTTAAAGTTTCGAAAGCCAATATGCAATTAATTTTATTTGAAGTTATGTACGAAGTATGTATGTGTATGTATGTTAATTATGTAAATTGGTAATTCATAACTGTGAAATTAAATTACAAACTTGTGTTTAAAATAATAAATGGCGGCGTTTGTGTTGTTAATCAAAATGCGGCGGTGAAACCACAATTGTCAGATACACACACACATACACAGCCGCGATAATCAAAATCGAGCAACAACAACTCATTCAAATACAACAACAATAGTAATACCACCGACAACAATTTAGGTACTAAAACAACAACAACAATAATATTAAGAAGAACAACAATAACATAATTGATAACACGGAATGTTAATTTTGTGGTTATCTAATAACATTAATTAGCCTAAAATCCATTCCAGATATGAATTCACATTTGAACATGTTGGCGAGAATGGCGGTTTTTGTTGAAGCACACACACACACACACACACACACACACACACACACACACACACACACACACACACACACACACACACACACACACACACACACACACACACACACACAGGAAGACGGGAGTGTTTGACTGCAAGGCAACGTGTCTGATTGCCTTCAACCTGGCGAAGGCCAGTACTATCCTTGTAATCGCACTCTAAGCCACTCACAGCCTCCGCGGGGCGTCTTCTGGGCAATGGTGTTGGCATCCGCTAAACGCTAGCAAATGTGAGGCAGGCGATCACGCATAGGGTAACATGGACACGGCGATCCTTAGTAGGACTTCCAGTATATAGAAGCATAAGGCAAAGTACGACCATAATCCCTAGTCAGTCGCATTCCCTGGAGGGAAAACTTGGCAACGTGGTGGAAATCCACATTAAGATCGAGACCAGTAAGATCTTAATTATGGCATACTGGAAACTTTAAAGGATATGTATGATGTGGGCTGGTTATTGCAGTATTCTAAGACTTTAGTATGTAAGGGTGACACTTTACCGAAATGGCTCCTAGGTTAATGCTGCAATTGCCCCCGTCCCGTTAAAACCCTGGCAGGCCTCAAGTAACGCTCCCGTATTGTCACCATTCATTTGGTCGTGTAGGTTCAGTTGAGTTTCTCCTGATTTGCGCTGACCCGGCTCTGAACATATGCACTCATAAGGTCATATGTCAACCCTTGCATGGCCTCCCTGCATAGCACAGATAACCATGGGGTCTTAAGGCGACTACATTACAATTAGGGATAACGGACTCGAGTGGGGACCCAAATAGCATGGAAACTAAAATATTAAATAACAAAAATAGCGGTAGCAACAGTAACAGTGTTGGTAATGGTGGTGAAGATGGAACAAAAGCGGTGGAGGTTAATCCGTTTCGAAGGAATTCCAAGATTCTGAGATCTCCCACACTTAGTACGGCGCAACCCATAGATGCAACGACGCAAGTCCCTTTAGAGAGTGAGGAAGTAACTCGCGCAAATTCTTCAGACAAAGACCAAACGGCGTTCTGCAGGTTAGGCGAAAAAATAAAGAGTCTAATTGAAATGATGGATGATGGCAAAAGGCGCTCAATACACCAGCCGATGAGAGATGCAATTGAAAGCATCAAGGCGTTATATGAACTGTCAGCCATCGAACAGGGGGACGAAAAAGCCAAGGAGGTTATACGTAAGAATATCAGCTCACAAACATCCCCATGGTTAAAACAGGTAATGGAACCAAAGAGGAAGCTTAAAGACGCGGTTTTGACGCCAAACCCAAAGCGAAGCAATTCGAAACAGGGAAGCCAAATGAACCCACAGCAAAGCAACGCAACTCCGTCGGCTCCGCCAAAAAGGACAGTGGAAGCTGATGCGAATCAATGGAAGACTGTAGAAAAGAAAACCAAGAATAGAGCAACTATGCCGAAAAGGACTAGGCCTGACGCGATAGTAATTGAGGCGAAGGGCGAGACATCCTATGCAGATATTCTTAGATCTGTCAAGTCGGATCCCAAACTCGTGGAACTAGGAAAAACAGTTTCAAAAATCAGACGGACACAGAAGGGTGAGATACTGATTCAACTAAACAGCGCTAGCGAAAATACGAAGCAGTTTACCTCAATAATAGGTGATACACTAGGAGAGCGAGTGTTGGTGCGCAGCCTAACGCAAAAGAGAGTGCTCGAGTGCAGGGACATCGATGAGGTTACTACCAAAGAGGACATTGTGGCGGCATTGTGCGCCCAGTTTGACATGAGTGCTACGACCCTGGAAGTAATAAGCATTAGGAAGGCGTACGGTGATACACAGATAGCGGTCTTAAGTCTCCCGGAAGCCGAGGCAAATAAGCTTCTAGCAGCTGGCCGAGTTAAGGTAGGCTGGGTAAACTGTCGGATTCGGGAGAGAATAAATTTAACCAGGTGTTTCAAGTGTCTAGAATTTGGCCACATACGACGAGAGTGCAAAAGCGAAGTAGATCGCTCGCAGTTATGTAGAAAGTGCGGCGAAGAGGGCCACATTGCTAGGGACTGCGATAAAAACGCGGAGTGCATGTTTTGCAAAATGCAGAAGGGTTTAAACTCACAACACGTAGCAGGAAGCAGCAAATGCCCAGTTTTTAGAAGAGCGATGAGTACCAGACGGAAATGAGAATTATCCAAATTAACCTAAACCATTGTCAGGTTGCACAGGATTTGCTCACTCAAACGACAATAAAACAAAAAGCAGAAGTAGTTCTAATATGCGAACCATACAGGGTTAAAAAAGATGCTAGATGGTGTTGCAGCAAGGACATGAAAGCGGCAATTTGGACGCGCAAATACCCCCTCCAAGAGGTCAATGATCAAAGGGAGGGCTTTGTACGAGCTAAAATTGACAACGTCTATTTGTATAGCTGTTACGCCCCACCCAGTTGGACACATGAGCGGTACGAAAAGATGTTAGATGAGCTAATCCTTGACGCCGACGGTAAATCGCCAGTAGTAATCGGTGGAGATTTCAACGCATGGGCTACCGAGTGGAGCAGTAGGTTTACTAACGCAAGAGGCCGCAGCTTACTAGAGGCCATAGCTAGAGTTAATGTCAGCATCGCAAATCATGGTTCCGCGCTCACTTACCGTAAAGCCGGTACGGGATCTATCATCGACCTGACCTTTGTGAGCAACTCATTGGCGAATAAAACCAAGTGGCAAGTAAGTGAGGAGTACACCCACAGCGACCACCAGGCAATCATAGTAGAGTTAATTAGAAATACGAAGAGATGTCCAGTTAAACCAGCTGGTCCAAAATGGGACGCTAGGAAGATTGACATGGAAGCTTTTGATTATATACTACACGACCGAGACTTAGGTGGTGGATCCACAAGTGAGCTCGCACAGCAACTAGCAGGCATTGTGTCCAAGGCATGCGACGCCGCAATGCCAAGAAGAAGGTCAAACCGACAAGGAGCGCCATGCTACTGGTGGAGCGAAGAGATCGCACAATTAAGGAAGAATTGCCTGCAAGCACGGCGAAAAATGCAAAGGGCTAGGGGTAGAGCATGTTACGAAACTGTGCTCACGCAATTTCGGATAGCAAGAAGGGAACTCCAACAGACGATTAAGAAAAGCAAAACAGATAGTTTCAAGCAGCTGTGTGATGAAGCTGATATAAATCCGTGGGGTACGGCTTACAAAATGGTCTTGAAGAAGCTTTCGGGCCAGCGAGCACCAGCAATTGGCTGTCCAATTATGTTGCAACGAATAGTTACGACGCTATTTCCACAGAGACCGACTGTTGATAGAGAGGAGACTGTTGATTGTTTCATCAGCACTCAACAAATCCCACCAGTATCTACACTAGAAATTTTAGACGCGTGCAAGAAAATTGGAGATCGCAAAGCTCCAGGCCCTGACGGCGTACCAAACTCAGCCCTCAAGGCGGCTATCCATATGAGGCCTGATATTTTTGTCGCTACTTTTCAAAAATGTTTTGAAGAAGGAGCGTTTCCTAAGCCGTGGAAGCTGCAACGTCTAGTGCTGCTACCAAAAGGGAAAGGGGCAGCGGATGACCCATCCTCATACCGGCCGATCTGTCTGCTTGACACTGTAGGCAAGATACTCGAGCGGATTATATACAACAGATTACTGCCTGTACTAGAGGAAAAAGGAGCATTGAGTAACATGCAATTTGGCTTCCGTAAAGCCCGTTCAACGATTGACGCGATCAAAACTGTTGTCAATATAGCATTGAAGGCAATAGACGGTGAAAGATGGCGCTGGGGCACTAAGGAATATTGCGCCGTAACAACACTGGATGTTAAAAACGCTTTTAATTCTGCAAGTTGGCCACGCATCTTGGATAGTCTTTATGAAATTGGCATTCCGCCATACCTTTTTAAGATATTGAAGAGCTACCTCTCCGATAGGGAACTATTGTACGATAGCAGCGAAGGGACCAAAAGGTATAAAGTTACGGCCGGCGTACCACAGGGTTCTGTCCTTGGACCTATGTTGTGGAACATTATGTACGACAAAGTGCTTCGGTTACCAGTACCCAGAGAAGTAATGATTGTTGGTTTTGCGGATGACATTGGCATTGTGACGGTAGCCAAGCATATACAGGAGGTTGAGAGCATAACAAATGATGCAATTGCTCAGGTCAAAAGTTGGCTGGAAGAAGCAGGGCTGAAACTAGCGGAACACAAAACGGAATCAGTTCTGGTCACAAGTCGCAAGAAAGTTGAATATATAAACATCAGGGTAGGAGAGCAGGTAATAAAATCCCGATCGGCGCTAAAATACTTAGGCGTGATGATTGACAATAGGCTTAATTTCAAAGCACATATTGATTATGCAGTAGTGAAGACAGCGAAAATGCAAGCGGCACTTTCTAGGATTCTACCAAATATAGGTGGCCCTAAGTTAACCAGGCGGACATTATTGTCGAACGTGTCAAGCTCAGTTCTCTTGTATGCATCCCCAATCTGGGCAGACGCAACAAAATTGAAGGAAAACAGAAGGAAACTACTTTCAGTGTATAGACTCAGCGCTTTAAGAGCTTGTTGTGGGTATAGAACCATATCCGACGAAGCTGCGTTCGTAATAGCCGGCATGATACCGGCCGACATTCTTGCGGACGAGTTGAAAAGGATTTATGACAGGTGTGCGAACCAAATGATAGATAGAAAGAAAGTAAAAGAGGAGGAGCGACTAGTTTCACTAACAAGATGGCAAAACCGATGGAACTCATCCACTAAAGGCAGGTGGACGTACAGACTTATCCCAGACATACAAGTGTGGGTAAATCGAGGTTTTGGTGACGCAAATTATCACATGACTCAATTCCTTTCTGGACATGGAGGCTTCAGAAAATACCTGCACAGGTTTGGGCACGACGACAGCCCCTACTGCCCGGCGTGCACTAACACAGAAGAGGATGCGGAGCATGTAAATTTTTACTGCCCGCGATTTATCGCAGAAATAAGTTTACCAGACGCAAGTAGCATAGTGAAGTACATGCTGGAGTCATTAGTTAAATGGCAAGAAGTGGCCGCATTTGTTACCAAAGTGCAAAAAGAGCTCCGACAGATTGAACGATCGAGAAGAGATTCGATAGGTACGAGTACACATTGAAGAAGCTATAAAGCTTACCAGCCCCGCGAAGTATTACGTTGAAGCAGTTCCGCGGGGAGAGTGGTAGAGGTGACGGAGTTAGGGTTTAGTACGTAGGCGCTCTGTTTCGCAAGTCTAGCTTGTCTAGGCGTGGTCCCGAATGAGGTGTACCTTTAGCGAGCAGGAAGATGAATCGTGCATGCTGTTACGGATTACTGTGGCAGTATCTTTAGAAGATTCCCCCTTCGGCAACAAAAAAAAAAAAAAAAACACACACACACACACACACACACACACACACACACACACACACACACACACACACACACACACACACACACACACACACACACACACACACACAAGCATTGCCACAAACACACATATATGTATACTTATATTCCAGGACAATGTGGCAACAGCCACACGAATACAACAAACAAACAAACAACAAATAAACAAATATGACTGCGAATTGGGCGCAGGTTTAGGCATATACATACATACATACATACATACATACATACATACATACATACATACATACATACATACATACACACATATGTACCTAAAAAAGTTGTGAAAAGTTTTTATAAATGTGGTTAACACTTTTTCATTTTTTCAATTAAATCTAAAACTACAATCGAAATGATAATTCCACTTCAGTGTGTTGCCAAGTGGCCATCCATGTTGCCGCAAATGTTATGTTATATTCAAATTAAAAAAAAAAAAGAAGATTTGGCTGCATTTGCGCTTTTCGTGTTAATTAAGTTTCGCCTCTTTTCTATGCTGGCAAATTCTTCGGTGGAATCTCAAAAAATTTTCTTTTTCCGTGCATTTTAAATATCAAAAATTGTCATTTTTTTTCATATCATCTTCTTTTTTTTTTGTTCCCTCTCTGCCGCTTCTGCGCGTATTTTGCCGGCCGCCGGCGGATGCAATCTTTTATGTTGCACTCACATTACTTGCCTGAATTTTAATTTAATTGTTCTTCGTTTTTTTTTTGTCTTTTTGTCTTTTACTTTTATTTCTTTTACTTTATTCGCATCAAATGATTTCAGACAAATGCTTTCGCACCATTATTGCGCGAAAAAGTTGAATTTCCATTTTGCATTTTCGTTTTTTTTTTTGCTTTTAATTTGTAATAAAAAGGATTTTTGCGCTAAAAATGCAATTGTCCTTTATGCGCGCATTCGCTTGTGTTTATGTGGGAGCGAAAGTAAATTCGGTTTTTTTTTCTTTATGTTTGCTGGTTTGCTGCAATTTGGCGCCACATTTTTAGAGCAGCCTCTTCGTGTACGGTGGAATAAGTTGCTGGAAAATTCGTCAGAGAAATTTCAAGTAGATTAAAGAAATTAAATTCGATTTTAGACTTAAAAGAATATTATAAAGAATATGTTTGTTATACTGATTAAACTCTAAATCAAGGGTTTGTAGGGTATCTTGAGTTTGGTCTGGCAGTTGTCGTACTCATAAGAAGCGCCCATCGAAAGGTATAACCAGAGCTGAACACGAACTTTTTAAGGAGTTAATTAACGAAGTAAAATTTTTGGGTATTTTATAATTTTGAAAAAAAAAATAAAAAGTTAATTAACTCGCGTTAAATTTCTTCCCGTAATTCAAGTTAGTTAAATATAAAACCAAACCTTGAAAAAATAAAATCAATAACAAAAAAGGAAAATTTAAGAATTAATTTAAAGCAAATCGAATGATATTCTGACATATACCGCATTCTTGGATATAAATGAATCAAATAAAATAAAAGTAGATAAAAATTAACTGAATCACAAATTTAACGATATTTAGAGTAATTTCTGCAAAGTTAATTTCATTTTTTTTTGAGTTCATGGAAAAAAAAATGTTTTTTTTGTTTTTGATATAGACATTTTGGTTTGTAAGTTAAATTTTTTAACGAAGTTAATTTTTCAACGAGATTAACGACTTTAACTTTTCAACGAGGTTAACGATGTTAACTTAACGAAGTTCAGTTTTCGGTAAACTTTTCTCAGATTAACGAAGTGAAATTCTTGATTAACGTTGCCAACGTATATATAAAACAAACATCATATAAAATTAATACAAGACTAACACTTTCCATATCAATATGATTCAATGCTAATGTTAAAAATAATATTGAAGTTGTTAATAATTTTATTTAGATATATGAAACAATTTTTTGATATAGGACCAATAGGACCCAATGTTAATTTACACTTTTGTCGCTTTGATTTTTGAAAAATCTTTGACAAGTTAATGTACTAATTTAAACCTATATCATATTAAACACGCTGTTTTTAACAGTACAATTCATGTTAACATGCAAAGAATGAATGTTAAATTTTCATGGTGAATTTTATTTAACATGCAAAGTGTGGAAAACATTATTGTGCAAATTTTCAGCGATGAATTCTGAGTCGATCTAATAATGGTTATCTATCGATGTGTCTAGCTGTCGGAGAGATAACAGTCGTTGTTTGAAAGATATTAGCTTATGTTTTCTAAGATGAGCAAAATCGAAAATTTGTCATCATTTTGTAATGTTAAATTTTCATAGTAAAATTTGTTGTAAAAATGTACGTCGACAAATTATCAGCGATGAATTCTGAGGTGGTCTTATAATGTCCGTTTGTCTATCCATCCCTTTGACTGGCTGCCGGAGAGTTAACAGTCGCAGTTTGAAAGATATTAGCCCAAAATTTCATATACTAGCTTTTGTTTTCTAAGATGAGCAAAATCGAAAATTTTTCATCATTTTGTATGAGAATTTTTTTTTTAAATTAGTGATTTAGTGGAGTTAACCACTTTCTTGCTTGTACGCGTATAAATTAAAAGCATTTTGGACCATTGTACTTATACTTACTTTCGCCATCCACTCAGTGGACGAAAACTGTTTTAACTAAACTGCTCATTTCTGAAACGTACTTTGACAGCATAAATTATCACTTTAATTAAGGATACGATAAAAGTACAACAAAGTGAACAAAACCAAAAAAAAAACCAAGAAAAAAAAAACCGAAAAATGAAAAGATAAAATAAAGCAACATGAGCGCCATCAGCGGGCAAAACTGGCAACTGCTGCCGTAACGGGGGGTGGGGGGGTTGTTTCAACACTCTGACATGACTCTGTGCAAATTTCGTTATACTTAATACAGTTATACAAAGTTTATAACTCACAGAGTATTACATTATCCCAAGCTATCCTGTGTGTGTGCTGGTGCTGTGCTGGTGCTGTGCTGGTGCTGTGCCGGGCCATCCTTTGCGTCGGCTTCTCTCGCTACAGTTTAAGCAGGAGGATGTGGCTGCAATTGTTGCTACTGTTCCTGGACAGCATGACAACAACATGATGCTGCTCCCGTTGATGCTGAAGTTGCTACTGTTGCCTGCTGCACTCTTACTGTTATAGAGATGGATGGATTAATGTCAGTCCGACTGTCCGTATGTCCAAACTATCCAGCCCATGTGCTGATGCGAGAATCTGCAATGGAACGGCGACGTTTAAAGCTGCCCCGTTTCGGGAGCTGTTGTCATTACGACGAGAAATGAGTGTGTCATGTCCAAGACTGACCGTGTTTATAATTTATAGCATTGAACTACAATTAAATTATTATAAAGAAACTTTTTAATTTTTCGCTAATCCTTGAACCGAATTGAACTGAATTTAAATACAAAAATTTCATTTGCACTCAAGTTTGGCGCTTCCGCTCAATCAGCGAGATTGAATTTTCAGCGTTTGGTCACTTTTATGCTGTGTGCGTGTGTGTGTGGGTGTGTGTGCGGTTGCTTCGTGATCCTGTTCCGTCTTGTTGCGCGTCACTTTTTTCGGTTTGTGCTTCGTTGTGGCTGGGTGTAGTTTCGTTTAAAATTACCCACGATAAAAATTGGATTAGTTTTTAGTGTTCCGTGTAAAATGTGGAGTTCGCTTTTTTTCTTTTTTTGTTGTCGTTTACTTTTCCTGTGCGGAATTTCCGCTCCTCATTCTGTTGGACGCTCCTGCGCTCCTTCGCTCATTGCTGATGATAAATGAGTTGCGATAGATGACAGCAAATCAACGTAAGTGCATTATTGTGGAGGTTAACAAAAAAAACAACAAAAAACTTAGAAATTGTATACTTACAGTAATTATATTTAATTTTTTTTTATAAACGTCATGGACACTACACATTTACCTCTTAGAAGAGTGTATGTATTAGTGGTAACAATGTGTGACGAGTTTTTGGCTTAAAATTTCTTTGGAGTATGTCTGGTAGAAATCACTATAAGGCAACTTTCTTCTGAATGTTTTCTTTAATGTGTCCGGAGAGATATTGTTGTTATTTTTGAAAAGCTACGGTGTATACAGAAGTTTTAGGTTTTCAACAACATTTACTCGATATCATCTCGATACAATGGAGTAGTGACGTCTTGTCGGTTGTTTAAATAAAACGTACAATTTTCTCTTGTGAAAATTCTTCTTTTCCCCTGATTTTATACAACATCGGCACAAAAAACTTCGATATTGCTAGTATCGATATTGATAATTTGTTTATCGATATTTTATTGAACATTTTCGAGGTTAAACGTAAATTCACAATAAAATGTCATTCGAAATTTTTGTAACTTATAAAAAATCATCAGTGATAACAAGCTTTCGAAGGTGACGCAATGTTTGATAGATCAAAGTAAACGCAAATTGTTATTTAAGTAAATTGTATTAACCGATTTTATATCGATTTGTCAGTTTAAAAAATATCGATATCGCTGTTATATCGTTTTTTGAAACCTCGATATTATAGTATGGCGAACAAAAATATCGCTTTGAAACCTCGATATTATAATTCCGATTGTATCGAAAAAAATATCGATTTATCCATATATCGATATGATTTTTGCATTCCCAAAAATTTATTTGAAACACTACTAGACAGAGTCCTGAGCTTGTACGAATTTTATTGGGCGCATATACATAGCACTTAATGCATATTGCGAAAGGTCAACCGGAACAACCGGCGACGACTTCTGCCAGTGCTTGCATCCAGAGTAATTCGTTCGTCAATTATTCCAATATCTTTTTATTCAATATTGTTACTGTTCGAATCTTCGAATAGGCCGACAACTTTCAGATCTAAACATCAACCCAATCATTTTTTAAACAATCATAAATTTTTTTTATTTAAATACATTCTTTAATTTTTTTTCGAATACCCGTCATACTTTAATTTATATGCATCAATCTACATACATATACAAGTATGTGCATGTGCATGTGCTTGTTAAAATGGTCTACTAAAAATATAATTTCCAATTTTAGCGCTAACATGTCAAAAGCATGTCAAAGGTCAGCTTGAACACTTGCTCGAAACTGTTTGTGTGTGTGTGTTTGTGTGTGTGTGCAAATCAAGTACAAGAATCGTGTTATTTTAATTCAATTAAATTATTTACGAGTACTTCTAGCTTAACATACCGACAGCAAACAAATTAACAAAGGTCCTACATTGTACATGTCGTAAATGTTGCGTGTTCCGAAGCGCTGAATAAGCGGGAATTATTCATTGGACATGAAGCGGCTGCGTGAACACATGTCAACAGTTATTGTTGTTGTTTCGAAAATATCACAAATATAAAATGTCATTTATAAATAACATAAGCGATAGGTAAGCTGAATGCGAATAAAAAGTTTCAACCATACCGAAAATAACAAAAAACAACGAAAAAGAGTTGGAATTTTAATTACTGGTGCTAGAAATAGACAGATGACGGCAGAAATATTGTATTAATTCCAAAGGTATTAATTCCAAGAAGTAATAATAAGGGTATTCCCTTGAAAGCGAAAATGCATCGAAAACCTCGAAAAAAAAACATAGTTTAGTCGCGAAAACTGTCTCGAAAAGTTGCTCGACTGTTTTAGTTGTTGCCTGTGAAGGTGATTATTTTTACTTTAAGTTACAAATTATCCTTACACCATATGGTATGACACAATGTGATTGATAGCACTGGAGATAGACGCCTCCATTGACATCTATTGACAAAATACGAAAATACTTTTTCGACAGCCTAAACGGCTGAACCAATTTACTTCAAACTTGGAACATATATCGAGATGGGTCTGGAAGGAATGATAGGCTATATGAAATCTGCCACGCCCACATATTACGCCCACAATTAGTAAAATTAAGTCAACAAAATCGATTATTTCGCTTATACTATTCCAAAAAATCACAAATTATGAATTTGAGTTGGTATGGTCACTGTCGACAACTCCACGAAAAGTGGGCGTGGTTAGATGCGCGATGGTCTACAATGATAAAACTCGGTATGTAGGTGTACTGTGACAAAATCCTCCACCTCACAATAAGTGGTCGTGGTGGGATTAATATAACTCCCACCGCAATATCTCATGAACGTTGTGATCTTTGATGATAAAATTTGATATAGAAGTGAATTATGATGAAATCTACCATCTCAAAAAAAGTGGGCGTGGTGGGATCAATTTAACGCCCACCGCTATATATCAGGAACGCGATGCTCTACGAAGATAAACGTTTGTATAAAGGTGTATTGTGACTAAATCTACCATCTTACAAAAAGTGGGCGTGGTCGGGTCAATTGAACGCTCACCGTTGCAGCTCAGAAACGTGATACTGTACGATGATTAACTTTAGTGTGAAGGTGTTTGGGAACTATATCTATCATCCCACCAAAACTGGGGTCTATTTAACACCAACCACCATAGCTCAGGAACTTGATGTACTACTATGAAGTCATTCTGTTCTTAGTAACGAAATCTGACCGGAAAGTGCTATTACAATTTTAGTTACATACAAATGCGAATACCGGGGAGGTTAACAGTTGCGAAACTCAGTTTATAGGTACATGGTGACAATAGTTACAAACGCACAACGGGGAGTAACGGGAAGTTCTGTATACAAATTTGGTATAAAATTACCAACTTAACCAGATATTCATACAAATATAATTCCAAAAATGGTGGGCGAGGCTGGAAAGTTTATTAATCTTAATTAACAAATAAGACTTGATTCTATTAAAAAAGAACCCGGGAATAATAAAAGTGAAGTTGTATATTTTTCTTTTAACTTTTAAAATAATAAGCTACAAATTAAAAAAAGTTGTTTTCCAAAAAGTTTTAAAGTTTGTATAATTGTAAATCAAAACAAAAGACAGGCGCCACTATTTACTCTTTTAGAGTGTGGAACAGGTCGAGAATATATTTTATTAATATTTCATTGATTTACTTTGAATTTATTAATTTTGAAGGGGAGAGGGTGGGGGCGCATATGTATGCTTTGATTATAGTCATTTAAATAGTTTATAAAAATACTGATTTGTGGTGTCGGCGATATGAATTAGTTCAGTTTAGATAGTGAAATATCTCTCCATTTGTAGAATTAGTTTTGAAATTTTTATTTCTTCTAGATTAAGTTTATTTACTTTAAGTTCAGATAAAAATATAGAATTTATACATAGATCCATCATAAAGCAACCGACATTTTTAACTTGGTCAATTTTTTTTATTGAAATCAAAGTAACAACAAAATATACAAACTTTGAAGATTTACTAAATTTAGTTTCTTTTTAAGTTATATCATTTATAAATAACTTTTTTGTATTTGTTAAAATTCTTTACGTAACCATTTTAACCTTTGTTATAAAATAAAATAAAAACTCTTTTTAAATACAAATCATTTTTAAACCGCTTTCTTTTCCATAGCAGTTCACTTTTAAGTATGAAAAAGCTGCTTAAAGTGTCACAAATGAGAAGACAACAACAACAATACAAAAATAGAAGAAAAAAAAACGATGTCTTAAAAAAGTGAAATAAATGATGTCACATACGCAAGGTCATTTGCGAAATCTCAACAAAACATAAACGCATATGCAGCCTTCTCGCACTGCAGCACCGCAAAAACCAACAGCAAAAACGACAACAACAAAAACTATAGCAACAACATGTGCCACAATAGGTGTCACCAGCTTCAACGACGGACGAACACAGGACGCAGCTGATGATGACGACGACGTGGACGTGGACGACGACGATGAAGACGAAGATGAAGATGATGGCGCTGGCAGAAAGGCAACCGAGCGGGATAAACAGGACACGTACTGTACTACTACTGCACAAGAGCAGCAACAACAACAACAAACAACAACAAAAGACAAGTTCATGACTGTGAATTTATATTTTCTTAAGAAAAATAAGGTACAAGTGGGTGAAATTGAAAAGACGCAGAAAACCACATTACAACAAGAGGAAGAAAAACACCAACAACAACAACAATGGTAATAGCAATGCATAGCAAGCAAGCAAGCAACATAATAAATCACAGTGACCCACTGTGGCAACGGTAAGCGTGCGATAACACGCCAACCCAGCAAACTGGCACAAAACGCTTGAAGAAACGTTGATGGGGGCAGGTGGTAGGACGAGGTAAAATTTGACGCGTCAAAATGTTGTGTGAGCGAAATGATCAATTAAGAAGCAGGTTCACTATTTGATTGGCCTCAAGAAACTCCGAAGGAACCAAAATCTTCGTCAGAACAACCGATATTGGATAATTGCATAAAAAAATATGTTTGTTAGTTTGTTTACGTACAATGTATCGGATATATTACCTATAATTTAACCAGTAGCGCTGCTGGACTATCAGTTAAATTCTCCATCACATTCGTGGTGGCTTCTGGAATAATGTAAAGTATATTCTATATCTGTCGGATTTTACCGAGCGTAGCGTTATCTCGCTTACGCTTTTATAACTAGTTATATTACTTACTAGCTTAAATTACCCGGCGGTGCCCGGGTTCTTTTTTAATAGAATCAAGTCTTAGTTTATTTGTTATTTAAGATTAATAAACTTTCCAGCCTCGCCCACCATTTTTGGAATTATATTTGGTTAATTTAATAATTTTATACCAAATTTGTATGCAGAACTTCCCGTTACTCCACGTTGTGTGTTTGTAACTAAGAACCAAATTTCTTTCACGCCCACTTTTGGTGGAGTTGTCGACAGTGACCATACCAACTCAAATTCCAAATTTGAGATTTTTTGGAATTTTATTAGTGAAATTATCTTTTTTGTTGACTTAATTTCACTACTTGTGGGCGTAATATGTGGGCGTGGCAGATTTCATATAGCCTATCATTCCTTCCAGACCCATCTCGATATATGTTCCAAGTTTGAAGTAAATCGGTTCAGCCGTTTAAGCGTGAAAACGGTCCAAACGAAAATAAATAAATACACCTTCCTTTATAATATTAGTAAGGATTATTAAATGGTAATTTAACCAGTATATTTAAATTTTTTTTAAATTGTGTTAGTCTGATTGAAAAAGCCAGATTTGAAAATGTATTAGTATAAAGTATTAATAAATCGGTTGGTTCTATATATAGTAAATATATAATTTCGGTCAATACATAATTTACTAACAAAAGTAAATTTTTTTGTACTTAATTTTTTTTCTTACTTATGAACTGCCATCACTATGTATGCCTAAGCGATGCCAAGGATCACGGCAAGTCAACGCGTAAGGAAGATAGAAGAAAGCAGAGCAGAGCAGAGCCCGCCAAGTGCAAAAAAAGTAACCCAAAATAAATTCACCCAGATTTTTCTTTATTGTAGGTATATCAAAGCAAAGGTTAAATCCAGCGCACACACTAATGCAGACTGAAGGGTGCTCTTGGCGTGTGCAGGAGTGAGACGGGTCAAGTGGGCAGAATACGCGCGCATAACGCAGGCGCCACAAGGTGTGTGTGTGTGTGTTTATGTTGTGCTGTCCTGTCCCGCCTTAAGTGCTGCTACTGCTGCTGCTGCTGTTTAATTGCTTGTCACTTTATTTTTGGCACATCATCGCACTCTAAATTAGTGTAGGGCGGCTAGAGCAGGCAAGCCGTGCCGAGCCGGGCCGGGGTCGGGCCGAAACGCGAAAGGGTTAAAATAAATCTGCGATTGGAGAAAATATGGCATTTGGGGTTTGTGTTCAAATTGCGTCCGTTGGAACGGAAATTTGAAAATTAATGAAAGTAGCAAAACGTTGCGACGCCATCTTACAGCCAACAAATTCCATTAGTGCGAAAGCATCGCGTGAGCTGAGAGTTTCGTTTTTAGTTTGGGCCATTTTTTGCTGCTTCTTCTTCTACTTCTTTTTCAAAGCGACTTTTTTCTTGTTGTTGTTGTTGTGTGCGCTTCTTTTACTTCTCCATCTGCTTCGGCGTCTTCTGCTTTCGCGAGGTCTTATCTTTTCGCTGGCAATTAGGACTTTTGTGCGTGATGCGGGGAAATTCCTTGAACATTTTCTGATTGCGTGTTAATATTTAATGTGGGTTACCGTTACCTTTGCACTTACATTTACCGTTACCGTTACGTTTACCGTTGCGCACTTCAACGACGCAAGCAGCACCGCGACTGCGGCATTCGTCAATGTTGCATTTTAGAATTTTAAATTTTTTTTTTTTGTTTCAGCAGCCCAGCCCAGCTCAGCTCAGCCCCTCTGCTCCGTTGGCGTTTCATTCCTTATTCGAAGCGACTTTTTTTTGTTTTACCTTTCAGCCAGATTTCATGTTCATTTATTTGGTTTCTTCATTTCTGTAAATTTTTTATTTGACTTCATTTTATTCCAGTCGACGCGGCGCGATGCGATGAGACGCGCCGCGATGAGTTGAGTTGAGTAGCGTTCCTAATGAAATATGAATCTTTAATTTTCTTTCTCAGGCGAAATGATTGTTTCATTTGATTTGTTTTGTTTTGTTTTGTTTTGCTACACCCACTCGACTCGGGCGCTACATTCCAGAGGGAGCAACGTAAGTATATATTGGATTTTTATGTGAATAATTTTGGGGCAAAAGTACTTTTTGTTTTCTTGAGTTACGGGTGCCTAATAAAAGCCGTAATTCGCTATCGAGTTGGATCATTTACGTTGGTTGCAACATCAAAAATTCAAGCGCAGTTATCTTGCATCATACCACAGACGATTTTTTTTCTACGTTGTTATTGTAGGGCCACTATGTTCGAATAAGCGCATAAATTCAATGCTACAGTTGTATGTGTAAAGAAGATTTACATATAAAAATAACTACTGAAATATTTTTTTTAATTTATCTATAAGATTAAATATTCGGAAAAATTAACTACAAAAAAATCTAGATTCAGTTTGGAAAAATTAATTTTATTGATGGGTGTGACCTATTCCTATATACATATGTTCCATCATCAAGTTCCTGGTTTATGCTGGTGAGCGTAAAATTGTTCAGGCAAATTGTTAAAAGCGGGCGTTAAATTTTGGATGAAGTAGTCGACAATGACCAAACAAACTCAGATATCAAATTTTTAGGAGCAATATGAGGGAAACAATATAAAATTTTCAATTACATTTACAAATTGTTGATATAGTCTATATAGTAATTGTATAAAGTCTATACTAAGATCAGATCCCTAAAAGTTATGTGCTCCAAATTTTAATGAAATCTTATCTGCGATCCTCTCGAGTTAACTTGAAACAACAGACGGAATGAGAGACAGAGATACAGACAGAAAGACAGACGAAGGTAGTATGATTAATGTTATAAGATTGCAATAGGGAAAGCTCCTAACAAAAACATACTGAACAATTTTTTTTTTGCTTAACTTGGTCAGTTGAAAATAGAAGAACATTAAGAAACGTTCTCATTAAAAAAGTAAGTAAAGCTTTTACTGGCATGTGGAAGAAAATTATTTAATATTTAATTTTTTATATATGTACATACATATCTACCAGAAACTTTTTGTTTGATATTTATATAACAAATACAAAAGGACATTAGCCCAAAAATTTGATGGATAATATCTGGTGATGCTGCACTAAGGAACCTATACAGCTAAGCTTAAATCAGTTTAAACAGAAATTTAGTATAAATAAAATTTACTTGTATATATGTCAATAAGATTTACATAACAAATCAATACTTAAAAAGTTGATGATAAAATAAGTCGAATAAATTCATCGGTAAAGGTAACAAAACAAAAAATAGATTACTGAATCCTGAACATCCTCGCTTAAAGCTTATTAAAAGCAAATTATTTGTGGCAAATTGAACCTTCATTCTAAAAAATCGACAACAGAACTAATTACTTTTTTACATTTGAAATACACAAACACACACAAGTATATACACACACACACACACATACAAAACACCATGCTCCATTGGCTAATCTGAAATGAACGTGGTCGCAATTTAGCAGCGACAGACAGACAGACAGACAACATTATTTGCATACAAATTCAAATATCCTCGAAGAATTTTTGCGAAAGTGACAAATTAGTCGACGACAGTAAAAGCGAAATGATTGAAAAAGGACAAAACGATGACGACGACGATGACGATGACGACAGCAAAACAAAAAAACCCAGAAATGAAACACCTACTCCAGCAAAGCACATACAACACACAACAACAACAACAACAAAAACAACAACAACAACAACAACAACAACAACACAACACAACAGAGAAGGACAAACGGCATGCTTAAAAAAATATAAAAGTATCCGGTATAAGTCAAAATATACAAACAAACACACACATACCGTGTCGAAAAAAAAACAAGCGCATGAAAACCATAAAATGCTACAATTAGCATTCGGCACGCAATGCACGAAAGCACAATTATCCTTTGGCACCATTTTGCCAGCCAAACGCATCCTTTGGATACTTCACTTACTCTCTCTCTTGCTCTTGCTCTTGCTCGCTTTGACTTGCTCTCACTCACTCAGTCTCTGTAGTTCTTCTCTAATTGTAATGTTACTTGTTGGAGATGGGCGAAAGTCGGTTTTTATGACTTTTGTTTATAACAACAACAACAACAACAACAACAACAACAACAATAATAACAGAAGATCAAAAGACAAACAAGCAAATCACTCGGTCAACCAGAAATACATTTAAAATTTCTAATTTGAAGCGTCCAGAATACGCTAAATAATAAATTTGGTATTAATCGAGGGGGACTATGAAGAGTTTCCTTTAGGAAGAATTTGATGGAAACTTTTCCAGTTCAGAAATTTATTTTGCACGTGGTTCATTGATGAAATAATAACTTAAAAAATTCATATTCAAAAAATGAGCCTATTATATGCAAAATATGCACAAATATGCATACATAAATGCATGCATAAAAATGCATACATGAATATGCAGTTTTAGTTGATCGATATTTTAACGAATCGAAGTCTAATATTTATATATGTATTTAATATTATACTGTATGTAAAATGCATAAATTACAGCAAAATGCAATCATGCAAAAAAAAAATATGCATTTGCATATTTTAAGTTGCCCCAGGACATTATGCAGGATAATAGGAAAATGCCAAATGAGAGAAATCAACGCTAATGCATTCCATTTGCACTCGCTTGGACTCTGCCTGCAGACTGGGCCAGCTGCTGCTGTTGCTGCTCTTGTTGTTAGTGTTATTGTTAGTGTGTTGTATATCCTGTCTGGTGATGTCCTTGTTGTGGCTGTCGCCTGTTGCTGGACAATTAAATTGTAGTTGTTATTTTACAAAAAACACAACACAACACAGCAACAACAACAATTTGTTTAAGTGTTTTTCCGAGCGCTTTTTGTTGGTTGCTGCTGCCGTTGCAGCTCTAATTGTTCGCCTCGTTTTCGTCGTTGTTGTTGTTGTCGGTATTGTTGTTATTATTGTTGCTGTTGTCATTTTGTTGTTGAAGGTGTATCCTTGACGCTTTTTCTACTTGGGCTTAGTTTTGTCGAGCGTTTTGGTTTTTGTTTTTGCTTTTTTGTGGCTTTTGTTGTTTTTGCACTTGTCGCAACATATGTGGCATATGATATGCGAGATGTTATCACCACAACAACAACAACAGCAACAACAATAATAATAAGCATAACAACAACAACAGCGACACTAGCGAAATTAGTGTCTTGTATCTTGCCATCTTGTTGCAATTTGTAATGAAATTGTCATTTGGGAAAATGTCGTGCGCAAAAGTTCGTTTTATTGAAGCGGTGGTGACCCGATTTGATGTTATGAAAATCGCCAGGATTAAATCGGATTTTTTTATATATACATATATTCTACATATATATACAGTTAACGTTAATACATTTCATATGATACTTCTTACTTGTTGAAGAATGAAGAGTTCTAAAAATGTTTAAGTACATTAACATATTATGAATAATTTCAAGATATAGATTCGACTAAAGGCACCTTTAGTCGGATTTACTAAATAATGTCACCTTAGTTGAGACATTCATTTTATTGAAAGTTTATTTCGAAAGTTCGTCGCCGCTCAATTTACACATTTGCCAAAAGTCATCGAATCGATTTCGACTCATACTAAAAAACGAACTCCTGAGTACAGGATAACGAATGAATGTCATTGTCGCCGGATTAACGCGCAAATGTTTATATAGCTTGTGGTGATTTTTGTTGTTGTTGTTGTGTGGTGTGGGCTGCGTTTGGTTGTAAGCGATAGGGCTTTGCACACCAGTTCTTGTCATTGGCGGTTGCACTTAGCAGCTTTCAACATTAGAGTAAATATGCTATTAAAGCTGTTAAAGCGTCGTCGTCGTAGTCGTCGTCGATGTTACTGATGACATGACATGACATGGGGATGATATGCGTCGACATTGGCAAAAGAAACATGCGAAAAAGTTCAGCTGGTCTTGATGACTGATTGCGACTGTGGCGTTTGATTGAAATTACAAGTCTTTTTTTTTTATAAATCTTTATTTGATTCCAAAAGATGTTAAAATAAAAGAATACTAATATTAGTTTTTTTTTATATTTTAGATTATATGCGAAAATCAATTCTAGGAGGAGAAAGAAACCATATGACATCTTCTATGTACATGCCCCGCTTTGGCTAATAAAATATATATGTTATAGCTCTGGAGAGGCATTTCTTTGTATGCCTAGTGGATACATCTAGTTCGAATATTAATAATATTCTTTATTTTATAAACAGTACAGGATGGTTCCATTAGCGGTGTAACTCATATGGCATGGCATCTAAAAGGGCTTCTAGCCTAAGTGGGTCTATCTTTAAGAGAGGGCCGTTACAACCTAACCTAACCTTCCTCAAGACCCAAGACAAAACCTTTTGCATTAAAGCAAATTAATACTGTCTAGGCCAAAGTAATTTAATACACATAAATTATATATATTTTAATATATATATATATTATATATAAATTATATTTTAAGCTTGGTTTTTTATATACGGCTTGAAGTATATAAGTATAGGTAAAAACTAATCAAGGAACGATAATCATCTTGTTGCATAAATTACCACATTGACATTACTATGTAAGAAAAATGGAAGTGTTTGTCAAAACATATTTTCCATGTAATGAAGAAGGCCATGAATAGTTCAACCAACATTACTCCATACATTACTAAGTAACCATACAATACATTACCAGTTCCTTTACATAGCAAAAACAGTTTCTAAAATTGTATTATACTTGTTACATAACTCATTCGCTTATGTATTAGATTATGCTTTGAATATTTTATTTAATACATTATACATTCATTTACAAGGTAAGATACATTTTCGAAATAAAATTTTGTAGATAACCCTTTGCACAATATGCGCCCAAACAGTGTGGTGCATGAAAACGCGTTTGCGCGCTTTATTTAAACGTATCAACATTGACGCCAGTAGCTGAAGCAGCGAAACGCATCCATTTTGGCGGCAAAATTTCATAAATGGATGACAGTCTGTCTGTCTGTCTGTCTGACTGTCTGACTTGCTGGCTGCTGCTGTTTAGCGCACTGTAACCGCTCGTGTTAATAACATCAAGTGTGGCGGTGCAATATGTCGGTAATGACTTTTTCGCTGGCTGTGTCTGCAATATACTCGTATATACTTTTTTTTTTTAGTTTTAAACGTGTTTTTTTTTTTGTAATACAAAACGTTAAAAGTCAATTTTATGCGGCGACAAAAGATGTAGCATATTGCAGTTGTTGTTGTTGCTGTTGTAATGACAACGACCGACGCGATGCGATGCGACGCCACCGATAGATGACATAGACACCAAAATGTGTAAAATGTGTTCCTTCGAGTCGAAATCCGATACTGCTGATACTGGGATGGATGGATGTCTGTCCTTCGTCCTGTTCGGCGGTCTCAGTACTGAGTCGCTTGGCTTGCGAAATTATGAATGGCGCTTTTAATGGCGAAAATGCGGCGTTTTCAAAATCCACAGACAACACTTGACTTTGGTATGTGCGTGATTTTGTGGTTGTTGTTGTTGCTGTTGTTGTTAGCTTCGCCACTTTTAGGTTGATCCTTTTCTGCAGCGGTGTTAATTTAGTGCAAATGTTTGGCAACATGAGTTATGCGGCAACAGCAGCAGATAGAAAAATATGTTTGAGCAAAAAACTATGTGCAGCTATATGTTATGTATATGTATACATGTATATGTAGATGAAAAGATATTGACTTAAATGTTCTTTCTACATTTCAAGTGCATATTAAAACTAGTAAAAGAATGACCTTCTCAAATACCCTACATCATCATTTGTGCGATATGTCTTTATTATAAGTGGGCGAAGTTCTTATCCGATCACGTTACAGAAGTTGCGTATTTATACCGTAGGTAGGCAACGTTAAATAAAAATTTAACTTTGTTAATCCGAGAAAAGTCTGAACACATCTGAACTACGTTAAGTTAATTTCGTTAATCTCGCTGAAAAGTTAACTTCGTTAAAAATTACCAAATGTACCAGTTAAAATTTCTATGGCAAAAACAAAAAATTCTTTTTTTTGAGAAACTCGAAAAAAAAAACTAATTAACTTTATCCAAAAATTTACCTTCGTTAATTAACTTTTAACTTTTTAACTAGTCTGTCTTCATCTCTGGTTACTACACTACTACAAATTTATACTGATTTTGTTAACAGCAAACAAAAAAAGGAAGAAAACCAAATCTTCGCTTGGCAACTCACATATAAAATTACAAAATAAATTGATATCTTTTAAATTACGGCTGTAATCACAATGACAGACAGACAGACGAAAGGATAGACGGACATCGTTAAATCGATTCATAACTAAACGCTGTTTATTAATATTGTACATATTGTCTACTAAGCACACTTCCTTATGGGCGTTACAACTGGAAAAGCATAACATAACTCAATATACGTTTTGCATGTTGTGTAGGGTATAAAACTGGGTATCAAACTAATTGTTAAACTTAGTGATTAACATATTTTGTTGATAACTTTGAAAGCAGCAAGCAGCAAAACTCAGCCCATTAGTCAAACACTGTGAAGACAAAAATATATTAGTTTATTAATACTTTATTTGTTAACTAAATTAACTAGTTAATCAAGTCAAATTCTTTAATCAGAATGTTACTTGATTTATTTAAAAAAAAATATCAATTAAATCTATTATCAGAACCTTGTTAAAGCCGTTTAAATAAAAGCAAAATATAAATACCGAAAAATTTCCAGCTTAAACCTTTAAACGTTTAACTATAAATCTATCAAAAAACCGGAGGGTGTGAATACTGTCCACCGCAAATAATGGAACAATGCCAGGCAGACAGCCAGACAGACGGACATACAGCTAGACAGACACAATTGAAGTGACCATGACGCATCATTAGTGTTTGTTTTGCCAAATTTTATGACACCTTACACACATACGTACATAGCCTTGTACAAAAGGCACATGTACATATGTATAAGTGCACAGCGCTGGATATTCGCAACATATGGCGTAAATAATTTAAGCCAAAAAAACAATTTAAATGTGGACAACAAATACAACAAAAACAAACAACAGAAATCAATTTGAGCACTTCCGGCGAAATGAAGTGAAAGAGTAGTTTGGTGGTGACACAAGGGGGGCTAAGTTGTACCGGGGGTTGGGAGGTGGTGTGGAAAATGGTCATAAAATCAAGAGCAGCGTTAAAGTTGACCAAATGAGTTTCGGGTTTGGTTTAGCGCGGTCGGCGTTTGGTGATATTCATGCGGACTAATTAAATGCGAAAAATATGCGCAAATGCGGGATAAATTTCTCTCATGGGCAGCAGTGAGTGCAGCAAGTGGTGGAGGGTGTGCTTCATTGCGTTGCGTTGGAGTAGCTCGATGATGCCCCTGGGCACATAAAGTGTTAATGTTTATTTGATAAAACATTTCCGGGTTAATAAAGGAAAATAACGTCGAGTGTAATGTGATAGTGTAGGACCGGGCAGTTTGGCTGCAGGGCAAAATGTTGTGTTCTATTATTTTTAATTTTTCTAGGTTTTGTTGGACATACTTACTCGTATATAAACGTGATTATGCCAACCGACAATTACTTAGACCAGAAATGTGCTTTAGACCGATATTAATTGCAGTAATGCTTTTAAGGTTTTAAATTGAATGGAAATTAAGGAGAGAGCATGAGTAATTGTAGCTATTATTAAAATATCGATATTAGCCAAAATCAACTCATAAGGAGATAAGGGCAGACAACTAAGTGCTTTAGAAGAGCTTTAAATGTAGCTTTTTATTTCTATACTAATTTTTTCTTAATTAAGCTAAACTTTAAAGCACTTCCACAAAAGCTGTAAAAAGTGAAAGAAGATATCATCTGCAAAAAATTATTTAAAAATTATATAGACAAACATTCTTGTTCTAAATTTGAATTTTGTATATTGTCCAATTTTCCTATTAAACTTTAAGCTTACAAACAAGCTTTCTTTTATGACAAGCTTCAAGCCTTTTCAAACAAAACTCGAAGATGCTGGTGCCAGTCCAACTGAACGTAATAACCAAAAGTAGCTTCTGGGATATTGCCAGGTACATGAAAGCATTTTGAAAAAGTATATATTGAGTAGTTTACTCCTGAATTTAATACAATGTTTTTAATTTAAAAAAGCGAATAAATAAAGTCTTAATTTTAAAGAAAATTATTTGAAACAACAAATTAAAATAAATTCGAAAGCTTTTCCATTCAAATTAAATGCGTTCTTGCGTTGTGCTCTTAATTACGCTAAATACCAATTCTAATGATTGTTGCCCCGACACACACACACATGCATAACTGATTGCCAATGAATATTGCGTCCATCAATCATTAATCCAAAATCCAAAATCCAAATTAATACAATACAATTTCGAAAATGCAATTCGAAAAACGAAAATTGAATATTCCACGCGAAAAACAATAAAACCGATTTAATGTCAAAATAAACAATAAATGTATGAAAATGCCCATCAAAAATAACAATTTCACATTTGATTAATGGAAATCATAAGTACACACACACGCACACACACTAACACATGGTTAGATAGCCTGACCCACACAGATACAATTGTGCGAGAGAGAGAGAGAGAGAGCAGTAATCAAAAAGTCACTTCACTTCGCTTAAATGTGCCAAAAAACGCCGACAACAAGCGAACGAAGGGTGGATGGGAAGAAGGGAGGAACGCAGGTTCGGAGGAGGGCAGAGAATCAAACAAGCGGCGCACAAAATTGCAACAGCTGCAATATGAAAATTTTTGGAAAATCGTTTGGAAAATGTTTTCGGAAATCAACAAAACGACCAAAGTGCCATAGTGGCAATAGAAGAATATTTAGGAGTTTAGAAGTTGGCCGGAGGAGGCGGTGAAGAGTGGCGCGATGAGGCGAGGCGAGGCGAAACTCGTCCAGGCACCAATTGAATTTGCATCAAACAGAGGCCGTGTGTGCAAGTGCTGCACTCCGCTCTGTACACCGACAAAACACGGGATGCATTTATTTGATAGTGTTTGTGTTGTTGTAGTTGCTGTTGTTGTTGTTGTTGTTGTTGTTGTTTTTGTTGTTATAGCTGTCGTTTTGTTTGAACTGCAATTGCCAAAAATACACGAGCAACAAATTTCGAAACTGTGGCATCACCCGCAGTTCCAGCGTCAGTGTTGGGTAAAATTTCGTATAAATTTTGAATGGTGGAAAAAAAAAAAATTTTTGAAAGAAAAACTTTTATTTGAAACAAAAAAAAAAGTAATTATAGTTTTGATTATGATATCCGGAACTGTTCTGCAGTGGGATTGAGAATATTTTGAATGTGGTCAACAGGATTCAGTCTGAGCGTTTGGCGGAAAAAAATGGAAATTATAAAATTTATAAACGCTTCTAAAAAAGTATTTCCAACTGATCGTAACAACCAAAAGTAGGTCCTCTATATATATTATTTGGGCAAATGCCCCCTCTTCGTCCTCCCACCCTAGACACGGCTCTGCTTGAAACAATAATTTCATTTACTAGATCAGCTGGTAACTTAGTTACACCGCCTCGAAAACTTGTCAACTGTTAATTCTAGCATCGGAATGTCCTGCCTGAATTTGACATTTCTCCGGCCGCGTTTGACTTTGTGTTAATATGATAGCGATGGACAATTTATATCGTTGCGTCGATATTTTTGCGATAGTGCACCTATTACAATAACGAGTTTTTAAAAACATTATTAAAATGCAATCGATTGTTTTTAATCCGATACATAAATTGTTAATTCAATTTGCTTAAAAAACATTTGTATTTTACTTTGAGCAAATAGAAATCATAAAGGAAAGTTTATTGGCGATAACAGGTAACATTTTTTTATCGATAGTTGGAAAGTATTGTTTTTTGATTAAGAAGACGAACTCTTGATATTTCATTATGAATTGCGTTTCACTTTGTAGATGTTAAATATAATAGCAATTTTTTTTAATATCGATGGTATTTGTTTGATATATCACATAAGCGATATTTTGTTAATCAATATCGATACTTTTTGTTTTATGATTTTCTGATCTTGCATCTCTGATTAATGAATGGATTGATCGATAATACCTCGACACTGAATTGTGTTTGCTCTGATGAAATTTGCAGCGATGAGCGCATTTTCAAAGTCTTCCTCTAAATGACAAGAATTTCGTTTATTAAGTTTATGTACAAAATTTTAAAATATTTTCTATATATATACTAGCAACAATGAAATTTTTCTTGTTGCGTTCAATAAATGACTTAGATACTTTATTACTAATTTTGGCAAAGCTTTTAATTTGAGCCAGAGGTGGCAGAGTAAAATTAAGTTATAAAAACGAAAATTCATTTTAACCCATGCCATTCTTGGTCAACGTACTTCATTGATCACTTTAATGTTCTACTTGTTTATCTACATCTTTAAAATGTAGTTACCTTCCAACACTGTTGAATAGATTATTGCATTTTATGGCCGTTAAAGAAACAAAATTTGCAACAAAATATCACGCAGACACAAATTCAAATTAATTACCAAAAATGGTGACCAATGTGGTACAAAGCGGGTGTGTTCTGTGTCTGTCTGTGTGTGCGTCTGCGTTCGAGCTTGCTTGCGCGAAAAAAAACTCGACGATAAAAAAAATATGAAATGGAAATTTTGAGTTGCACTTGTTAGAATTGCAATGCATGCGACACATTGATAAATGATGGCAGCAAAATATTAATAAAAGAAAAAACACACGAGAGACGAGACCGAGACCAAACGGACGCGACCGGACCGAACGGGACGGGACGGGACAGTAAAACCGGACGTACCGGATAAGCTAATGTCAAAAGCATGACAAACTAATGCAGCGCGCCGAATGTACGCACTGAAAACCAAAAAAAATAACACATGAAATTTTTTTTAAACCAAAAAAATTTAACGCCGCCAATTTTTTGCGCTGATTCGTTTTTTACTATTGCATAAAAGCGAATTTTTGTTGTTGTTTTTTTTTGTTGTTGTTGCAAGTGTTGCAATACCGCATATAATATCATTTGTGTGCTTTGTTAAGGCGCGCTCTTTGCCACCCTGATTGCCCAAGTGCTGCAGAGTACTTTAAACAGAGTATGATAACATAAAGAAAAAAGAAAAAAACATGATATGAAATTGTTTTTAAATTAAAAGAATTTATTCATATTTTTATTTTAGTTGCAAACTTAATTTAATTACTAAATTCTATTGTTAATAACTTCCTAAACTGATCTTTAGTTTAATAAAAAATTTTTGCATTTAAATATTTGTTAATTGTTGAACAAGTCAAATTGTACTGTGCGGCGACGCTACCACGCACACAAAATAGGACATGTCCAGGACAGGACATGCCAATATATGTTGCATTTATGTGTGTATGCCTGTATGCGTGTGTGTGCTTGTGTGTGTGTGCATCATACTTTTCAAACAAGGGAGAGACTGCCTGCAATATTTGCCTGCGCCGTTTCTGCCTCACTGTGCATGATGTCCTTTTTGGAATTGTGGTTCTTCTTCTTCTTTCTCTTCTTCTTGTTGTTGTAATTTTTGTCTGTTGCTTTGTCACTTTGGTTTCGATATGTGTGTGTGTGTTGTTGTTTTTGTTGTAGTTGCCTCGTTGGGCGCTGGCAATTAGTGACAAATGTTTCCATATTTTTGCACTGAACGAACGACAGAACGACCAAACGAACAAACGAACGAACGAACGAACACATTGGATGGACATTATTTCCCTTTTCGAACATTCGAACATTGATTGAGGATGCATTTTTGCCCATAATTGTGGGCAGGCGTGAAAGCAGTATTTACAAGAAAGTATGTATTTAATTAGGAATTTAATGAATCGAACAAGTTGAAATTAATTTTTGCAATTTAATTGTGGTTCTAAAAAGGGGCAAGTCCACAATTAAGGGAAGTAGATCTTTTTCATTTGAGTTAGACATATTTAATGTTATTGATATAAGGTTTTGAGTGTAAGGAAAAGAATATACTTAAATCATATATAAAGTACTAATTAGACAACCATCGGGATTATACATTTATATAAATCAAACCAGTGATCAGGTCTGTAATAAAAAAAGTCGAAAGGTACATCATAATTCGTTCAGATGCAGATCTGAATTAAAAGTAATACATTTAATAAATTTTCGTATAGCAAATAATTTTTTAACACTGCAAATATTACCGCTCCTGATTTTTCTGATTATCCAACTTATATTTCAAGTAAACACATTCGCTATCGGTTCTTTAGCTCATAAACAATATATCTGTTGTGTAACATTTGGTAAGTGAACGTTAAGAAAAGTAGCAATATAGAAGCATACGTTAAGGCTAATTCAAATGCTAACATTTTTCAACTCAAAAATTAATGAACAGAAAGCAAAAAAAAAGTTGTCTATTTCACAATACTAGAGTGTAATTTTTAAATGTGCCAGGTAACAATGACATTCTATTTTAATATCCCAACTTGACACATACATACATATGTTGTCGAATTTTTAAAATTTATTTTTCATTCGTTTGTGTGTCTTTAACCCTCTCGAGAAGAATTTTTAAATAACAAATTAACAAACAGACTAAATCGAGATGTATTAGAAAGTTTCTTTGGCGCGCTGAGAAGTTCAGGAGGGTCCAACGACCATCCAAGTCCATTGCAAGTGAAATACAGACTCAGAAAGTACTTGTTCGTTTAATTCAAAATATTTTCTTGTCAAATTGGGATACGTCAATCTACTTGGCACTCTTTTGATATTATGCACAATACATCATGTTAATGTGGATTTTGTTGACATTTAAAAAAAATCATAAAGAAAACTCGCCTTTGCCGATATATGTATGCAGATTTTCAGTGCATGCTAAACTTCTCGCGCCTCATTTTTCTGTCCGTCCATACAGCTCATTCCGCGACCTCCTGCTGTTGAGACTTCGAAGTCGAACTTCTCCGCGAATTTGACAGTTGGAATTTGAAATTCAAAATTTCGAACTGCTATAATTTCAGTTACCAAATATTTTGGTAGTTATTTATTAGGTGGCATTGAAATTTAAAATTTTTAGTAATGTGAAAATATTTTGCAGTTTTAAACTTAAATGGTCTATAATCGGCCTACCTATTATTATTATGTTTGGGGATGTGCACCGCGTCCTATAGAACTATTATACCCCCTTCTAAGATAGTAGTATTCTTACAGGCCCTTTAGTTCTAAAAGAGTTATAGTATTTCTGTATGTCCTATTACTCACTCGGCCTAACTAAGGAAATTTGACTTTATACATATATGTATATTCAATATGTACTAAAAAATTAATTGATAAATAATGTCAAATGCAAAGTTATTTTTAATAAATTTTTATTTAAAATAATTTGAATAATTTCTATACTAGTAAGTTAATTTTAGAAAATTTACAAATGTCAGTCAGTCTGTCTGTCTGTCTCTCGTCATTTCATTTTATCTCGGCTCATGGCGATGCTCGCTATTGAAAACACAATTATGAATTTGTTGAGAACTCTTGGAGATATTATGTTAAATTTTGAACAAAATTCCCTCTTGCTGATTAAATTTTGAAAACAAACGGTTTGACAAAATTAAGGTTAGTTTAAACTTAGAAATTTTTTGTATTCGTAAACGTTCCAAAAAACTTTCGCGCTTAGGTTGGCCACAGTAAACTATTAGCAATATAGAATAATCGGTGGGATCTACTTAACTGCTAAAGTTTTGTATTGTATTGAAAAGATAATTTTTCAAATTAATCTTTAAAAATCTTCAAATGTCTTTGATTTTAACAATTTAATAATATTTGTTTTTAATATTAAAGTTTTACTGAATTTTGCTAACTTTAGGTTGAAACATATTTCTTGTATTTATTTTTAAATACTTCGTTTTTTCTTATTGTACAGTCGTGTCTGGGTATGAACACCTCGATATAGGGTACACCCAAATTTTTACATGGAGTACTCCAAGAAGTGAACAATCGAAATGTTTTTCAAAATTTCACTATTTGATGATGCTGGTCTACTAGCACTACGAAGTCTACATGAAACACCGGTCCAAAAGTCAATTTATGAACGCAATAACAACAAATGTCCACTTTAGGTTGTGTCAAGTGTAGGCAGGTCAAGTGACCTTGAAATTTGTAGTTTTGTAATAATATACTATTTTTTTTTCATAATTTCTTAAAAATAAACAGCTCGTTTGAGCCAAATATGAGTCAAATGATATTTTCGTTTTCTCAACTCTGGTGCCTAGGGTTAATATGAAACTCATTTATTTTAGATCTTAAGCAGTTTTAGCAGACTTAGATATTTAAAAAAACAAATTGTTTTAAATTTTCGAAAAGTAAAAAACCTCATCCTATTAATTTTAATAATTAACATATATAAATTATATAAGAAAATCACTTTAGTCAGATTAAGAGGCATGAGCCGAATATGACACATTTACCTTATTGGAAGTTTTACGTTTATTAGAAACATGTGAATGTAAAGTAATTTTGTAATGCATGATTATTTAAAGAGAAATCAGTGTTAAAATTATTAATAATTAAAAAAAATGAAATTTTTGACCTCCTGCTGATTTTTTTTGTGAGTAATGTATTTAAAATATTTTTTATAAGAAAGAAAATTTGAAAATTCAACCTTCTTGTGTTGAAAATATTTTGATTTTGAATGATGAAACAATTGAAGTTTGTTTAGCTATGATCTTTGAACTTATTGTAAAAGGCGGGTCACCGCAGAGTTAAGATTTTTTTTTTTAATTACCACCGATTTATAAAGTGATTTAATGTTTTAATAATTTTATGACATTTATCTAAACACCTTTCAACTGCATAATAATGGTGAATGCACGCATGCATTTGCAATTTTTTAAGAGACTGTCAAATAAATGACAACTTTCCTTCACGTTCGACGCTGCTCTGCACCTTGCCCGCGTCACAAGTGCATGTACGATTTCCAAATCCAACTCCTCAACCCAAACGCGGCACACGGCTATCTCAATACTACACAAACAAACACAAGCATGCACTCATATACACAGGACAACACACATAGACACATCGACACACATAAAGAGATAATTTTGATTGCATTCTTCCACTTGGAATATCCTTGAACATGAAACTTTGTGTAAATGTAAAAATCGATTTATTTTTGAAAGCTGCTGGCAGCAGTTCTTCCTACTGCGTGAACTGTGTACGCTCGCTGTTTTTTTTGTTGTTTGTATATTTGTGTGTGTGTGTTGACGCAGCAGAATGAGCAGAAAATTATGTTGAAAACATAAAAATTCGCAAGAGAAATCGACCGATAAATAAGCTCTCTTTATTTTGATATTACAAAAATCTGCGCTCTTTATTGAAATGAGACTAAATACATTTACCAAAGGTTTGCACCCGTTTATCTGTTGGCTTTGGTCGAATGCTAACTTTCATGTTTATGCCAGTTCTCTTTTAAGAGAAATTAATACTCTTCTCATCTCCGCAACATTCTCTCAAGTATAACAGTTTGTTATGTCATATGAATTACACTCTCAGATAAGTCTATCGCGTGCACTGAACAAGCTAAGCCAACAACCACACAGTTTTATACCAAATGAAAAAGTTCTCTTTGAAGAGTTACAATATATTATAGAAAATTGCTCTGGTGTGAATTGGTTGAATTATCTCTTAAGTTTAAAGAGCCATTATATTTATTCATAACATTAAAAAGTCAATTTTAGAGTAAGAGCAGGACTTTGTGGATTTAATGTTTTCAATATGAAAATTATTCTCTTTAATAGTCTACCAAGGATATGCTGTAAATGTGAAAAGGAAGTAAGAGAAATGAATTGTAGATAATGCATGAATATTTGGAAGATGAATAGTCAAAATTTATGGGGAGTCAGTGTATGTGTTTATAGCATTGACTAAAATAAAAATCCATAAAATAGTTAATAAAAAATAAACTAAACAAATTGGATTATAAAATGTTTCAAATTGTTAAGTCCGGTTAATAAATGGTTTAAAAGATATATACGAAAAAATATAACGATATAATAATATCGTAAACTGCACGAAATAATTGAAGGTCCGGTTGAAAGTTTTAGTTTTTTGAATTACAGTCGTGTCTGGATATAGGGCACTAATTATTGCAAGGACTGTTCACAATATATCCGGGTTGTTCACTCTTTCAAGGTGGATATTTGTTGTTCTTGTGTTCAGAAATTGACTTTTGGAGCGGTTTTTCACGTTGACTTCGCAGTGCTAGTAGACCAGCATCATCAGTCGATTTTTTTGTGTGTTTTTTATTGCTATCTGCTTGAAGTTGCTTTAAAAATATTATTCACTTACCTCCAAATAGTGAAACAAATTTTGAAAAGCATTTCGATTGTTTACTATTTAGAGTAGTCCATGTAAAAATTTGGGTGTTCACTATACCCAGACATGACTGTACAAAGTTCCATGCTTTATTTAAAAGTTGAGTGAGCTATATAGAATCAATTAGGTCTCGAAATTTGGCAAGTTTGTAAACCTGTCAAAATTACGTATGATACAACGAAACTCTGACTAAACTAATAAAGGTGCGTTACAGAAAAGTGGCACATCTGAAAAATGTTAAATTTTATACTGAATAATGAAACAAACTTCTTTAATCCAACTTTTTTAATTTCTTTACAATTATTTGCGTTTAATAAATTTAAAATTTAAAATATCATAAGTTTATAAATAGTTTTTTGCATTTTCTGAAAAATGATCATCAAATCATCAAAATTCTTTTATAACAGATTTATTAAATGATTTAAATTTTGTTAAAATATCATTATTTGTTGTTGCTTTCATTGAACCCATCACAAATTGCATTCGAGTATCTCTCAAGCAACTCATAAACCTATATTTAATCAGATATGTACTTGATGCCAACCTAAATACACCGACACACTCAAACAAACATATATACAGACAGACAGACAGACAGACGAACGAAAAGACAGACAGACATAATAGCAAATGCTGCTTAATTACTTTGTTTGTAGTCGAAGGCACTTGGTGTGTATTTGTATTATGGAATTTACAAACTGCGGTCGATTATGTCCGAAGATGCGCTTTAGCGATCATTGACAGTGTTCGGCGTTATTTGTGCACTTGTGTGTTGGATAACAACCACAACAACAACATAAGCAGCATTAGTAGCTGGAGCATCTATTGCTGTTGATAATTAACTTGTTGGTCGCGATTCGTGACAACTGGTGCGCATTGTCATTTGCGCTTGCGATAATCCGCTTTTGTGGCGCACAATTAGTGTTGCATACATTCAGGCGCAGCATTCTGGCTGACATTTTCACATTCGACGTAATCTTATCTGCAGCACATCTAATTGCGTTATTATGTATATCTTGGAAATACAAGTCAATGTTGTTGTTGTTGTTGTTGTTACAATTGCTATTTTGGCTGTTCGTTGGAATTGTCAATTTGTCCATCGTTAAAGGGAATTTTGAAATTGAATGTGCGCGAATGCGTGTTCATAATTTTATTTCCATTCGATAGATTTGTTTAACGTAAGGTCAATTCTACAGAATATTTAAAATGCTAGAAAATTTGTTAAAAATTAGCTAAAAAATAAATAAATTTAGTTTTGTGCATTTGAAAATGTAATCGTAACTTTTTTTAAAATCTAGCTGGAAATATCGAGAACCCTTAACAAAATCACTTATAGTGCTTGGATTTCAAAACTCTCTAAAAATTGCTTATAAGCCTTTGATAGGAAAATAAGTTACCTTTAGTCTGATATACAAAATTTTGGTAATCGGTTAATCAATTTTTTTTCAATTTTCTTAAATAGTTTTTTCCGAAAACTTTTCTACATTTTTACTCCTAGTGTTAAATTTTTCATCTAGAATGTATACAAAATTTTAAGGATATATACATACTTTTTTTTAGTTCGATACGAATATTACTAGACTCGTATACAGTTTTTACAATTCAATTTACAACAGTTAAGTTTTAAATTAGATTACAAAGTCGATTCCTTTTATATATATTTATAATTTTTTTAATAACCTGCTAATTACGTGAGCTATGAATTTTTGCATAACTTTCCAATTGTAATTGTAAATTATTGTAAATTGGTCGGCATAATAAACCAGATGAGTCGCTTAAATTGGCGACAAAACGTGACATTCTGCGCTAAATCCACCCACCAAATAATTCAATGACGGTATTATGTTTTGGTGTGTGGGTGAGGTCATTCACGGGCGACGACGATGATGATGAGGATAATGATGTGTTGATGATGAATCAACAAATACATTCACGCACATACATACAAGTACATGCACACAAATCAAACACTAAAACAACCAACACATGTGCGCCGCTGCGATAATGACAATCTGATTGCATTCGATAGTTGCACGTTTGTATGAATGTGTGTGTGTGTTCGTGTATAGGTATCCAATTTGAGTGGGTCGTTGGGATGCTGGGTTGACGTTGGAACGCAACGCGTTAAGATTCACGTGTGCCGCCATGACGCTTTACGTAATTTCTAATTATGGAAGCTAATTTTATTACTTATGGCTTAATATTATGCAAGTTGCATATTTATCTAACAGATTCTTATATATGCACAGAGATATACACACACACACACACACACTGAGTTATCGGTGGTCAATTTAATAGGGTCATTTGTTAAGCCAAACTTTAATTATAATTTAAAAAATGTTTAGTTTAACTTAATCAAAATAATAAATATTTAGTTGAATCAAACGAATATTGAAAAATTGAAAAGAGTAAATGGAAAAGTTACAAAATAGTATTATGTTCTAATGTTTGGGTCAATTCATTTTTTTATTTGTTTAATATATTGCATAAATATTGAAAAGAATAAATAATTTTAAGAACAATAACAATTTTGATGGGCCTGAAAATTTTAACTGGTACACGATTAAAAGTACAAAATTAAAATAATAAATGAGTTATCTTCATTCTAAAAACTATACTTCAGTCCTTACTTACTTACTTACTTACTTACTTACTTACTTACTTACTTACAATGCGTAGACAATTATTTTAAAATCTAAATCTAAAACGCAATATCGGGTTTGGTCTGCAGAAATACCTTCCATCACGTGTCTCTGTTCCACCCAGCCCTTCGTCATCCGGTGATTTTAAGCGATTTTCAAACTTTCTGAACTTCGTCCACTGGAAATGTGGTAGACTCAGTCATCTCCAGTTTGCAATATCCGGTAGTCAGCACAAAAAGAGCACTTATTCCAAGCAAAGTTGGGTCCCAGCGTCAAATGTTTAACTAATGCAAATAAAGTTTGATTATTGCAAAAGAAGTGGGCTGCAGCAAGAGATTGGTCAGATTTTCGAAGAAAGTAAAGAACTTAGAAGAACATAAATTGTGAAGAAGCAAAACGCAAAAAAATATGTTCAGTTCCAGTTAAGAAATAGCTTACTATAGGTTTGGATAAATAGAGAATTTTAACAAACGAATTTGGATACCATTACTGTATTGTTTTTAAAAGGTATCCAAAAATTGAAAAAAGAAACCATAACAAAGTGGTAAATCAATTTTTTGTAGCTTAATAGAATTTTGAAAAACCAAATTTTAACAAACAAATTTTCAGAATGTATTAAATTTGAATTTCAGAATGATTTTTAAGAATTTTGAATGTACTGAAACGGTCGAATAATTTTTTGATCACAACAAAAAATATTCACCAATTTATCAATTGTATTGTAAATTGCTTGGTGAAGCTTTGTGGTCTCATACTGTAGGGTGACGACTACTATTGATTCGGGCTAGGTCTTAAGGATCTACATAGGTCAAAATACTGTAGGCTTAGTACTTGTCGTCCACTGTTTTGGGCTATTGTTCATATATAAAAGTTGGGCGAATTTGCTTTATGAAATATCGCCCACTTTTATAAAAGTGTATTTTTGCCCAAAATTTGGGACAAAATACCCAAATATTTGGAGGCTATTTTTCATAGTCAGTATTGCCAACTTTTGTATGGGATTTTTTGGTTAATTTTTCCTTTTTTTTTTTGGGCGATATTTCGGAATTCAATCATAAGCAACTGCAGACAAGTGGACCACCATATATATAAAACAACGCTTAGTAAAGTCAATTGTTTGTCCTCGTATATTGTGGATGACTCAAAGATTTCTGCCTCGACTGCTAAAGCAACAACAAACGACGAACACCCTGTTAAATAAATAATATTTAATTAATTGCAATTGTACACAAATTAGCCACATAATTGTTGTTGTTGTTTTTAGCCAAATTTTTCGAGTATTTGTAAGTATTTGTGAGCATTATAATGCAAATTTCGATGAAATTGTATTTGATGTTCGCGTGTGTTTGTGTGTGTGTATACAAGTATGTGAACATTTCAAATTTGCATTAGTGTGTTTACTGTGAAAATGTATTTTTAGAGTGCTTCAGAGAGATTTCAAACTGGAGTATTCCAATGTTTATTTTAATACAACCTTTAAGAGCTCTTAAAGAGGACAGCATGGTGTAAGGTTCAGTTCGCCTGGGTATCATTTTAACATAGTGAGCCTTAAATAGGTCTAAGTGTGTTTGCGGACAGTCAATCAAACCTAACCTAAGCCAACCTAGGAGCGCTCCAGTGCTCAAAACTTACTCCCTTTCCGAAGCAGAATTCGGAGCAACTATTTACTTTACTGAAAAACAATTTATAGGACTATATCAAAGTAAAAAAATATTTAACATTTTTTAGATGTCAGATTCCAATTTTAATTATGTTATATTCTGTTCTTTAAACTCCTACACAAATGAGTAATCCAAAAGCATTTTGTTGTTGTTTACTAAAATGTTAACGTAATTGAAAATTGGTTTCAAAAGCACATCACAAGATCAAAACGATAAGAAAAAACCAAAAACAAAAAACAGGAAAAACACAGATACATCCTGACTGATTAAAAGCATCTGATGACATTCCCACGAAAGGTAACTCAACCGTGTTGATGTGTTGAGTCCACGCGAAGTGAGCGGCGAGCGGCGAAAATGTGCAAATGTGAAAATGAAATGGAAATGGAAATGAATGAAATTGACCAATGCCATGACCACAAACCAAGGAAGAACTCATTCACATGTGAAATGAAAAAAAATATAATCCAAATAAGCCCACACATACATTCATACATACATTTACACATATCGCTGTAGAGATAGCTCATATGTATGTGTACATATGTGTGAGAGTATTGTGAAAATTCTTAAAATTCAATAAATATTTATGAGTTTGTAATAAACTGAACGCCAAAAATAAAGCAAAATTTATATATATATGTATGTATGTAATTCTTCGTATTGGCTTTAATTCGATAAGAGTACGAACTCAGGCGATGTCAAAATAATTTAAAGATACAATTTTTTTCAAGCAAAATGTGTTCAAAATATGTTTATATTAGAGTTAAACCGACTCATGCCACTAGGCCAGAAACTGAAAAGCCCAAACAGCGCAAAAGCGTAGCCACATTTGTTCATTTGGCAGTTGGCCATTTTAATCCAATATAAGCAACAGAATAAAAAAAATGAAAAAAAAAAAACCGCCAAAGCAAATGCATAAAAATTGTTTTGCATTACTTGCAATTGGTTTCTGCGGTCGAAGTCAGACGAGGAAAAATAAAGTAAACAACCGAAAATGCTCACAATTCAAAAAGGCTTTAAAACGGATTTCAAGGATTCGAGAATAGAAATTTGTGCAGCGTTGCCATATCCAAACAGCGCGATCATTTGGCTTAATTTCTGGCTGCAGTCAGTTACCGCTTCTTAACCAGAATCCAGTTGCCAGTCAAATTGGGAACGAGTTTGTTGCTTACAATTTGTTAGCTTAATTTTGGCAGTCAACTTGGTGGCTTTAATTGGAAGTCGATGTTGGTAGAACAATAAATTGTATAAATGCAATTAAAATTTGTATTTAAACTGTTTTAATTATAATTACAAATACAAGTTAATGCCAATGCACAAGCGGCTTAATCAATTAATGGTTATGTGGCACACCAATTCAAGGGAAAACTGGATTTGACAACATTTTCAAACAAATTTCACAAATCCAACTTCAAATCAAATCAAATCAATCGATTACTTTTCAACACGATTTGATTGTTGTTGCTTTTTTTGTATGGTTTTATTTTTATTTTTGTAATTTAAATATAAATCAAGGACGACATGTCAATAGACTCAACAAGGATAATAAAAATTCAACAAGAATAATAAATACACAAAAGTGTACAAAGCGAAAACGAACGAAACGAAATAAAATGGAATAAAGTGAAATAAAATGAAATGAAGAAAAACGAAACGAAATTGTGAATTGCCTAAATCCGTCGATAAAAGCAAAAAGATACATTATTGACACAATTTTATAATGACACACTCAAAGAAGAATACAGCCAACAAGAAAAACAACAAAAACAACAAAAACAAGAAAGAAAAAAAAACGCAACAAAAATAGAAATCGTGAAAATACATTAAAAAGCTGATATATACAAGTGCTTAACGGAATATTAAGAAATCAGATACAAATGCAAATTCAAGCGGAAATACGCAATTTCCAGCGAACGAAAAAAGGAAAGAAAAAAAAAACAACAACCTTCAAGCTGAGCGATTTTTTTTGGTAACAAATTGCGTTGCGGCAATTATTTTGGCATTAACTGTGTTAATATATATACCCAATCTAAGGGAAATAGTAAAGATTGGAATGTTGTTTTTTATTCAAAAATGAAAGCCATGCTTTTGAAATTCGTTGCAGATACTTGTATCTGAAAGTTAAAGTATTAGGTGTATCCGCACTTAGTTTAGAAGACACTCAGCAAGCAGTCTCACATCGTTTAAAATCGTTTAAATATTATTTTATTAACAAAAAACGGCGGAAACTTATTTGTACACCTAACATCTTCTTTAAAATCTCAAAGATAATGTATCTTCTTAAGAAATTCTCAAAATATCTTATTCCTTTTGAATAGAATTTTTAGAAACGCCTGACAACATTTTAATAACTGAGACATCAACGGAAAGCTTTAAGTCAAAATTTAACGGTGGTATTTTAACAGTATTTAAAAAAAATCTTGTAGATACTCGTATATGACAGAGAGCTATAACGAAACTTATTAGATACAAATGTAAACCACATTTACATATTCAACTAATCAGTATTATATTAATCAGTTAAAAAGTTTTTTTAGTTTACTTTTTGTTTGTAACTGTGTGGGCATACTCAAACACACACACACACGCACACAACAAAATCAATCGGTACTAAATAACACATACACCGACGAATTTGCATTACTGTTTATCTTTCGCTTAAAATCTGCGATACTTACAACGTGTCGTTAAGCTAAAAAAAGCAAATACAAGAATGAAACAAAGAGAAAAACCAAAAAGAAAAAAAGAAAAGAAAAATTAAACCTGAAATCGAATTAAATAGAAACCAAAGTCTCCGATACAATCACCAAAGCGACATATTGACAAACGACGACGACGACGAGACATTCAAATTTGAATAAAAGCGAAATCAAAATAAAAATGTGCGCGCCAACAGACATCAGCAAAGCACACGACGCACACAGATACACACATACATACATAAATTACACCAACAGCAGCAGCACACATACATACGTACATACAAACTAAAAGAAATAAATATAAAAAATAAGTAAAGAAATAAATAATGCAAAAGAAGTCAGATTGGTACAAGCAGATCCCTACATTCAAAAAGTTTAAGAGTAGTACCATCGCTATGGATTCATTTTTGAAGTACAATAATGATACATATATATCTCTATAGTAAATGTAAATTTATTATTATACATAATCAATCTATCAATAATAATGAGAAGAAAAAATATTAGTTTTGTATATATAAAAAAGTTGAGTGCTATTAAGAATTTTATAAGAAAATTTACAACAACGCAATTTTATTAAACTCAAATTATATTAAATGCTTCTCTGCTGATAATATTTAAACCCTCGACCTATATACTTATATACTTCAAGTACAATTTTGCCCTGTCACTGTTTACTTAGTTATGTGTTCGGATATGCTGCGTGTAGGTACTCGTATATAGCGACAGGACCTAAAAAGATGTATGGCTAAGCTCATGTACTATAATAGCAACAATAGCAACAATATCGCGAATATTTATCACCACCGTCACCAATACCAACAAACAGTAACAACGCAAAACAACCACCACAACCAACAGCAACAACAACAAGACTAACGTCAACGGAATGCCGCCATTAATGTCATCAATGAAAGATTTATGACATCAGGTGAAGGAAAATATTATGTGACATCATTATATCTTGTTGATGTTGTTGTGTTTGTTATTGTTGTTGTTGCTATTGTTGTTGTTGTTGTTGCTATGCTGACACATAATATGACAACAATATCGCTCGATAAAGCATTAATAAATGTTGCAATAATCACAAATAAATACAACGATAATCCGCCTACCTGTATTTTATGTACTCGTATTTTTTGTATTTTTTTTTTTAAACATAAACACATTAAGGAGCACCCCAAAAGCGTAAATTTGGAAAAAAGAAAAAAGTGTTCGGATATGATAGCCCTGTTAATTTTATACTTAAATTGTGTTAAGTTAACGATACTATCATAAATTTAAAATATGATAAATCGATTTGAAACTTACCAAAAATAAAGAGTATTTCACTTTGTATTAAGATAAGCTTTATGGATACAATTTTTAAAACTATTGAAATCTCAAATACATTTTTTTTAATTTATGAAAGGATATTTAAACGTGTTTGAATTACCGAAAGAGTGAAATTACATCAACTTACTAAATACAAGCCCATTGTAGATGGAACAGGCATACAGAATGCAATATCAGCAGGACGTTATGGCCTAACTACAATCGGAAGAATGCTGAGCAACTCATCAATAAAAACCATAGAAGTATTAACAAAACTGACCGCAGTCATTACTGGCTTCTGGCACATTAGAGTGCAAGCGGCCAAAACATCTACTGTCGTAGCTGCCAACAATCAGATGAAAAAAAAAACTGTGGCTCATTTTCTCTGTAAATTTCCAGCTTTATGGCAAGCGAGAACGCACACCTTAGGCAAACCAATCTTCGGTGGACTTGGAGAGCTGTCAGGAATCGATGTTAATTCACTACTTAACTTCCTAAATCAAACAAAATGGATTTAGCCGATTTGATTTAGTGATACTCTGGACAATCATGGTGTACCATCGGCCGCATGAGGAGGTGTGAGGAAGCTGAACACTTTCGCTCATTACAGGATATGACGACTGTGCTGGCGGAAGAGATTCGTGTTGTCTTAGGCCATTAGTCTGCCATCTTTTAATCCAGAGGTCTTACAACCGTCATATTAAAACTGACTGTGGATGTGGAATTAAAATTAGACTCGGGTCACCACTGCAAACCAACCAACCAACCGAATTTTATCAAAACTTTTTGTTATTCTTAAAAAAAAGAAGAATTTGTCGTTATTAATTAATGACATGGAATGGTGAAACTAATGGAAAAAAGACACGAGTTTCCGATCGTGACATAACTTTTGCAATATCTCAAAACTAATTTCTATATAAACAATTATGCTTATAATTGGATCCCACAAAAATGTTATACAAAATTTAATCTTCGCTCGTGAATATGATTAACATGGATTTAATCAATTTTCGAGTTATGAGTGATTTTGTTAATGTTTCGGAACTTGTTAAGACAATTTTTATACACTTATGAGTCCCGAGCATTCTTTTATGGAAATCTAGTCTTGCACAGCAAGTGGAAACTGTTCTTCTCAACTTTTTTCATTTGTTTAATTCACTAATTGATGAGCACCGACACATTTGTTTTTGCTAAATGATGAATTTTACAAGAAGTGTTCAGACGATTGAGAGAAGCTAACCTGAGGATAAATCCAGAAAATTGTGGATTTTTCAAAACTCAATTTAAATAGTTAGGTCAGCGGTACACATCGGATACACACTGATTCGGAAAAAAGCGAGTTTTCTACTACGAACTGGCTTCAGTGAAAAGTCAGTTAGTCATATGCCACAGGCTAACAATGCCACCAGCCATCGAGTGAAAGCTCCTTCCTTCGATAATGAAATGAAGAAAGGTAACAAGTATGGAATGGAACTAAGCATATTCCAGCTGTGAAGAATCAGACCGTCAAGTTATATAAACATGATTGTTAAGTTTTTTCTGAACTGAAAGTCTTACAGTTTGTTTTAATAATTGAAAAACTTTAACACACACTTTCACACTCACTCAGTCACAAATTTAAACCATTTAGTCCTCGTTAGTTCTGCATTGGCATTTTTGAATGTATATGCAACAATAATCTTCTGAATTGTTGTTGTTAATCAATTTCGATCTTCAGTAAATAAACAAAGCAATTTTAAATTATTTAAGTACTGTAATTAAAAAATTATTTGAATATTTTTTCTTCAATTTCATTTGAACGTTTGATTCGTGTTTGAGATTTACAACATTACTTGAAAAATTACAACATTGTGTGATGTCTTCTATGGCGGATTCCTATGATCGATTGCGGCCAATGAGTTCAAGATTTTATGATTTTAATTACTTAAACTCAAAGAATTTTTATGCCCAAAATAAAATCTGGAAATTTACAATTAACTTCGAATTTCTTTGTCCAAATAAAACTATTTTAATTTCTATATAACACTCAATGACAAATTTTCTTGGGAAAAATCACAACACTTCTTGCGCTTGAGATTTTCTTGGTCTCTTCATCAGCAAAAAAATTTTGTCATACAACTTGCGAAAATTCCTTAAGAGTCGCACACACATACAGTGACCAAGTAGCGTCACTACGAGTACAACCAACTTGACTCTCGCAAATATATGAAATCGATTCAATGAAGTATGTTTAAGTATTTGTCAGATATGACATACGAAAAGTAAGTATTTCAATGATATCATCTAAAATGACAACAACAACCAAAACAGAGACGCATCCTAGTTTTTAGCAGCATCGTACGAGTATGTTGTGAGTTGTCAACAAAAAGCACGAGGCTTAACTATCTGCGCAAAGAAAATATGTAGGTGTAGGTATATAAGTACGCATGAAAAGTTATTGGAAAAGTTTTCATTCGTGGCTATAATACGTGTGTATGTATGTAGTAAATATATAAATGAAAAAGAAGTTGCCACCACTCGAAAGAAGAACGTGTTGCGTATGGTCAAAAAAGTATTAGTTTAGTCTGGGATTGTGATTGTATTTTAAATAATTTTTTTATTGATTTCTAATACACACAATTCGATATGAAACAGTGTTAATTTAACATGAATTGTTATATTAATTTCATAATGAAGAACATGTTATTTTAACATGATTTAGTGTCAAATTAACACATTTTTTAAAGTAACATGTTGTCAAAGTTAGCAAATACTATACGAAAACCAATACGAAAATGTAGAATTAATATTTTGTGCTATTGGATCAACATTCTCTGTTGTTAAACATTGCCAGACAATGTCAAAAATTTCCCAGACAACTAAATAAAATATATAATAATTGAAATGTTATTTTTAACATGATTACATGTGTTGAACAATTTTTTGAACTGAAATAATGTTAATTTAACATGATTTTTTTTATTATCTGTATACAATTATATATGTAAAATAAGAGTTATTATGAGAAATAGAATTTTGCTTACAAATTTTAATTTTTTTCGCTTTATGAGATATTTTCAGCTTTAAATTTTTCGTTATGTTCTTAGAAACAAGTTGACCTCGATACACGAGTAATCCTTTCAACAACTCATTCGGAATTGAATTATCCCGGTGTTGTTAATAAATTGACAACTTGATTTTTAGCGTAACTCGCCCGATGCACCGGCGGGGGTGGGGGTTGGGGGGTTCGAGATAAATCGCATGCGCCACTTTACGCTTTGTCGTTGATAAAAAGTTATCAGCGCACAAATGCGACTTCAAATTGGATTATGAAGTTAAAGTTGCCATTTTTTGGTAGAAGCTAACACTTTTTTTTTATGGCAGCAGCTGGGCTACTGTCGAAACAGTGAACAGTGCACACGGACGGAACTTGGGCCAAACTCAATTTTTATGAAAAATGTTCGAGAGCCAAAAGCTTAAGTGATCGAGCGCGAGCGAACGAGGGCGCGCGCTATTTTAAACAACCTATTCGCAGTTACACTGTACAAAAACAAAAACAAAAAAAAGAAGGAAAACAGGAAAACTATTTTTAACGCGAGCTACTAAAAATCCCCAATTCCAAATTCAAAGCGTGTTACCATGTGTGCTGGGCTGGTTACTCTACGGGGGGCAGTACGGAACGGAAGGGTTTGAAAATTTGTCAACTTTTCTATTTTTTATATATTTTCTATTTTTTTATATTTGGGAGCAGAGGCGCGAAACATGTGTGCGAGGCGGGCGAACAGTTGGGGCAAAACTAGCTCACACACATACAGGCAGACGCACGCACACTAGCAACGTTTTGGACAACAATGAAATGCTTTTAGCAGTCAATATACGAAAATCCAGTTAAAAGTTTTTGTGTTTCATTGAAAATTGAGTTATGTTGCTATTTTGCGAAATAAAAACGTCACATGAAAACCAACAACAACAAAAATAAAACATTAAAAAAACTAACGCCAAAGCGTGTTTTAGTTTAAACACTTTTGCAGCAACTACAATACAAAATGTTGCGATGAAGCTGGGGCAGATGCGCGTGTCAAATGCCGCCTAAGCTCAATTGCAGTAATCAAAGCAATCCAAGTGATTTGTTGCTAACTGTTTTTATATCTTCAGATAATTGGTTTTTGGAAAATTAAATAAATTGTCAACAAATTGTAAAATATAATTTTGCGTTCCAATCTGAAGTGTTTGTCTGAAGTGAAATTTTTTCCTATAAATTTTTTCATATACCAAATTTGTTAGCTTGAAAATTGTTGATAACTCGCGGCACCGGTTTTTTATTCATCTGCTTTAGTTTATCTGTTAAATAAATTTAAATTGGTAAATATATTAAAAATTGTTTACTTAATATTAAAACGCTTGTCAACACATCGTACAGCTTCATTATTTTATTGAGTGAGAATTGCCGCCGCTGCATGGCACAGAACGAAGCAAGGGAGGCTCATTTACAAAAATAAAAAATTAAATAAAAATATGTTCATATATATAAACACATGTGAGAAATGATATTTCCAGCAGCGTTTGACAGTAATTATGACAGTTCGAGCATTACGCGGACAAGTGCTACGCGCCACGCCAGCTGAAAAGATCTCAAAGATGAAAAGACTTTTGGGCCAAATGTTGCTGCCGCCGTCACCACCGCCTGCTCGATAATTGCGCCGAGGCATGCTAATTGAAATGACAGCGCCAGCAGAGAGTCAGCAACAACAACACCGACAGCAACAACACCGACAACAACGCCAACATCAGAACCCACAACGCTTTGATGTGAACGCAGCAGAAAGATGCGCGCTTGCGATTGTAGAATTCCGCATGAATGGATTTCTTTATTTGCAAACGGAAACATTAAAATGAAATCAAAAAAAACAAAAAAGTAAAAGTGTTTGGCAACACTGTGCGCTACCCACACACAGCGTTGCATTTTTGATCTACAGCAGACAGACACGAGCAAAAATTCGCGCGAAACGTCTTCAAAGTCGTGCAACGCGCAATTTTCATGTTCAGCGTTAAATTGCATTGATTTATCTCATCGATGCATAAATCAATCTTTTTTTTTTTTTTGGGCACCCTGCACCATGCTTACTCTATACATATATATATATGTGTACATACACGTACATACAACCACATCAGAAGACGCGAACTGGCCAAACAGGTTCGCAATCAAGCGTCACGATCTTTGAGAATCTTTTTTTTTATTGTTATTATTGTTATTCTTGACGTTGTTGTTGTTGTTGTTATTGTTGCACCCATTTTTCCCGCCAGTCTTGCGAATTGTGTTCTGATACGATTCTTGCGCTGGCGCTGTCAACTCGTTTCGCGATCTTCGGCTCAGCACGCTCGATCCGAGTATAATTTAATGCAATTTCATTGTTTTAAATTTCAATCCGCATCGAATCGAATCACAATCGAATCCAGTCGCGACGGCGCAATTACTTTTCGGGGGCATAATTGTGCCCTGGAGTTAAATGCGAATGAGTTGAAAAACAAATACGTAACTCGAGTTGGCTGGCAGGGAGGCAGGCAGGCAGGCAGGGCGGGAGCCAGTCAGGCAAGAACGTCGTCGGACGTCTCGATGACTTTTGACGGCATGGGAAGAAAGAGAGTATCGCTGTTCCTGCTTGACTTCCTTCCTTTTCGATTCCAACGTTTCGACGACGCGTGGTGGTGCATTGAGGAAGCGCGCATTCTCCAATTTCGCATGTGACGAAGCCTGTCAATTGCACTCAACTGCAGTTTTGCCTTTTTTTTGTTGTTGTTAACTATTTGCAATGAGTTGCGAACGTTTGCTCACGCTTGATGCAGGATAATTTCGTTCTATTCTGGCAATTTTCGAAATTGTTTGATTTCAATCAAATTGTTGGATTTGTGTGAGTCGTCTTGGTGTGCAATTTCCCAACAATTTTAGGTAAAGCACTCGAGAAATTCGAAGTAAGCGTTTACCATGTTTTAAACATTGTGACATGATGTAAGGGATATAAATTTGGACTGCTTTGATTGGAATTTCAGTTGCCTAGGTCAATGGGAACCCATCATACAGAGCAGATACAGTACGAGTATCGCAATAAATTCTGGATTATCGTTAGTTACTATTACTGAATCAGTTGCAACAATTTTTTTTTAATTAGTTACTAGTAATGAGAAAACAGAATTACAACACCAAAGAAAATCTATAGAAAAAATTTCAAATTTTTCATGGTTAAATTTGAATCCTCGTAAATTTAAAAAAAAAACAATTTTATGATTGTACTTTGCAGTGTATCAGCTGTGCAGTGTGAAAAACAGCTGATTTACACACTGCACAGCTGATACACTGAATAGCTCATTTTTCAAGAAATATATCACAAAATAGATAAACTGACTGTGACGACATCGATTGTTAAAATCTGACTCTCTGCATTATATTTTGTTGTTAATTCTTGAATATATATATACAAGAATATATATAAATTTTTTTGATATCGATATTGATGTCGATACCGCAAACAAGTGTAATTCTCTACGTTGTTTAAACACTGAATTTATCTGATAAGTTTTCGAGCACTTTTCGAGCAATTTTTATATAAAAACAGCTGATTTAAATGGTGCAAATTTGTAAGGTTATACGAGTTGTACTTTAAAGCTTAAATGAGTACCGCTATTTGAAAAACAAGTACATAAGTATAAATAATATTTAAAACAGTTTAAACTATCTTCTAATTTTTCTATCTAATTACTTCATTTCTTCCTTATTCCGACATCGTCCTGGGTACAGCACAATGGTTCATGAGGACTGAAGCCTAAGATACCATACCAGCCCACACTTAACTCTAAACTCTTAATAGTTTATTAACTTCTCATTTAATTTTATGGATTAATGTATTAAAGAAATGCTCGTTTGCAAAACAAAGATATATTTTAAATGGTGGCTGATTTTTTTTTTAAACACATACATCCACATACGTCCGCCAATTCACTGCAACAATCGACTAAAGACTTAAAATGTAGCACAGTACTTGCGCATTGATTTTTTTTTTTTGGTGTCGCCTTTGTGTTGATTATAAATGGCACCTTATCAATTACATGACCAGACTGACACGTCGGCGGTTTCTACTTTGGCGCAGCAATTTAAACAGTTTCGAAGTAAGTTTACAGCCGCACCGGTAGACCTTCCATAGACATGACGACAGAGGACAATGTGTAGTATGTTCGTAATAATCTTAACGTAACCGAAAAATACAATCACCCCGCCCGGATGCCGGCAACAATCTTCACATAACGCCACTTGCGAGGGATATGTGCGAACTGGGCATCAATCATCGCTTATTCGAAATGTCATCAATCACAGGACGAGATGTGTGCAAACGGTGGTGGTGGTGGTGACGATGTCAGCGGCGGCGGATATGTTTGTGGTGTGCGGTGTATTGCATTGTCGCACGCCACGCCACGCCGCTGTCATCACCATTGGGCGCTGCCAAACATGAAAGTCAGTTGATGCGGCACATGTCCTACAAAAAAAGTCTAGGCAAAAAATAATTTTGTGAAATGAGAGTGCGAGTGCAAGTTCGGCTGTGAAATTAGAAATTTAATCGCTTACATTTTTGTTTTCCAATAAGCGCATTACTTGCGGATTAATTTCGTATTCGAAATTATTCCGTGAAATTCAGTTGCGTATAAAAGCGACGGCGCAGATTGAAACTGGCGCATGTGAAAACGCTTTGTCTGTATTTATTTTAGTTAAAGAAAATCATCAAATTTAATTTTAATCAGAAAGTCTCCTTTAAATCTGCCTATTCTGGCAAAGTACGCTTTATAAAACAAAGCAATACATACAAAATTATTTTCCAACAGGCAAATGAGTATTGCATTCTTTTGTATGCCATATATTCTGCAATACTATAAATTATTTAGAGCCAATAAATCCAAAGAGAAGGCGATACTTCAGCAATTGAGTGAAATTTAGTTGTTGAAAATTTTGCCAAGGTGTGAGAGCGTAGGTCGGCATTACTGCTACCTTTTTCGCTTTCCAAGTAAGCAAAAAGAGTAGATATTTTGTGTTACCTATACCTGCCTTGGTTAATATGGGAAAAGAAGAAGAATCCATTACTTTATATAAGATATAGCCCATATAAAAATTAATGCCTAATGTCAGCAATAGCTCTTGTTACTTCCATATAACTATTGCTGACATTTTTCCGTTCTACTGCTGATATTTTGCTGCCCTATTGCTGACATTTTGCCGCCCTATTGCTGACTTTTATTGTTGGTTCAAGTTTTCTTTACATCTAAAAATTTTTTATGCAGTTTAATATTATTTTACATAAGAAGTTTTTGGTTTGTAGCTTCTTTTTATATACTCGTATAAAGTTTTCCTTAATGGTCGGCAGATTTGCAGAGTTTTCTTATTTAGAAGTAAATTAAAAACGATTTTCTTTGTCGGTTGTTCCTTTCATTAGGTGTTCTCGATTCATTGTTATATGTCGCTGTCTTCGTCAATATGTTAAAGTCATATTAGAAGCCAACATGCGAACCAATATAAACTTTTAGGTATGTAAACAATTGTTGTGGTTATAGTTAAGTATTTTATTGGAACCAGATCGGAAATGATATCATTTCAATTATTGCGTATTTCCATTAAATGCATCTAACCACTTTGATGACGCATATGCTACGAAAGGTCAAGGATAAAAATATATAATATAAATTTATATTTAATTGGCCTAAAAATGTTTATATTAGACACCAAAGAAAATATTCTTATTAAATTCCCAAATGACTCACCTGTTAATTATAATCTCTAAACTGAATTCCTCTGGTAACACTGCAAGCATTAACCGAAATACATATTCATAAGCGCAAAGCAGCCGTTTGGTATACACTTGGGAGAGACTCATCTTAAATACACCGGTTAATTGCCGCGCAGGCGCAACATGACAACAAACAAAATGTTAATGACTCTGTTAAATGTTTAATCGCGGCGCAGGCGCAGGCGCACACACATACAAAATGCGTGCCTAAACTTCTACGACTTTACACTTAATTAATGCATTTCGAATTTTATTTCGTTGTTTTTTTTTTTGTATTCGTATTATCGGCTGTAAAGCTGTAACGATAATGATTTCATTTTGTCTCGCATGTTGGAGAAAATCGTGCGCGTGCGTAGGTGCTTTTAGAGTCTTTAATTTAGTACGAGACGACATTTAGATAAACCAGTTAATTGCTTTTGTATGTGTGCATATGTATGTGTTAATGTAAACGAATGTATTTTTTTTTTTTGGTAATAAATCACGGTATATTTAAATTTTTTTGTTCGTAAAATATTTGTAAACTAATTGGAAAAGTGTGTAGGCAGACAGCGCTGCCTAAGGAAAATCCATTAGATACATTTTTGTTTGAATGCGTCGGACTTTTAATTATTTAATATCTTTAATATACAATATATAAATCAATATTTTTGTATTTAAGGTTCAATTTTAAAAATAAGCTTGTGGCTATTATTCTCTAGAATTAAACGCCCCTTTATAAATACTCAAGAGCAACTTTTTAAATTATTTTCATTGTAAACCTTAATGCCAAAAATACAAAAATACAAAAACAACCCCGCCTCGATGGGGTGCGATATGTTGTGAAACTTTTCGATAACGCTTGGGATACTTTGTGCATTCGGGCATTTAATTTTTTGAGTGCACTTTCGCGTTTCGAGAACTCGTCGGCTTCGTGTGCGTGGGTTCAAAGCTGTGGCCGCATACGTTAACGAACAACGGAACACAGTAACCTGAGCATCGATATCCGTAGGTCACATCACAGCCGCAGACAAAAAAACTTCGCATCAACGTACGTGTATACATACATACATACTATATGCAATTGGCGTTTGGCCACGCTCAAGCAGGTGTCGAAGTGCGGCCACATTCTCACGAACATTTCATTCGCCGATTGATTTCTGTCAGTTTCCGGACAAAACATATCATGACCGATTAACGAAGTTGTTTAAGTGGCGCTGTACAAAAGAAAAATCCAAAACTGGTCAAAGCTGGACGTGACTGAAACTGTTTATAAATCTAATTTTAATTAGAAATATTTCTTACATATATACAAGTATGTATGAATGAAGTATAAAGATACAATATATAAAAATAATACAAAAACAATTTTTGCTGATTAAATAAATTGAAATAAAATGTTTTGTCGAATGTTATTGAGTTTTTTTTGTATTAACCAATACTATTAAGGATTGAATTAACACTGATGTTAGAGGTCTTTTATGACCTTGTTAATTTAAAAATTAGTTTTTGAATTAAGATTTCAAATGAGAGTTATTGGTACATATAACTCTCGTTGCTCAAAGCAAGAAATGCAACAAGCTGTACACTATTTATTAAAATTTGCTTTAATTGTTTTATATGTACTCGTAGTTTTTGACATTCATCAATACAATTAAAAAGTTTGTGGATGAGATTGGATTATTTTATATTTGATCGAAAAAAATAAAAAATCGGAAACTTATCACCTGATATACTCGAAAAGTAACAATTACTCCGAGTATTCAATAAGAAATCAAAAACTCTCTTGGAAGATTTGTATGCAGTTGCTTATGGTTCTATCACTGCCCACAATTATGTACTTGTTGTTGTAGCGTATACTGAAAATTTCATATTCAGAATAGTAATTATTGTTGGAATATTAAGAAATTGGGAACAGGAAAAAAAGAAATCTACACTTTACCCATCCAGTTAGAGAAAGCAGGCCGCCTCGACAAGATTGGTCCAAGGAGACCTGGGTGTGAAGTTAGTAGGTCTAAGGCGTCATTCGAAGAGATGGGCTGTAGAGTGTGGCGCGAAGCAGTTGGGTCTACGTACCGGGAACGACGCAAAACCTCGGACAGTGGAAGCATACATGTATGTACCGAGACCTCTTATCTTTTATTATGTACAAGGTGGCGCAAAAGAAGTCATCCGATGTTGTTTGGCTCTTATTTTTTTTCTAAATAAAAAACTTCGATTCTGTTTTTTGATTATGTTTATTTAGACCTTTAGAATTAATTGTGTTAAGTCGAGAAGATGATATCGGATAAATGGGCGCCGTCACAATTGATTGCCATACGGGCTCGTTTTATGGCATTTTCCATCACTTCGGCGAGAGTTTCGGGCGATATTTGTCGGATATTTTCCTTGAGGGCTTCCAAGGTCTCAGGCTTGTTGATGTAAACACGAGACTTCAAAAAACCCCATAAAAAGAAGTCCGGGACCGTTGAGTCGGGCCATCTGGCGGGCCAGTGCAAATCGCCAAAACGCGAAATTAAGCGACCCGGAAACGCGGCCTTCAGAATGTCGGTTGTGGCTCGTGCAGTCTGTGCTGTTGCTCCGTCCTGTTGGAACCACATGTCCACCAGTCCTAATTCGTCCAGTTCGGGCAGAAAAAACTCGGTCAACATTGCCCTATAGCGCGCACCGTCCACTGTTGTCGTTTGAGCCTCATCGCTCATTATGATTTTTGCCAACACCACAGACGAATTGTTACGCAAAAAAATAGACACAATTATTCCGCGTTCTTGGGGAGTGTATCGCTCCATGGCTTATTCACTTGTATTCTGTATCTGTCTAGTCCACAAATGTCAAAACAGATTTGACATTGGCGGCCATTTGCAAAAATGAGAGCATCTTCCAATAGGGTGATTAATTTTGCGCCACCCTGTACTTGTTGTTCTTGCTGCTGTGCTAGATTTGATTCTGGAGTGACAAAAGGTATCGGTCCTCTGACTCGCCTGGCAGGTAACTGAGAATATTGTACGTCGATTCTTACAGCAAGTTGGTTTATGGTTATATGTTCTGATATGCTCCTAGACATATGTACATTATTAACTGTTTTTATAATAAATAGAATAGTGAAGATTTTACAACTTTCTTTCAAAAGAATAAAATTGAAATCTCTGCTGTGCCTGTACGACATTTACTAATAACTGAGAAATCGTAAGATATTTCGTTTGTATGTAATTAAAAAAGTCTATATTTTGTACATACATTAATTTGTGTTTAATCTCTTCCATTTAATCTTAATTTTGTTGTAATTATATTTGTGAATATTCCAGTTTCACATTAAATATCCATTGAATTGAACTTGTAGGTCGTGCATTTGCTTAATGCACACGAGTTATTTGTGTGCCTGCCTTTATTTATATGTATCGAAATGTTCGACAGACCTAAACGCACTTGGCACCATGGTCACATTAAAGTCAAGTCAAAGTTATCTCGGGCATAGCTGCTCTGCTGCGGCACCCAGCATCGACATTGACATTGAGTTCGATGGTTGGCTTTGTTGTTGACTTGTTGTTGGCATGGCCAAAAGGATGAATTACAGGCCTTCAAATATTTTAATGGTGATGTAAATGTTTCGGTTAACATTCGATGGTATTTGAGTGCACTTCATGGTTCCGCTTTTATGGGAATCGATGTGAAATTAACCTGAGATGTGAGATGTAAAATTAATTTAAAGAAGTTGGTAGGCTTTGGTTGTTTTATATTTTTAGTTAGCGATACAAAAGTAAACAAATAATTTCGAATACGTTGAAAGTGGTTTTAAATAAGGTCTGTTATATATAAAATAATTAAATTTCGATTTTTAGGTTCGATTATTATTCAGTACTCAAAATATTTCCGTCATTTATTTCCTTTATTGCCAGTTGCAATTCGAGGGAAACCCTTAAGGCAAACATCGTTAGTCCTAGATCAAGGTAAAATACAATAATATTTTGTCCACATTTCACGCTGGTACGCGTATCTGCATGCAACACTGGCATAAACGTTTGTCACCCAACTACAACAACAACAAAAACCAACATCAATGCTCAGGCTGCATGCCTTATGCCTAGACAGAGTGACTTCTTTATGGGCAATTCGTAGCGTTCGTTCGTTCGTTCAGTAAACATGGTTCAATTTGGAAACATAAATTAAAACGCTCGACATGGTGTCAAACATCCGAGGAAGCGGCAGGAGCAGCCGCACCAGAAGAGCAGCCTTTAACGCTTACGGGCAGCAGCACACAGAAACGAGAAATTCTTGTTCGACACTCGATGGAAACAGATCCACATGCACTTTGGCTATCTTTGGTTGTTGCTCAACTTACTGTTCTCGTTGTCGTTGTTGTTTTTGTTGTTCGTTAGTATAGCATCTTGCCGCCGGATTTTTGTTTAATGTGCAGCCGAAATCATTATCAAAGTGTTTGGTTCTCTTTCCTCGATGTAGCTCTTCGGACATGTTGTACTGCCGTTTAGGCCATAATTGTGGTTTGTTATTGAAGTTAGTTACTTTAAAAAATTTTTGCAAAGAGACAAAATTCGGTTTATTGCTCTAGATCGTGCCTGAAACTTAATTGATGGAAATGTTTGATTTTTAACAGACATAAATTCTTTGCATCGACTAAAAATTGATTGAAGTAAATATTTGTAATGTAATGAATTGTTAAGAGGAAATCGAAAATTTATTCATAAAATATTAAATGCATCGATTCTTACTTTCTGATTAGGATTATGATTACGATTATCTTATATGAATAACCAATTTTAATGACAGGATGTTGATGTTATAGTAATAGAATAATTAGCAAACAATTATTACGATAAAGATTAATAATTTTTAAAAGCAAGAATTTACTATCAATCACATACAATATAGTGCAGTATATATGTTAATATGTGCTAAAATGACCTAGAATCTCTTAATAAAAGTAACCGTTCTTATTATAAATTAACTATCGAATTGTTTATCTGTTCATATTTTTTAAAGATTAAACAATCAGTCCATTTTTTTATATATCTAAATTTACTTACTTATGTGCTAAAAAAAGTTCATTTGCTGTTAATGAAACAGACTGTAAACAATTTTAGTTCAGTTTACTAAAAGTTTTCAAAATAACTGAAAGCTTCTAAAGCTTTTCCGTTTAGTTTAACTTAACGAATACCAAAACCATAGCAGCAAACCGTTCGATTGACTTCCAAACAATCCGCCAGATAGAACAACGGTTCGTTGTTCAGGGGATGTTTTAACATACCCTTAAAAGGGGTACAGCTGCGCTAACACTCTTACAAATAACTGTTACCTTCTACAGTTATGTTATTTTTAACAGTAATGACAATTTTTAAAACTGTTAGATGCATTTCCGTAAGAGAGTAAAAGTTAAGATAGTTCTGTAAAACAAACGGGCAGACAGTTTTAATGAAGGAAATCATTTAATCGACTTAGAATTTGTTATTGTAATTAACTATTAAAGATTTAAATTAATTACAACCAGGGCTGTATCTAGGAATTGTGGCGCCCGGGGAGAGACTGGATCTGGTCGCCTCATAATAATAATTTTTTTTTTGTTTAATTTATAAAAACATTTTTTTCTTTAAGGTATTTTAAAGTGTTGCTTCAACATCGGATGTGAACAACTTTTTACTTCATTGAGAGAAGTAGATGGAGAAGCCAAAAAAAAAAAGACGTCCTTAGTTTCAATAAAATTATTTATTCTTCATCATTCACTGCCATTGAGTTCCTCAAATTACGCCCCCTACCAAGTGCAGCTCGGAGCAGTTGTCCATTTCTCCCGGCCCTGATTACAACAACAAGCCAGTTAGATTTTTGTGAGGTAAAACTTGGAGAATTGCCTTCAAAATGTGAAGTAGGACAGTTGTGGGATAATTTAAATTTATATTAAACTAGCTGACCCGGCAAAATTGATTGACAAATTGAGATATAGATTGAGATAGAGAGAAATTTGGATTGTATGGGAGGTATCCCGCCCCTATCTTTGGTTATATATGACTACATAACAAATTTCAATATTGTAGTGCTGATGCACTTTTGCGAGATATTGTACTTTAAATGGAAAAATTTACCACGCCCACTTTTTGAATACACCAATATTTAATACCCCCTATGTTCATCCTGGGCCGCAAACTAACACAACCAAATAAAAAAATTATTCAAATCGGTCGTTCCGTCTTTGAGAGATTCGTGTTCGTATGTATGCAACTTTGTTTTCTATATTGCATATAGATATATATAAAATATTGTATTTACAAAAGTTTGTCTCTCTAAGATCCTGAAATTTTGATATTTTTATAGAATTAGAAAAGCGCTTCGTTTGTTTTCAAAACAAACGAAATTAACTTTTTATACTCATTGTTACTATTTAATTTACAAAGTTTAAAATGCAATTCGCAATCCATTGAAAAGTTGCGTGTCAAACTTTGTAATGCAATTAAATAAATAGTATCAGACTTGTAAATAGTACATTGAAGTATATCGCTGTATCTTTACATATATTTACAAAACAAATAACTATAATTAAATAATTAAAGGCTTGTTTCTATATATATAAGTATTATCATATGTAAATGAACCAGACTTACATGACAAAATTGAAATCATATGCCAATACAAATTCTGAATATTTCAAAATTAAGTTTGCAATAGTTTAGAGTGTAAACAAAGTATGTCATACATTATTATCTATTAAATACATATTAATCCGTTGGTGAATTTTATTATAAATATAGAAATGACAAACAATTCATTTTAGTTTCATTAAAAATGTACAAATACCCGGTTGTTTTACTATTCAGCTGCTTTTGTTTATCAGCTGTGATTGACCTTATTGTGGCTGTGAAATACCGAATCTCCTTTGTCGATGAGGAGATTGCCACGCCTTGTGATGAGTTTCCCGATAAATTTCTATCGAATTACGTCGATATATCACAGTTGAATTTTGAGTTTTTGGATGATGATAATGTCCATGTCACTGGGAGATTTGTGTTTTTACAAGATGTACCAAATGTGCCAATAAAGGTATTTTTATAAAATTCTCTTCATTCAACTAAATAAGTTTTTAATGAAATTAAATTTTATAATCAATTTCATCATATTTGATAAGTATAAGTAATATTTTTTGTTGTTACTATTATAGAGAAGGTACATCTCGGTATGAATCGGCATATATCGGAGATTTCATGTATTCCGGATAACGTTTTCAATGCCCACAGTAATAATATGAGTCTACAACTTCGCCTAATGACCAGTTGGATCGTAGTATAAGTTCTACGCTCATATTGTGTCGACTCTTATTTTTTAATCTTTGCGTGTTGCCGATATACATAATAGATTCGTCCGACTGGATTCGGACGGGGTACGTCATCTTTCAAAGTATGGATGCCCCAATCGGTTTTCAACATGTTACAAAGAAATTGTTAATTCTGTCAATCTTCTTATTGGAGATAGTACCTGACTATGTTGCTTTCGCTAAGGAGCACAGATTTTGCATTTGGTCTTTGGTATTTGGATGTCAATCCGGAAGTTGAAATAATCATTGGAAATATTCTTGTGTTTCCTAGTATACATAGCTCTAATTTCATTATTCATATTCGTGTAATTGAATACTTTTAGGTTGTCTGGTTGTTGAGATTTAATTCATTTCCATTACGCTGCATTCCTAAGTAATTAAGACTGCATCGGGCCTATTTGCTTTTATTTCACGGTTGATGTAATCGACCTGTCCCAGTAAATTTTGTAGTTCAAGTTTTTCAATAATTGTGCTGGTTCATACTTAATTATCATAAAATGTGTCAAGATCTGGTGAAAATTTTTGTTTGTTTATTATTATTAATATTTTTAATGTTGTTTTTATTATTCTCTGTTTTCTCATTGTTTTGTTTAGGTCACAGCACAAGTCTTCAAAAAGATTCGCGGTGAATGGGTCGGTACGATATACAATCTACAACGTGAGGATTTGTGTTTTTCGCTGTTCAGTTCCGCTGAACTTTGGTATCAATCAGCCAAAAATATTCCAGAAGAGTATCGCGTTTGTCCGCCGAAAAAAGATGTTAGTAACCATTTGTCATATAAACTATTTAGTTATTATATACTATAATTATATTTGTTTTCTTTTTAGTTTGCTTTCGATGTCGATATTAAGCCTGGTATAGTGATTGATATTGCCGAACGCAAAGGTGAAGGCGAATATAAAATTGAAGTAAAATTTGGTTGGGGCAACAATCCGATGGATTTTGTTTGTGCGAAAGTACTTGTTAATTCTGACAAAGCTTAAAAATGTCGACATGATGATGGACTGTGCTCAACATGAAAATATTTAAAATCAATGAATTTTTGTGTAACTTTAAATCTTTTTGAATTTTAAATAATATAACTTTATTCTATAAACATAAAAATTATTTGAGAATATTCAATTTGAACTAATAATAAGAGATATAGTCTATTCCATAGCGTTTTCTAACAAATACATTTTGATCAAATCTTTGATTAATATCAGTTTAGTTGATTACTGGTTAACTCGGACAGATTCAGCCTATTTGTAGTATATGTCTAAGCTAAGTGAACTTTCTAAAGGCTAGAGCAAAAAATTCAGTTTTCTAACATTTTATATTATTTGCAAAATAGTGTTTCAAATTTACTCTTTTTTTAACAAATTATTTACACGTTGAGTTGAAACTTACACATTATGATATGCTTATCTTCTTAACTTTTATCCATATGAAAGTCGAAACTTATTAGTTAAAGACGTCATCTGCAGTTGGCACTGAATTGGAATTTTGTGCGAAATCTGTGGAAGCGGATTTTGGCATTACTTGTTCTTCGGATTTAATGCTATAAATGATTGATGGAGCAGTGCGCGGTCGTATACGACCAGACCGGGTATGTCGTTGCCAAAACTACAATTTATACAAATAATGAATAAGTTAGAGGAAAACATCTCGTATTTAAAACTTACTTTTGTATTTTGAACTTACCCTTTTTCTACTAGATTTTTTGAAACGCTGAAATCGCTGGCGCTTTAGTTTTCCCTCAGCCAGCAGTTTGTCTGCTTGATTTTGAAAAGTCTGTTGTTAAAAATACAACAACAAAAAAAAAACCTTTATTATATAAAACTGTCTTAAAGCATTGATAAGCTGTCAATTTAGGATACCTTCATGTTTTCGTCACATTTGACGCGTATCTGAAGAACATCACAATTTTCCACAAGCAAATCAAAGAGCCAACTAATACCCGCCGTTAAACTATTACAGTCGGAAGTCGAATTTTCCATTGCATAGTTGCCGTAACAGCACAACCGAGTGCTGCTCGAATAGAATTTGGCTAATGCATTCAATTTGAAGGCATTCTCAATGTCGTAGAGCTGCAAGCCCTCATTTGCTAAATCCGATTTAGTTGCTATCAGAAGAATCGGTTTGCCGCGCACAAACGGATGACTAAGCGTCTGGTGGAGCAATTCGAAGGATTGACGCAACTGGTCACAGCTCGAGGACATATCGAAACAGTAGATGATGCCCATTGTCTGGAAAAATTATACACTCACACTTTGTTAATGTTGCCGATATTCGTTGTAAATAATCTCATTAATTATTTTGCTAGAAATCCAACAGCTAATTAGAGAATTCCGAGAATTCCCGGAATTTCCTATAACTCATTACCCTCATTACCGTTACGAAATAGTGATGCCATATCTTTTGCATTTCCTCATTTCCGCCAATTTCCGTAATGGACAGCTTTCCCATCGCCTGTTCCATTTGATAATACTGTACACCGTTCGAGGACTCATAATCCAAGCGTTTCTGCTTGCTGAGTACGTGTCCGATTTCGGTTTTACCGCTGCCAGCCAAACCGAGCAGCAGCACCTTGTATTGTCGCTCGCGCAGGACTCCAACGCTTCGTTTTGGAATGAATGAAAGAGTTGCCATATGTTAAATGTTGAATTTTTTCATCTCATTAATGCATTGGGAGTTGCTTCTTACCTGTTCGGTGCTTCAATGCAGCAACAACAACAACAACATACAGATTTACATAGTTGCAAACCCATTAGCCCATGTTTCTGGCAAATTGTGTCCAATAGCGGTTTGCCAAGCAAAACATATAAAATGCACTTTACGAGCTTTTTCTTTAGGTAAATATTACTTTATATACTTTACGTTATACATATATATATATTTCTTTTAATATGAAATACTTTAACTATACAATTGAAGTATTTCCGAGTATTTTACAACTAGTTTTGTTTATATCTGCTTGGTTTGACAGTTGGATTTTTGCTTGTTGGTAACTTGGGGCAACCATTTGTGTTTGGCCGTGCGCAGAGTTGCATTTTTTGGGTTTTCAATGAACTTTTTTGGTTTGCTTAAGGGTTGCTTTTTAGTACAAAGTTTGAAGAAATCGTGTTTCTTTGTTATTTACACATTTTAAGTTTTGGTCTCCAATAGCGTAAATTATTACAGTTTTGGACAAATAAAAAAACTTGCCACGCCCACTATTTCTAAATTAAATAAAAATATTCGATTATTTCGCTAATATTGCTCATAAAAATCCTGAAATTCGTTATCTGAGTTTGTATATGCATTGTCGACAACTTCATTAAAAATGGGCGTGGTTGGATCAATTTAACGTCCACTTTAAAAAACATAAGGAAAATATACGATAACATTACTGATATTGATTCTAAAAATTTGCCACGCCCACAATTTGTAAAACTATTGTCCACAAATTCACTGAAAATAGGCGTGATTTGATCAATTTAACGCCCACTATTAAAAAACAGGTTGGTTTTTAAAAATGTTTGCTCAGGAACTTGATACTATATACAGATAACATGTATAAGGATGCACCGGGAAGAAAAACAGGATATACAAAATCTGCCACGCCCACTATTTTTTTAATTAAGTGAATACATACATAATATAACTCTTAAAAATTTTGAAATCTTTTGAACAAAAATTAAAAAATCTTTATATAGTATATTTTATTTACATAAGTATATATATAAGTATATAGTATATTTTATTTACATAAGTATTACATGCAGTAGTTAAAATTTATTGCTGCCAATGATTCTTCATTTTTAGCATTCTTAAAATAGATTTAAATTTTTTTTTTTTGCACAATTGTACCGTTCTTGGTTGCGGCGCGGATATGTTTTCTGATGACAGCTGCCACACATGCGAGATATTACAAAGAGCCACTGCCCTGCCATGTTGGCAATCAGCTTCATCTGTGCGTACTCGTATACGAGGAGTTGGTTGGAGCTGACAACTCGCGCACATGTTCCATTTATGATCGTTCACAGCATACTTCACTTATGCCGCGCAGCTTCCAGTTGGTGGTGGTAATTGCTATCAGTTTAAAATGTATCAGCAGTTGTTTTAACATCCTTAAATTCTTTATATTTTAAGAGTCGTCGGGAAATAATTCAATAATGTTGGTTTAGTAGAGTTAATAGTATATAATGTATAAATATTTGTGTAGTTAAATCAGTTGACAAAATGAGTTATCTAAACTTTTGACACAATCGGCGACATCTGTAATATACTCCGAACTAAAGGAGCTGTCTCAATGGCAATTGCCTCATTTAGGTATTTAAAAATTGTGTTGTGGCAAACGATTTGAACTTTCCTCGGCCATATGCAATTACATTTTCAATATTTCTTGTAATTTGGCAAACATTTTTGTTGTTCTACTTTTGCTTAATCCAATTAGCAATATTGTTAAGCAAAGTGTAAATGCTTGTAATGGTCTCAAAATACATCCACGAACAACAAAATATAGCAGAGAGGGCAGACAGACGCACTTGCAACGACTTTACAACGACCGATCCAAGACACAAGAAACATTTTGTATCTGCAGTTGCAGTCATCAGGCGGGCAGGCAGATTGTGTTCATGTCGAATTGTTGTTTGTTGTTGTTTTTAATATTTGTTGTCAAGTGAGGCAGGCAGGCAGGCAAATACCTTGTTTAATTTCTAGTCAAATAAATAAACACGACAATACAATAAAAGCAGAACAACAATTGCAATTGCAAATGCAATTTAGCAATTGTTGTGGCAATTTCAAATTCAAATACATTCGCAAGAGATGAACAACAACAACAATTATAACAAATGTACACTTTTAAGTTTATAAGTTGTGTGTGCTTTCCTGTTTTAATTGTGGTAGTCAAGAGTTGAGTGGGTGGCTTAAATAGCATTTGTATTTTTATTTGTGCAATTGCAATCCAATAGATTGAGTGGTATTTGAAAACATTTTGTAGTTGAATGAAAGAGTTTTCGTTACACAAAAAAAAAATATATATATATATTGTATTTACTATATAATTTTTTTGTTCTGTGAAAAATTTTGGATGCGTCGATTGAAAAGTCTCGGATGTTATATCGAGGACGCTTTGCCTCGATTTCTTTCGTGTCGGTTTCTCTTGTCGGGTATATTTATTTTGAATAGCGTATTGTTTTGTTTTGTTGTGTAGTGTGTCATGTTTATACCCAGCAAACAATCTGACTCTTTTCAGACTCTAATTGGTCTCTTTATTCTGAGCCTTTACCCTCATAAAGAGCTAATATAAGCGTGCGATATGAGTGTGTTTCCCTTTAATGTAAGGGCACTCAGATATGAGTCCGAAGTATGCGTCTTCAACGTGACTCTAATAAGAGTCTAGAATGGTTCTTTTCTGACTCTTATTAGACTCCAAAATATGTGTCTTTAAAGTGTCATAAACATGAGTCTTTTCGCACTCTTTTATGAATCTAAAATGAGTCATAAATGAGCGTTTTTCGGATATTTAAAAAAAACATAAAAACTCATTAAAATTATTATAGTTCATCTCATTAATTTCATTTTTTATTATCAAGTTTATTATATATGACGATTTTATGAGCCTCAGACCGATGCATATGCAATTTGTTATTGTAGCTTGGATGCAACAGAACGGTTTATTTTGACGAGGGACTTTTGTATACTCTTTTATGTGTCTTATATATGAAGGCTCATGAAATCATCAGAACGAGAATTATAATTCTTTTAGAGTCCTAATTCTGAGCGCTTAGAAAACCGTCAGATTTATGACACTTATTAGAGTCATAATTCTAAACGCTCAGAAAATGGTTTTCTGGGTAGTTAAGACCGTTCTACGAGTCTATCTATCAGGTTCGATTCCTACATAGGTAGGTAGGTAGGCAAAAAGGCTGTCTGACGACGCACCTACGCCTGTTGAAGGCCCATTGTGATACCACCGGAACTAAACTTGCACCTTACTCTTCCTCTGGGTCTTTCTTAAACCAGCCTGTGGCATTAATATAGCTAACTAATTTTGTCTGTTTGATATCTGCTACTTTCGTGATATTGTCTAGAAAGTAGAGTCCAAGAAATTGAAACCTTCTTCTACCCAGAGCCATGCACCTGCATAGAAGATGTTCGACATTCTCTTCCTCATCTGCGTCTTGACAACTCCTACAATAGTCGTAAAAAGGTGCCCCCAATCTGTTGGCATGTCTCCCTAAGATACAGTGTCCAGTTAGGACCCCAATTAAAATTCTAATGTCTGCCCTGCTGAACTTCAGATTTATCGTAAAGTATGGTGTAAGCACATCTAATAATTCTTGACACTCTTTCTCTGTTTTAGATGTGTGTCTGAATGCTTTTAATGACCTCAGAGCCGCCTGACTGTCAGAGTAGGTAAAAACGCTCCTACCTAGTGATAGTAAACTTTCTTTAATGGCTAGAATTTCTGCTTGGAAAACACTACAATGATCAGGTAAGCGGAAGGAGATGTTGGTGCCTAACTATTCCGAGTAGACATCTCCTCCCACTTTGTCGTTGAGTTTAGAACCGTCAGTATAAATACTGATACCTTTATTACAATTTACAATATTATACCATTGTTCCAATCTTCTTTTGAAGGAATGATCGTGGTAAAATACATAATAATATTGTATATATTTGCGTCAAACAATATTATATTCTATATCCATTTATATACTTGTCGAAATTAATCATAAAATGATTAACTCAATAGAATAAAAGTAGTTTGAGTATAACTAACTAACTATTTTATTTATATTTAGTGATTAGTGAATAGATTTTTTTTCTAGAATACAAAGTTAAGTAGTATCAAATATGTACTATTTTGGGTGGGTGCAATATTTATAATATTTGTAAAAATAAACATTTAATTGTGGCTAACCATGTCTCAAGTATATGAATAAAATATTATTGATACAAACAAATAAATTTACTAGACCCAAATAAACAAATGTATTTGCTGGAATTTTATGTTCCTTCGTCGTATATAAATGGAGTATTCGAATGTGGTATTATCATAATTTTCTTATCATAACTATTTTAAAATTTAAATGAATTTGCTTTGGATATTGGCTTTCTAAGTTTATTGCTGGAATTTGATTTCCTTAACTTTGGTTTGGTTATAGAACATTGCAAAAACTTTTTGAAGCTACAATAACTGAAGTGACTGCATGCAGTAAATATAACCAAAAGTGCCAGTAAATGTTATTGAAATAAATTTGTTCTTAAAAAAAATTTTATATTATTTAAAATAGAAATTCTTCGACTTATCTTCAGAGAGTTTGCGTGCACTAATGTTCCTTGAAACTAAGGCCAAATTAAAGCACTAACTTTTCGGATGTCAAGTTGAACCTGTCAATGTTTCCAAATAGGCTTAAATATTTGTAAAATGGCAATTTCACAAGTTTGGTATATAGAAAGAATTTCATTTTGACAAGCGGGATGTTAAAATTGAAACAATTTCATTTTTCTCATTTATTGTATTAAAATGTTTGGCTCTTATTTCGCCATGGTGGGCAAAATAAAGAGACCAATAACATTTTCTTCTACCAATTTGAGCCCTCCTGAATTTTTATCAAACCATTTCTTTTAGTTATACTAGACTTAGATACATTTAAAAAGTAAATCTTAGTAACTCTTACGATTAATAACAATTGCAATTTTTACGGTATTTCAGAAAAAAACACCTTGGGCGGAAATATGAGACAATGACTAAAATTGGAACAGTTACGTCAATGTATTCATACAAAAGAAGATATAAGTTAATTTATATACATATAATAATATATGTCATATACTTCGATTTTTATATTTCAATTTCCAAAAAAGAATTTATTCATTGTTCTAAGTTCATAATAAAGTCTTATTGAAAAAAATTTATTTGAGATACATACATACATACATACGTACATACATACATACATACATACATACATACATACATACATACATACATACAAACATACATACATACATACATACATACATACATACATACATACATACATACATACATACATACATACATACATACATACATGCACAAAAAATTACGAAGACAAAACTTTTTTTCAACTGCAGCCGCTTTCAATTTCAAATGTCAAAAAAATTATGGTTCATATATCAAAAACAAAATTTTCACGTGTCATCAATCAAATAAGAAAACTACATCATGATGTGAGCTATTATTGTTGCTATTGTTGTTGTTGGTTGTTGTTGGTTGTTGTTGGTTGTTGTTGTTGCTGTTGTGCATGAGTGTCAAAATGCAATTTAACATGAAACAAAGGCAAGTGATGAGGCAAGCAAGCGGCACACATGACGCTTTAGCTGGCTGCTGCTTGCATGACAAGCGGCGCTGAACAAGTGTCACAAGTGACAGGACACGAAAATGAGACGTTGTCAGCTGATCGCAATCAACAGTTTACACGATAAAGAATTTGGCATTTGTTTCGTTTTTTTTTTGCTTTTGCTTTTGATATGAACAGTTTGAAATAATATTTCAAATGTCACATGAAATCGAGACATTGAATGTACATACATATGTATGTATGTATGCTAACTATTTGTTGTTGTGTTTTAAAATATGTATTGTATATTACGAAACTGTATAAGTTGCACGTTATCAATTCCTGAATACCGATAATCATATTCCGCGACGACCGACGAGACAGTTAAAGCACTTAAGTGTGAGTGTGCGCAATGCCATCAAAAAATCTCATTAAACCAAGAACCGATTTAGATCAATCTCACAGATAAATCATGTTAAACTGCTTCAAAAAAAAAAAAAAAATGGAAAATGGGAAAAAATTAAGAAAAAAAAAATTAAATAAATTAACTGCGTCACTTTGGGTTGGTTGTCAGAGCTGGTGGCATTAATGCGATGCGGCACTTGTGCGATGCGCTTCCGAAGTTGTTTGCAGTCAGTCGGTAGATAAGAGTTAACCGGTTATTGTGCGGTTGTCGTGTTTGGTAAATGAAAAGGCGGCTACTACAGTCGGTCTAGTAAATACTCGTATGTATATAGATGTGACTTTGTAGCATGCATGTGGAACAGAGTTGCCAGTGATTGGACAATTTTTAAAATTAGAAAAATTTTCGATTCAAGACGATAAATGTTATATATATATATATATATAAATATATATATATATATATATATATATATATATATATATATATAAATATATATATATATATATATATATATATATATATATATATATATATATATATATATATATATATATATATATATATATATATATATATATATATATATATATATATATATATATATATATATATATATATATATATATATATATATATATATATATATATATATATATATATATATATATATATATATATATATATATATATATATATATATATATATATATATATATATATATATATATATATATATATATATATATATTGTATATATGTAAAACAAGAAAACAACATGATTTTTTTAACATGAAAATTACTGTTAAAACAACAAGAAAGCAAACGTTATTTAATTATTAATTCGAAAATTTATGATGGAGCTTAACTGGAGACGTAGCATGGTTATAAATACATGAGACTTAGACGCGGTACGTACCAGGTTTGATTCGCGGTTGACGCTAAGAAAATAAAGCGTTATTTTTGATTTGAAAAAAAAATGTTTTCTTTATTCTTAATCTAAAAATGTACTTTCATATTAAAATAACATTTCCTGAAAGACATTAAAAGATATTTAAATAACACTTTATGAAAGAATTTCGTGTTTAAAAATATTATAATATATTAACCATAAAATTTGTTAAAATTTGGTTAATATTAGATGAATTTTTTCTGGGTGTAAAAAGTCGAAAACATTTTTTTTAAGATAAAGCTAAATTTCTGTCTATGTCAAGTTAATGTAAAAGTGGCACTAAGATTTTTTTTTTTAAATTCTAAATGCATCTGTAGGATATCGTGGGCTATGTGGCAACCCCCAACTACAATCGCTTCCAGTTTACACCGCAAAGTCTGCAAATTTAGCAGCTTAAAAAGTAAAATCACCTCATAAATCAAACAGAGGCGAACGCGTCTTACTTGCACGGCACGATTACGAACACTTTAAGCCAAAAAGTAAACTAAAGAATGGAACCAGTTTCTGCTCACCATTAAATCGGCTAAAATGTATGCAATTCTAGAGTCCAACAAAAATGAAATAAAATAAAGTAAAATCCCGCAACTTGAGGCAAATTTAATGTGGCATCAATAATTCACTTATGTATGTCCAGATCGTTTATTTTAATAAGCGAGATCACTCTTCGCATATTGGCACTCGCTCGCTCGCTCGCCGCCCGATCGCTACCTTTGCCATTGGCGTTGCCAGTTTGGCAGTGTTGCCCACGCGCGCGCACATCACTTTGCGCCGCGCCATATGCCGCCAAGTGTCATTCGAGTCGTAACAATTTCTGTAAAATATCTTTGCTAGAATTTACAACATTTCTGCGGCGTTTTTTTTGTGATCTAGCCGAGAGAGAGAAAGAAAACCCAAATCCAACTGGATTTTACGTTTAGTCATAAATCCCTTAATTGGCTTGCAAATTTCTCGCTGCGCATTTCTTATGACATTTTAAATATTTTCGTAAGTATTTTTTCACTTTGATCCCCATCAAAACATTATCGTAAAGTCTTTGACTTTTGTTGTTGTCGCTGCTGTTGTTGTTGTTTGTTGAGTTTCGGTGGCACTCACCGGAAAATCCTGTCAATCGAGTGAGGCCAGAATGTGCATAGCGCAGAGTTGACACTTTTTTGGCGAAGTGCCAACAGTAATTGCGAGATTAGGCAGGCAGGCATCAGGCAGGCATATGTGCGCCTTTTCGCTTTTCGAAAATAAAACCATTTAATTTTTGTATCTTCAAAATACTTGCTTAACTTTTATTTTATGTTTTGTTTTATAAATTTCAGCATATGCACAGGCAAATGCTGAAGTACATGACGTACGGATATTTCTAATTCTGCTGCTAATTCATTCATGCTATAAAAGTGCTCCGAAAATAGAAGCGTACACGCAAGTGCAATAAAAAGAAAAACGAGATATAAACAACTTTTGGCAGTGAGTTCATTCATTGACGATTTGGCAAGCTAAAATTTACGCAAATGCAATTGGCCACTGGCAACGTGTGAGCACACACACACACACACATACACACAAAACAGATACAATAATAACAACAACAACAACATGAACAGCGACAACAACATAAAAACATGGTCGAACAACGCACAAAACAAGCGTCAATATGCCAGAGACGCATCGCATTGCGTCGCATTGAGTCGCGTGCAGCGCGCACAACATGCGCATCAATTAATCCGTTGCAACCGAAACGGCAAGCGGCAAGCGATTTCGCAGCCGCTTGCATCACCGGAAGACCACAAATTCCACAAAACGTCAACTTAATGAGAAACCATGGGATGCGATGCGCGTTTCGCCTTTCTTTCGCTCATCTCAGCCATGTACATTAAATACGCCACCAACAACAATGTGTATTTGTGTATGTCAGCGAAGTGCCACAATTGCGATACTAGGGACTTAAACATTTGAATTGGTTTGGTTTTAATCATCACGGCTAATTCTTATTTCGCGCTTATTTTATTAACTGAAAATACTGTGAAAACTGATACCTTAACTTGATGGCGGAAAAGGTTATTAATAAGTGTCGGTTGACTTCCATCAATTTGAAATTTAATTGTATTGCTTAAATTACTGGTTATATATCCGTTACATTTCTTGCAGGGTACTTTAAATCGATGAAATATTCAATTGTTTCGCTGTAAAATAGTTTTGATATTATTAAATTTTTTATGCAATTAAGTGAAACATTAATAAAAGCAACTTGTTTCAAACAAAAGAACAATTTAATTTCAGACGTATTGTAATCACTTAAAATAAATGCCAAAGTCCCCAGACTAAAACGCGTAATACGCAGCCCAAATAACATATGTACAAGATTTCGGCAGTTAATCTACACTGTGCACAGTGGTGCACGCAAATATTTTTGCAACAATTTGACATGTTGCGTCATTAATCTTTTCGGTCGCGTAAGTGTGTATTCTATTCAACAATGTGGTTGTATACGTTTGTTTTTTGTCTTTGTCATTTCGAACGGATTGAGTTTTACTCCGCTTGACCTCGGACGGATTGATCGGGTTGTTCCATGGCTGTCTCCCAGTGATGCGAATTATTCAGAGTTTTGTTATTTTGTTTGCTTTATTTTAAGAAAGCAAAGTATAGTCCCAAAAAAAAAAACAACAACTTTGACAATCAGCACATGGAACCATTAATCGTGGCTTGTCAATTTCATGAAAGGAAGAGTTATTACATGTCTACCTACACATGTGAGAATTACATTTTGTTTATGTTTTGTAACTCAACTGGAAACTAGACCAGGTATCTGCAATATATATGTATATGTAGTTAAGATATTTTCTATTGAATTTATTTAGTAACTACAAAAATTTGAATATTTTAAAGATAACTGACAACTGCATAATTTATTTCAAAAGATTTGTATCAAACCATTTCAGAAACAATTCTTAGATAATGAACTTTTGTAATGAAAGTTATTTTTTATTTTGTCAGAGTATTATAAAAAAAAAATTTCAGTCACACGTCCAAGAGAGTTTGTTATTTGTCCGAAAAAGAAGAATTTTAGCTTCTTTTTCAAATAAATTTCTCTTGATTTGACATACCGGAACATACTACTCAACTCGCAATTAATATGCTTATGTATATCTCGAGTAGTGCTCTACTATGGTACTATAGAGTATATAAAATCGAGTATCATATCGAATTAACATTTAAGTGAAATGTGAGTTTGTATGTAATTGACTGTAATTATAACATTTTTCATTTTTAACATTTGTTTTATACATATACGAAATTTCTCCTCTTTTCGAAAACTGTTAACTAACATTAATGCAGAAACACTTTTACTATCCATAACTTTAACACTACTTATTAGGATAGTTTGAAACTGCACTAAAATGACTATCCGAATTGTACCATCTACCAATGACAAAATTTTTTAAATAATTTAAACAAGTTTTAATTGATATTAAAAAACTACTACTACCGATCCATTGGCTATAAAATACATCTTTTAATATAACAAAAAACAATTTTTTTCGAATATAATATAATACTCAAATCTTTTAACAATTTTGAGATGTTGAATATGAAGATCTTCAATTCTTATAACAGCCTGAAAAATTTTTAAATATGCTTAGATGAACAAGCTAATGAACTCGCTCTAGAGGGTACAAAAAAAGAAATTCTACCCATCAAGAAGGAATATGATATTCCTCTATCAATATGTAAACTCCTCATCAGGGAAATCTCTATCTTGGAAACCAACTCCAGATGGATGTGGAGTAGTAGTACATGCGAAATTTCGCGTATGATATGGTCAAAACAAACTGAATCTAAAACGCTCAATCAATCTTATTTCTCTAAGTAGGTCTCAAATTAGCAACATAGTAGACTTTTGAATAGGACACTGTATTATAGGTACTCATGCGAGAAGACTAGGTATCTTCTGAAATGACTTCTGTAGAAGCTGTAGTCGTCGATGAGGAGGAGGAAGAAACTATAACACGTATTCTTTGTATATGCTTTGCTTGGGCTAATAAACGATATATACATCTAGGGAAGCACTTCTTCGTAGGCCTAGTAGATATATCCAAATCGAATATAATTAAAATGCTTCAGTTCCTAAACAGTACAGGATGGTTCAGTCAGCGGAATAGCTAGTGTCTCTTTTTAAGAGACACCCATTACAAACTAACTAACTAACTAACTAACTAATTAACTAACTAAATGAACAATAAAATTAAAATAAAAACTTTAGCTTAAATATTGACATAGATAAAATTTAAATAGTAATTGGTAAAAGATTTATTGATAGTTAAAGATTGCGTTATCACGTTATCAAGCTATGATAGTTATGATAGTTCAACACATTAACAAATTTTAGTTTTAGTGAAATTTTTACTAAATTGCAGAATTTCCGATAAAAGTGTTGTTGTTCAAACTAAATAAGAACAATAGTTTTCTTAAATTAAAGTTATAAGAATAAATTAAACCATAAAGATTTTTTCGGAAATTCTGGCATCCTCAATAATTAAGAATTCCATAAAAAAAAATCGCTTGCTCGTACCAAATACTTAAATACCAATTTCTTTGCAACGAAGAAAATTCGTAAAAATAATTCAAAACCGAAATAAAATGCAATTAATTGCATAACAAATGTTTTGACGTATTCAAGAAGAAGAAGAAGAAGAAGAAGAAGAAGAAGAAGGCGAACAAGAACAAGAGCAGAATGTTTGTAATGCAAATTCCGAGCAAGCCAAAGGATACGCTACAATTACGCTGCAAGGCAGCTATTTAAAAACAATTTATTCTACTGCTGCTGCTTCTGCTGTTCCACTCTTTGACTTTTCTTTTCTCTATTTTAATTTTTTGCCGTCTTTGGTTTTCCCTCTTTCTTATTTTGCAATGCGAAACATATCTACAAACATTCCGCGCACTTGGCATGAAAATATGCAAAACAAGATGCAGATGCTCCAGATTTCGGTTTCCAATTTCTCAGCATTTCAATGCAAATGACAGGGAAAACGCTTCGCAGCTACACCATGCTACGATAACATAGCAAGGACTACACTGGCGCCAGGTGAGCACCGGCACAAACACTTTTGCGCCGTCAGTGTTGTGCTTGATTGACGAAATGTATCTGAGAATAAATGGTAACGATTTGAATCATTTAAAAAAATGTCCATCAGATAAGAATTGGTACACCTAAAGGACTTTTTTGAATTTAAAAACAATTTGGTGGAACTCTGAAATATTTCTCTTATTTTCCTATGCAACTATTGGTATGATTGCAACATCTACTGTGTCTATGACCAGTTTCAGACAGTTGTCAAATGGCTACTTATAGATTTCCCAATGACATCTATTTAACTTCTTTTAACACAAAATTTGTGTATAGAGGCTAAGTCTATCTTGATGGACTAAAACAACGGTTAGGGGTCAATACTCTTTTCCAATCAGTGAGAGATAGTTAGAGCCGTACATTATTGCCCACTTAGGCCAGTGACTCGATACTTTAATGCAGCTCTAGCAATAATGTGCCGGCTCCTACGAGCTGCCACCCTGGGTCAGTTTCCCTTTGGAATATATAATACTAAAATGTGATTGTGCAGATATATAGGTATCGCTATGGATCTAGATTGGCATATTTATATGCACAACCAAAATAATCTAACATAACCTAATTATTGGTATTAAATGACTAAAACCATTACAAATTATAAATTGTGTCCAACTCAACCAAAAGTGAGAAGAAAACCGTTTTAATGTTTTATTAATCATGGAATTTTTCACTTAATTTTACAAATTGTGGGCGTGGCAGATTTCGTAAACATTTCCTGGCCTAAGCACAACAACTCCCTAAAATTTAAACGTAATCGAAATGGTACAATCGAAATGGTACAATCGAAATGGTACAATCGGAAAAAGTGTTGTAATATTGTTGTATCTAAGTGAGAATCCTACCGGCTGCGCCAATGTTGTAATATGTTGATGATGTCGTAATATTAACTTCAACGTTGTAATAACTCAGGTGTTGATCCTTGTTGTAATAATGCCAGGATTATCGCGATTCTCATTTAAAACACTTTTTGATTTTAATTTACTTTAATTCATTTATTATAACTTTACTTAAAGGAAAATAGTGGAATCAACTTATTCCTAAAACGAACTACTGAAGACTCAATCTCTTAACGAACTACTGAAGACTGCGATTTCTATCCAAACCAAAATCTAAAGAAACCTACTTATGTTTGGCAACGCCCAGCGGTTACGTTTTACTCTTCGTAACCCGCTCCTAACCTAGGCCAATAAAAACTAAAAGCTTGACCGAGAATCGATCGCGGCTTCTGCATTGGTTGACCCAATTCTTTATATTCACTTATGCATATTCAGCTGATTGTATTCATAAGTCGGTTACGATTTATTTGTTTACAAAAAATTGCTAGTTCCGCATTATTTGCAATTTTTTTGCGTTCATTGTATTTGTTCACAAAAAATTGCTAATTCCGCATTGCTTGCAATTTTTTTTGAATTATTGAATTCGACAATAATTATTATACAATCCGCTTCATGCGAATAAGTCAATATACAACAAAAGGTACAAAGAAAGATAGAAGAAATATTCATTTGTATATATTTATGTACCTGAAAAATATTTAATTTACACCCAACACTGTTTCAGTGTAGTGTGCAAGAAAATAAAAAAATAAAAATAATATAAAGAGAAAAAAGAGAAATGCCTTTGATTTTTACCAATGATAAAATTTCAATCACGTTTCTTCACTTTCTCGAAACGACTGACTGCTCCAGCAGCAACGCCATGCTATGCCATCTATAATCACTGCCACTCGTCACCAAGCGCAAAGGAAGTGTAGGGTGTAAGCGCAGCACAAATCTACCTAGGTGCGAGTCTGTATGTACGTGTATACTTATATATATATATATATATATATATATATATATATACATATACATTTTAGATGGAAAAATCCTACGCCATACTGTCAATGCAAATTTTTCAACATTTATTGGCGAATTTTTTTGTGTCGAATGCTTTTTGGCAGCCGAACACTCCCTAATTCGCCTACTCGACAATGTGGCGGGCGGGCAGGCGTAAGGAAAGCTAAGGATAATGCTGAACAGAATTTTTTTTGGAATTACATGGAAAATTACAAACAGGTAATTGCATTAAAAATTAGTTAAAGAATTTTCGAAATTATTTGATGACTTTCGAAAATTTAGGTGTCATTTAAAAGGTTGTGACGGTGGTCAGTGACGATTACGTCTATTTGTATCTTATCATTCGTAGTGACAGCAACAACGTCCCGCTTTTAAGAAATATTATTTTGAGAATCGTTCTTCGATAACCTCAAAACTATCGATAGTTTATAAAAAGGTTATTTTTATTAAACCCGCTTAAGAATTTATTTTTATTTAGAGTTTTTTTTACTTGTGCATGTGTACGTGTGCTTGTCTTTGAAGCTTTACCAAGGCTTTGTGACTTGCAGTCGCAAGTGTTGCACGTTGTGCTCCGAGAGTATACTTTATGCATTCCTCTTTCCATCGGATTCTAAATACTTTTTCTGCTTACGACGTGGTTTGGTAAAGACGCGCGCTTATCCGCTTGCCGTAAGCGGCTTTAAGTAGATAAGCTTAAATACTCGTAGTAGAACGTTGGATGTAGCAAAAGTTGAACGTTCCTTTGAATTTAGTTAATTGAAAACTATGAGCAAAATGAGCTAATTAAATATGAAAGCCTCTTTGGTAATTACATTTCAGTAGAGAGTTAAAACGAACACGTATAAAAAATATCTAGAATTATTTTGTTATCTCTAAGATATATTAATTTTATGTTCAGATACATAGATACTTAGTGTACTTAAAATCAACAATATATTCATGTGCTTGCAGTTATTGACTTGCCACATTTAGAAGCGTTGAAGCACATTCAAAGCGACACATTTTTTTTGGAGGTCAATGACAGCTATTGCCCACCGTACACTGATGAAAGTTTTGACTTTGTAATAAATAAAAGAATCACCAGTGGCCGCATCAATTTTCGCTGAGCACAGAGAATGAGTTTTTACAATACAAATCACCAGAAACATGTGGCAGCGTTGACGGTGGCGGCGGCGGCGGCAAAAGGCAACACTGGACCGACAAAACTCGGCGGTGCAGTGGATTTAGGGCGAAAAATTGAAATTGTCAAATGTTGAAAAAACGAAAGAAACATTTAACAAAAACAAATAAAAAATACACAACTAAAAAAAAAAATTAATAACAAAAACAACAAGAGAAAAAAAAGGTGATCTACTAGCGCCATTGTTACTTTTCCAAACAAAAGGCAGAGTTTATTTTTATTTTTTTTGTTTTTACTGAAGCTACTACTGGAATGACTGTGGACGTTTAACCCTTTATATATCGGCACAAAAAAAACGGACTAATATAATAATTAAGTTCTATATATATACGCCTATTTTTGGTAGTATTTCCAGGCAAGGTTCCGAGTTTCTACTTCATAGATTTGCCTTAATTGAATGTGTGTTAGTTGCTTTGAAATTGATCCAAAAAGTTCTCAAGAAATACTCCGGCGACTTGGTCTCCAAAGGTTAACAAACGGCCTGTCGCATCGTTCTCATCGACCCGGCCGTTTACCACACCAACGGCGTTGAATCACGCGGTCTGTAGACGCCTTTGATGGATGACACTACTGAAATTGCACATATCCTTCTTCGGTTTCTTTTTTTTCTATTCCGTTATGCCGTACTAGAACTTTTTGTTTTTGCTATGTGTGTGTGTATGTTTCTTTATGTTGGAAATTTAATATTGACACAGCGCGTTGGTGAGAGCGTTTTTCTGCGCTCCTTCTCGATGCGCGAGGCCTACTAGTCCAACGTGTCATCATGTCACGAGTAACGCATATCCGGCCTGTCGGTCTCGCAGGCTCGTTGTAATTTATGATCCCGAATGATGTACAATTCATTGCAATTTTTCAACAGTGGCTCAGCTGATTGATGGATGGCGAATTTTTTTTTTGGTAATTTAAAAACTTAACCGAAATCGAAGAAACTCGCTTATGACTAGTTACACATCGTGATCGAACGTTGTCATTTCCATTTTTATTTGGAAATTTTACAATTTATTGTCTTGCTGATTTCTCAATATGCTGTCCGTTTGTCTGTCTGTTTGTATGTCTGTCTATCTGTGTGAATCTGCACTATCATGTGACTTTATTAATAGCAGACTACGACTGATCAACTTACTCTAGTCGGAAAATTGTTGTAATTTGTATTGTTTACAAACTGACTAAACTTGATTCATATTGGAGTTTCACGTCCCAACTGTGGGATATTTTCAAATTTCGTATTTTTAAAGAATGACGATTTTTGAAATTAGAAAACTTTGGTAAAAATTTGGAAAAAAAATAAACTTAACTTTATTGAAATTGGGTGTTCGAAAGTTTAACATAATATTTTGCATAGAACGAAATATTCTGAAAAATTATTCATACAATTGAATTTGTTTTTTGTTTAACTCAATTAATTTTTAACTAAACCGGAAACCATAAATACTCAAATACAAATGACAGCGTCAATGCAATCAATCACCTGTCGATATCTAACTCACGGTAAGCTCTGAGGTCAGGACAGTCAGGCAGCTCTGAGGTGTGTCACGATCTATTGTGTGTAAACACACTGTACTTTGCAATTAATCTGATCTGGATGCCAGATCATAGAAATATTGTAGGAAACTGTAAGGCAAATGAGTTAGCTAGACTAGGCACCACGCCACCAATCCGTTCTGATAGCGAATATGTATATATGTATGCCAATGGCAACGTGTTAGCTGTTGATTAACAAACATACGATATATATCGCCAATACTCGCTGGCGACAGTACACAACCTGCATAACTAGTAGACAAACGTGGCCAGAGTTGAATGTGGGTCGCACAAATCGTCTACTGAAGTTCAGCAGGAAAGCCGTTAGAATTTTTATTGGGATCCTCACAGGGCACTGTATCCAGTAGAATTGGGGCTCCTTTTCGCGATTATTTTAGGAGTTGTCAAGATGCAGAAGAGGCAGAGAATGTTGAACATCTTCTATGCAGGTGCATGGCTCTGTGTAGAAGGAAATTACAAATTTTGTGTTCCGGCTTTCTTGACAACTTAACTGAAGTAGCAGTTATCAAACTGTCGAAAGTAGTTAATTTTGTTAAGTCCACAGGATGGTTTAAAGAGGATCCAGAGGAGGAGTAAGTTAAAGTTTAGTTCCGGTGGTATCACAATGGGCCTTCAACAGGCCTAGGTGCGTCGTCAGACAGCCACTCTACCTACCTACCTACCTACCTTACTCAAGGTAAATTTGTTTTTAAAATTAAAGAACTGTGGCCCCTTCAAAGTGTTTGCTCCAATCGAACTATTTAATTAAAAATATGTTTTTAAAACTAAACAATTGAAGAAATGTTCCTTGAGATTTTCGTCGGATATGAACTGGAGATGCGAAGAACTGATTCAATAAGCTTATAAAGTTTTGTGATAATTTCACGTAAAATAATTTTTAAATATTTATTGAAATTATTATTATTAACATAGGCTATAGATGCAATGCGACCTTGAAAGATCTATTGTGAATTGAAATAATAATTTTATCAACAATTACGAAAAACTTACTTTTAATGTTTCAATTTATATACAAGTGATTTTTGAAGGACTTTTATTTTTAATGTTAACAAAATTTCAAATTTGCTCCATGCCAAAGCGGATAAATCAATTTTAATTAAAAATGTTAAATTTCACGTACGAAATGTACTCTAGTAAAAAAACAACAACAAAATAATGCGGGTTTTATTTGCAAAATGCAAAACGTGTTGCTTGAATGCTTTTGTGAAGCGAGCGTGTATACAAAACAAAAACAAAAAAAGGGTCATTGGATTTATGTCGATGTCGGGTGGCAGCGACAAGTGAAGCCGTAATTAAAATAAATACAAAAACAACAACAAATTTCCAAAATAAACAAATCCACGCTTGTAAAAATATTAAAACGCTTAATGGCGACTGAGCAACAAAAACAAATCACATTTTTTTTCTACGCAATTTTTAAGCGGAACTTTAAAAAGTCTATACAGAAAAAAAAATGGGAAATAAACTTCAGTTGAAAGTGCAATTTAATATGGCGAATATTTTAAAGCGTTTCCGCTTTGTTTTTGCCCGCATAAAGTGACCCAATTAAATGCATTTTGTTGTTGTTGTTGTTTTTGGTTTTGTTGTTGCTTGTTCTTTGTGTAATTTACTTAAAAAAAAAGAAAATACAACACAACGCCACATTTTGTTTGTGTATTATTTTTGTAATTTATGCCCGTGAGTAATTGATTGTTGTAATTGTGTAAGTGCTGCTGTTGGTGTTGTTTTTGTTGTTGTTGGTGCTGCTGCTGATGGTGCTGCAACAGTACTTTGTTATTTTTAATTGTGTAAAAACACGAGAGAAAAAAAAAACACATGAATAATATGTTAAATAATATGCTTACATAAACACATTAAGGAAAAACAACAACAACAACAACAACAACAACAACAGCAACAATAACAGCAACAACAAAAAAAACAGCAACATTAATTTTAAAGTAATTTGCGAGATTAACATCACAAGTTCTGCAGTATTGTGGTTGCCATATTTGTTTAAAATCATCAGCCAGCAGGTATTTCGCTGCAGCACATTTTAAACACTTTTTCAAGTACTTATCTCTACTTACGAGTTAAATTGTATTTGTAAATAAATTGCATAAAAGTACGCAATGTACATTTCACTTAACTACTCAATTACATCGAATTACGCTTAAGTCGACTTGAGCTTCTTTGCGATATTAGATGCATTTGTTTTGGCTTCATAAAATGTATATACAATATTAATAAATGGCTAAATAAATGAATAAACTTATTATGGCAATAGTTAAGATACTTCTTCGGAGTCATAATAATTAACCCTTGAGTGCTTCCTGGGACCGGAAAATCCAAATTTACATAAGTGCAAGGAAACTTTTTCTTATAAATTTTGCAATAAATTAAAAACATTATGAACCAGAATTAATAGTACTAAGTCACTAAGTCCAACTAAGCCTTTTTTTTCTGATATGTATACTTTATTATAGTGTTTTTTTAAGACCCTTAGGTCAGGTTACGTTGGCTGATCTAACAAGAAAGAGAGATCACACAAATACCTTTAGTGGTCTTTAGTGTTACCAAGATTATATGGAGGTATTAAAAGGTGTTCATAGTTCAAAAGTCATTAATGATTGATAAACAGTTTAGCGAATTTGAGCAAGTTAGCTGCCTTTTAAATAGAAATGTGCTTCAAAGATTGAAAGTAGTTTAACCCAAAGTATTTTAGCCTAGATTCATTGAATGCAAAGCAACGACAAAGTAGGTGTTCTGGGGTCCCCGTCGCATTGTCTTCATTGCAAGCTACGCATGAATCGCTTTGCACCAGATACAAAAAGGTCGCATGATCAAGTATGAGACAATGTCCCGTCAGTAACCCAACTATTAACCTGCAGTCTTCTCTTAAGAGCGATAGGAGATAGTTGGTAGCGTTAATATTGTAATTGCGTAGCATGATTTTAGCAGTCCTGCAAGAAGATAGATATTCCCACAAAGATTTAGCTTCCGAGTTCGGTTTTAAGTCTATCTTCGCCAAAACACCAAGGGATGGATGAACCACTTCTGGAAGAAAAACACCAGTTTTAGCAAGTGAATCTGCTATCTCATTGCCATGGATCCCCTTTATTTCGGCTGTGCCGAAGCTCATATAACCTCCGCCATTTCAGAGGCACCAACAAATGTGTTTCTTATAGCCCATTAGTGCTTATATACATATATCTCATCTATAAGTGGATGTTATTTTTAACCGATCACGCCCATTTTGTTTACTTTGCAATTTTTTTTTTTCGCTCAAATAAATATAGTTTGTATTGTAGGTGGGCGTAGTTCTTATCCAATCACGTCCATGTTTTTTGAACAACTTTTTCTACTGCTACTATATATTAAATCTTAGTTGGATATCTGCATTCGAACTATATTATGATAATTAATTTTTTTCCGCATGGACTCGGATCTTGACCATCTTAAAACATAACCTCCGCTTTGGGAATAGAGGCTTGCATTCCAAATTTTAGCTTGATATTTTTTAAACATCTGTTGTGATCACAGACGCAGAATTCGACGCTGATCATTTATATATACAATATATATACTTTGTCATACCTACCACACTCCCTTCTGGTCGTTACAAATGGAATAAAAATCTAATATGCCTTTGGTACGTGATTGCGCGTAGCTCAGTGTATATAAAGAATTAAGAATTGCATTAAAGTAAATCGAAAGAATTACTAACAGCACCCGCCTTCTTGGATGAACAAGTGTGGGTGATCTTGTTCATAAAGAACAAGAGAACAATTCCGTCTGAAGAAATGGAACGATTTTTTTTCTCTACGCGCAAGGACACCATGAGAGCAAGGAGGTCATCGTTGACGGATGTTACTTTTAATGAAAGGCTATAATTCACGATTAAGTTTAATCGTAGTCGTTGCGTCACTAACAGATACCCTCAGAAATTTCGAGCATATAACACCCAAAAATGTATATACTCCTATTAAAAGAAAATAATTCTGCCTTACTGAATCCTTTCTCGTTTTATACTTAGACCAAATCTGTTCAAAAACCTTCAACTTTAAAATTCTGTTTTCGAAACAGCGCCCACGGAGGACGAGAGTGTCACATTGTCGCACGGATATCCAAACACATCCTCTCGACATAAGTCGCTGCTAATCTCGGACACAGTGTCCAGTGTCCAACAGCAGTAACAGCAACAGCAACAGCAGCGCCATCAACAGCGGATGAACAGATGCAGACAACAAACGACGCACTTGAACTTTGAAGAGGCGCTTTCACATTATCCCCGCACCGAACTGCTGCTGTATGTCCGCATGCCTCTATCGCAAACAGAAATCCTTTGTTCGGCAAAAAAAAGGCTCCATAAATCCATGGACGCAAAACGGACAAACGAGGAAAAAAAAAATAGAATAAAACCGAAATGTCGCTGTGCGGAACAGTACAGAACAGAATATAACAGAATTGTGCAAAATGATGCAACGGCGCGATGGACGCGACGAAGAATATCCGAATGTAGTGGCAAAAAAAAAATATGACTTTTGTGATTTTTTGACATTTTTCATGACATTTCATATTTCATTTATGTAGGCAACAACAACAACAACAGAAACAACAACTGAAGCCATTATTGCGCGGCAGGGCATTTATAAAAGCGAAGAACTTTAAACGCTCGTTTCCGGCTGTTGAAGCTATGGAAGCGGCCACTTTTATGCAACTGTAGCATTGTTGCTTGGTGGTATTTAAATGCAAAGTGCGGCATAATTGCCACAAATCTCGTGAATATGCCCAGACGAATGAGTATCTCAATTAAAAAAAAAAGAAGGTTTTTAAAAAAAAAAAGTACAATGTTTTTTTTATCTGCAAAGTATTTTTAAACTGAATGAGATAGTTTTTTTAATATTTAAAAAAACCTGTTGAGGAAAATGAATCATTTAAGGATTAATATGCAAATGAAATATGAGTAATTCCTGTTTTGAGTGTTAAGAATTATTACTCGGTGGAGTGAAAAGAAACCTCCTTGGGAATGAAATATTTTTTTTTGTATGTTATTCAAAGTAGTCGATGCACTTATTATAGCGATTTTCCAACTCTTTGATCCCGTCCGAAGAGTAACTTTCCGGAAAGGTCTGCAAAATACTCATCCACGGCGTCAAAGATGAGCCATTTTTTGAGACTTGAGAACAGATAATAGTCCAAGAAAGCCGAATCGGGCGAATAAGGTGGATGTGGAATTAATTGGAGCCCTAACCAGTGCTGCGTTACTTTTGAGCACAAATACATTTATAAATTCGCGAAAGTATTAAAATCTACCTTATCAACATACGCTTTCGCACTAAAGCTTTCGAATTAAATACATACCAGTATACATATGAACATAACCTGCAGACACAACCACAAGGTTGGTGCTAAAGTCGCGCACCACTGGACTAAACGCTTTGTAGCGAAATTTTCCGAATTTATATTAAGATAATATAAATATTTAAATGTATATATATTCATTATATATAGCATATATGGGTAAATATTCTTTAAATTTAGCAAACCCTAATAATTTTTAGAGCGCCGACACATAGCACGATGCAAGTGTCCTGGCCTACGGAGCGTTAAGTCCCAGGTTCGATGCTTAGATGACGGGGAAAACAGAAATACTTAACTTTTGTGTTTGAAAACTCTTATGAGAATAAAAAACAACAACAGAACTTACTATGAAAAAACTTATAAATAGTTAGGCCTACACTCTTCTAGGGTGATTGCGCGAAATTAATTGTTTGAAACATTTTATAGCTTAGTTCATGGGATTTCCCAATGAAAATCTTTGAAAGATATATTAAAAAATTCGACCTTTAACATTTTTCATCACAGTTCATTAGATAACACATCACGAACGTCTCGAAATTTGAATCTTTCAGGTCTAAAACAAAATTTCCAAATATATAACGACATTTCATAAGAGACCAGATTCCCATAATACTCCAGAAATGTCGACGATCAACCAAAGAGTGTAAATGATGCCATAAAAAAAACTCCAAAAAAAAGTAAATTATACAAAACCAGCGCTGTTATTAAAATTCAACTCACATTTTCATATTCCTACCTTTAGAATGGTAATTGCTTTCATCTCCGCCACCACAATTGCATCATTAGCGATGCAATCTCCGTTTCGTAATGCCGCCACAACATGACGGAAATAAATTCCCGGCCGCGACGCGACGCGACGCGATGGAGAACTGCTCTCCGGTTGAATGACTGCACAAGTGGTGGAATACATTCACCGCACACACATTCAAACACAGGACGACGTCACAGTAGCAAAAGCATTTCATCAGCGTCCAATCGACGTATCAGCAGGATGTCGAGTAAGGAAAAAAAGAAGCTTGCGCATGAATAGATTCAGTCGCAGAAGCTGGAGGTACTAAATACAAATGCTTAAGAGATACAAAAGCGCTGCAGACCATTCGGAGACCCGGCTTCAACTACATATACTAAACACGAAGAAGTGTCTATGTGAGCTGGAGGAAGACACAAAATGGTGCAAAGACGCACAAACAAGAGGCGCGCAAATATTTAACTTCATCTTGACGAAATGTGTGCGAGAGAGCAGCGCATTAAAAGTCAAACAATGATGACGTTGGAAGGGCTTAGTAAAAATACGCCAGCGGAGTATGGTTGAATGAATAGAGACGCTTAAGATGCAATAGCAAAGTGATGGTCACTTTCAAAGTAAACTTAGTCATTAAAAATATAATTTATATTCTTTAATTGTAACATTAAAAAAAGGCGGACCATAAACTTTTTTTATACAAAATTTTTTTTAAAAAACTTTTTTAAAACTGATAAGGAACGTAAAATTTAATGTTTCGTTATTAAATTTGATCCGCACTGCCACCGACAGCGTCCTATGAACCTGCGGAGTGCGGCGCCGTTGATGAGCGCATTAATTCTAAACTTGAAATGGAAAATGAATGAAGTCTGTTCGTTCGTTTGTCTGTCTATCTGTCTGCCTGTCAGCGCCACTGTTTGTACAAGCCATGCTTTTGTTTTCCCAGCTTCTTGAATAGTTTCTCGAGACGTCGTCGACAATTTTAGGGATTAATGCTCTCGAGCAGTGTAAATGACATGAGTTCAGGGCATGAAGTGCGGCGATGCCATCCATCCATCCAGCGAGATGTCATGAGAAATTAAGTTTTCAAGGGGCCGAGGCGAAAGTGTCTTCGCACATGCCAAAAATGCATTTGATGTTGTTGGTGTTTGCTGGTGCTGAAAAATCATGCAAGTGAATTTTTCTCTTTCCAAACAAGAAACAAGAAGCGCCCCACAGAGTTGGTTTACTCGTACCCACATACATGCAAACGAAATGAGTCTCCGTTTCATACAAAAGGTATGATAAACCCTTTTCTTTCTTGTCTTACTAGCAAACAGCGAGATTTTAAATTTCAACAACCCCCCAACCCTCCAAGCATCTGGTTGCGTTTTGGAAGACGTTCGGCTTGCTGGAAAAATACAAACACAAGGACACTTGCGCATTGAATTCTATTCTATACGTTTAAATATCAAGTGCAGATGTCATATATACTCGTACATACTCGTATGTGAATATGTTTGCTTCGAGGCGCTTCGGGGCAACATTGACGACGTTTGTCTTTCACATGCAGCAGAGATACCTTTATTTTCCATACATACAAGTACTTGGCCATTCGCTTGTCTCTGCATATCAAATTCGCATTTCTTTTCGTTTTCTTTGTGCTGTCATTTAGTATACGGATGTGTTTTAAAGACGTCTTGTTACCATGTAACTGACTCAAGAATTCCTTGAATTTTAACTTTTGTGTTGTGAAATTTTAAATTTTTTTAAATGAAGTATTACAACAACAGAATTTTCCGAAATCTGGTTTGGAAAATGAACTATTTTTAAGGTTCAATCAATTTATCGATTAAGTTGAAAATCTTAAATCAATGTTTTCTTTTAGCACATTTCTTATAACCTTCCTTTCTATGTACTCGTACATAAATTGTGTGTGTAAGTAAAAGCAGACGCTATTGTTTAAAGTTTTCTAAAATATGTTCACAACTTTAACAAATTCTATCAAAAAGCTCTTTTGCAGTGTACTATAGCTCAATTGTCATCAAGTGTTCCCCATACATACATTTTGTACCTTCACACTTATAACCGATACAATACCACTACAACCAAGTGCCATGCCATCGACATTGTTTTTCCATCAACATAAGAAGAGGAAGCTTGTTGTGTGGTTTATTCGATGCTTGCTCTTGCTCTGCTGCATGTGTATGTCTCGTTTTTAGCTGTGGAGAAAAGTGAAGGTTTTAAATTCTTTGTTAAGGAATGGAAATAATTTTTGAGTTGATTCTTTCTAAGGACGAAAGTTTGGCGAGAGGTCATTTACTGAAGCTGATAACAAAGAATTACAATTTTGGAAAATAATTAAAATAAAAGACAGATAAACAGAAAAAAAAAGTTTTGAAAAATAAAGCAAAAAATTTATTGAAATTAGAAAGCACAAAATTGAAAAGAACAAAAAGTTTAAAAAATTGTTGTATAGGAGCAAAAGTAAAACTGAATAAGCAGAAAAGAAGTACAAAAGTTCAACAATGCCTGGAGAGTTTTTGTGTTGGGTTTCCAATAAAATTGTACTTTGTCAATAAAATTTCATTGAAGGCAATTAAATACAAAGTAACATAGAATTTTAAAAACTAGTTTTGAAAAATTTTATTTTGAAAACGACATTTTACACTAAAAGAAATCGTTTGATCTTTTACTTAGTTTCTTCTTTAATTTAAAGAAAAGATTTGTTAAAAATTAAATGTAAATTAAAAATGCTTTCGCTTGGGAAAATATTTGTATAGAAAACGATGAAGATGAACATCTTGAGTAAAAAAGTACAATTTCAGTTATCATTACCGAATGCCCGGCATGCGTTGCAATGCCACGTAACAAAAGAAAATGTTTGTTTTAAAAATTTATTTTTTCAAGTTCATTAATTTTTTATATATATTGATAACTAGTTAACGGAACTTTGCGGTACTTCCCGTTATAGCGATTCTGAGTTACGGCTGTGGGCGTTAAATTGTTTGAACTGTGCCCACTTTTGGTGAAATCAACTACAATAACCATACAAACTCAGTTACCAAATTTCAGTTTGTTAGGAGCAAGATTAGCGAAATATTCGAATATATGTACTTAGTTTTACAAGTTGTGGGCGTAATAGGTGGGCGTGGCAGATTTATTAGTCCAAAACCTTGGCGTGATCATTTACTTCCCAAAATTTCATATGCCTTTCAAAATGCTTTTAAAGATAGAAAGAAAGGAAGATAGAAAGAAAGAAAGAAAGAAAGAAAGAAAGAAAGAAAGAAAGAAAGAAAAAAAGATAGAAAAAAAGAAAAAGACAGATAGAAAGACAGTAATAAAGAAAGATCGACAGATAGATAGATAGATAGATAGATAGATAGATAGATAGATAGATAGATAGATAGATAGATAGAAAGATAGAAAGAAAGAATAAAAGATATAATAGAAAGAAAAGAAGTATGAAAGGGGAAAAAAATGAAAGAAAGAAAGAAAGAAAGAAAGAAAGAAAGAAAGAAAGAAAGAAAGAAAAATAGAAATATTGACAGATTGAAAGAAAGATTAAAAGATATAAAAGAAAGAAAAAAAGAAAGAAAGAAAGAAAGAAAGAAAGAAAGAAAAAATTAAAGAATGAAAGAAAGAAAGTAAGAAAAAAAGAAAAAAATTAAAATAGAAAAAGAAAGAAAGCATAAAAGAGAGATAGAAAGACATATTAACTTGGTTTATATAGAAAATAATAAATAAAAATTCAATACAACTTGATGCAGCAAAATAAAATGTTTGAGACGGTTGGATACAATTTAAAAACAGTAATTTTTCATCCCTGGATATTTATGACCAATGCTTACACGTGGGTCTTGAGGTCTTTTTTGGAAGCAAACAGTTTCCTACCAAAATGAGATCTTTCACATATTGAGTCCTATTGTTAATTATTTTGTGTCGAATGTGGTCAAAGCTACCTCGAACGTCTTGCCACCCAATATAACCTTCTTAATTCGGCAAATCCGAACTTGCGCATAGTCCTCGTTGGCACTGGATTGTATAAATGAAATTTGAAGATTTACCGCCAGTGAGTGGGTAATATTGGCTATTAAAAAACTTTTGTGATAATAGAATTTCAACTTTTTAGGCGCATTTGTATTTTATATTTAAACGGTTTCTAGCAAAGAAGTTAATGTGAATTTTAAGCTTCTCTGTATAACCTTTTGATGTACATACATGAAAAATAATTTTGGAAAAATAAACCAAGTCAAAGTGAAAAAATTTAAATTGATGTTAAGGATGCCACCTGAACTATTTGAACAGCTTTATAAACGAAATTAATATTTAATGTTCAATATAAAGGTTTTAGCCTTTCGGTATTTTTGATATTATAAGTAAATAAGCTGGTTTATTATCCCATCTAATGCTGGTGATAAAAACGGAAGTAAAAGTATATATATATAAAAAAAAAATGATGAATGTCAATTATGTCACCGTTGCTGGGCAGTATTAAAACTTTGTTGCACATACCACAATTTCGGCCAACTTGAGCTTGTGCCATGAAATTTACGCTCAAATTTGTCGTACAGATCGCAGCTAAACTTTAGCAAAATGTGAAAATGGCATAAGCTTGTCCGAAAATCGTTAAGAACGTTCCTTCGTTCGTTCCTTCGTTCGTTCCTCCGTTCGTTTGTTCGCTCGTTCGTTCGTTCCTTAATCCTATCCTAATTTCTGGCGTGTTGCAGTTGGCTTACTTAAGTACGCTTGTACTCGCCAGTTGTATCTTGGCAGTTGTATCGCTTTCATTTCGTTCGTTCTTGTCATGAATTTTTGATGACAACGACGAAATGTCGACGATGACTATCCTGCATGACTGCCGTAGACTGAATGCCTGACCACCTCACCAGCACATGTAAAATGGGAATTTTCTTTTTTTGTTTTGTTATGTGTGCGAATGTTTTTTTTTGCTTTGTTTGTTTTTGTTGGTTTATCTGTGACAGTTTCCATGAAAATTTGGATTTGCTTTTGGAGGATTTTTTTTTTGGGTTCTTCTTGATATATAAATTGTGAGGTCAAAACTATTCGAACGGAACGGACCGGTTATTGTGGTTATAAAAGCAAATTAAAAAAAATAATGATTAATACATTTAAAAGGACAACGTGGAATTGGCCATATGTTTTTGTTTTTGGTGTTTCGTTTTTGTTTTTGTAGCGAAAGTTGCGGAAAAAATTAGGGAAAACGCAAAGTTTTACACAATCCAAAGCGAGGGAAAAACAAAAATTTTACGACCACAGAGACGCACTCACAATACACTTACACACGCTCGCATAAAAGTATTGCAATTTGTGTTAGTGTATGCGTGTCGTCGTTCGCTGTTCGCTGTTGTTGGTGTGTCAGTGTGTGTCTGTGGCGTAAATAAGTATTGGTATGTGCTCAACATATTAAATATACTTTGGAGCGCAGCAGGACAACCACAACAACAAGGAAAACAACAATAACAACAACAACTATAACAACAACAACAAAAAGGATAATTAGAGTCCAGTCTTGTGCTTCGTGCATTTCGCTCGTTTGCTTTGCCAATTAATTTATTAACATTTCTATTTATTTTCCTTTGCCCCTTTTTTCAACTTTGCATCACTCTTCTATTTTTATATATACACACATACACACATATATTTTTCAGTGTTTATTTATGTATGTGTGTGTGTGTTTGTTTGAGTGGCCTGCTTTGTGTGAAGTGCGTTTGTGTGGGTGCGCGTGGTTATGCACTGCGGTTCCTAATTAAGATTGATTAAGATCCTGCGCATGTACGCGTAAATGAGGTACACAAGTACACACTCATACATAAACACTGCAATACACATACACACAAATACACTTTATGCTTATGGTGTACAGTACTTAACGTTGGAAATCAACCTGAAAATTTGTTTTCGAACAAAATCAAAAGAAAAGTAATTTGCATTTTTTCTCTCTTTATTACCTACATTAACAAAGCAGAATTGAAAAAATAAAAAGAGACTGTTTCTAAACCAAAGAAGCTTATGGACGGGTATAAAAATTAAAAGACAGATTTAGAAAATTAAAATTCTTAAAGAAAAAATATTAGATTTAGATCTCGGATCAATGTCCAGACAACAATACAAGGCCCACAATAATGACCTGATTCTCAGAAAGTAAAGAATAGAAAAGTGCGTAAAGAAAGGAGACTCGAGTCTATTATTAAAATAAGAGATAATTTTGATAATTCAGTGAAGCTGAGCGTATTTTTATGTCATTCCATCCCAGCAAACTCCATCTCGTTTTCTCACTCGACTCCAATTGGACAACCAGTTGTTGGCTTGGTACATCATCAGCGATGTTGGTCAGGTACAGTTGAATTTTAGACTCCATATTCATTTAACGAAAGCTCCCGACATATTTACCAAGTCTTATGCGAGGGCTACGATGAACGGTATGGTCGCACATTTTAATACGCTGATCAAGGCAGATATTCTTTCTAAGCTCTACAGCCGAAACAGTTTTATTTTACATTAATAAAAATAAATAATTATCCTTTTACATAATATTCTTTGCTTATATATAGTAAATTTTTAATTATATATGAACTATTATAGTTCAATTTTCTTAATGGTTTCCTCAAACAAAACACACAAGCAAATAATTAAAATTGCTTATTTTTTCTCCACCGACAAAGTACTGTGCGTTTTGAACACGTTTCGCTTGAACTGCGCGAACGGTCGTTCTTGTCCTGTCTTGTCGTCCGGTCGCTTGAGTTGTCAGTGTGTATGTGTGTGCTTATTTACGTTACGTGCTTTTTTGTTCATCTTCTTCTTTGTTGTCGTCGTCGTCGTTTTGCCCGGCTGCTTAAATGATAAAATTGTTAATGGATGACCGCAAGTGTCCAATTATTTGCGGTATTGAAAAACACATTAAAATGCAATTTCAACTTGTAATTACTACAAATATTTTCCATTTCACAGCAATCAATTCTCGCTGCTTGGAAATATCAAATCAAAACTGACAATTGCTCTACATGTGAGCTTGTCTGTTAGCACTGAAATAAAACGTTTACGTTTGGAAAAGATTTGTTATTGCATTAAGTGCTTGGTAATCTAAAGTAGAGAATCTTTCATATGGAGTAAATTTTATTTTTAACTTAATTCTTTTCAGTTTCTTTTAAGGAATTGCCATTGAGTACATCACCAACACGAGTACACTTAAATAATTACTGCGAAGATATTTTGTTGTACACAAGCATTCTTATTGCAGCACATAAGCGCAGATGAAGTTGGAAACAAGAGATCTAAATGAAAGAAGAAGAAGAAGAAGTACAAATTAAAACTTTTAATGGAACCTTATAAAAATGTAATTTGAACGCGAGTCGCTGCAACCCAGCTGCAAGTTTAATCCAATTATAATATCGCCTGCACTTTTCGCACCAAGCGCATATTTACAGCAAACTTTATAACTATGGACGCTGTTGCCACCGCTACCGCCATTGCCGCACACACATACACACACACTCACATATTTTACGCTAATTTAAAATGTGTTTGCGCCAAAATTTCGTATTGGCCTCTGCCGCACAAGCGAGAGCAGATCGCTGCTGCAAAGCGAGACGTCTTCTTCATAAGCGAAAGAGCGGCGTCGTGTAGCGCGCAAGTGTCGCGCACGTGTCCGATATTAATTCCATAAAATAGTGCAATCACGGCTGTCAAGCTGCAAAATAAATGAGCGTAAAAATAAGCGCACACAAAGGATGCATCCGGAATATGTACGAGTATGAGTACGAGTATAGAGGACGACGCTTTTAATGTGCACTTGCGCACTCATTCGTGAATTTTGTGCTTGTGTTGAGCAACAATAAAGACACCGCCAGTTAACCGAATGGAGTTGGAATTAAGTTGGAGTTAAGCTGGCTAAAAGTTGGTTAGCATAAGAGAAAACATAGAAAGTCTGTAAATACCCAGTGGGCATTTTCGTTAGCGCTTCTTAGACGAAGCCCTTCTGACTTCCCTTCTAGAGAAGGCGTAGTGGAAGATGTAACTGAAAATGGCTTCTGGTGCAAAGCAAAACCGGGTCGGAATGCGACAATCATAGACAGTAAAGAGCCGACGACATGTCTAAATGAAAATATGAAAGTATATTAAATATAAAACCAATTTTGTTCCGCTTTTGAAGGCCTTCTTTTTACCATTTCATGAGCAGGACTGTTTCTTGGCCTTCCTTCACTTCTCATGAAAAGAAAAAAAAGGCCTTCAAAAGCGGGACATTCCATACAAAAAAAGGAAAGGAGTATTGGAAGGAATTAGAGGCCTCCTCTCTGCCAGGAAAGGCTTTTAGAAGCGCTTTTTAACCCTGAAAATGCCTACTGGGTAAAGACCAATACTAGTTAAATGTTTATATAATTTGTGAAATGAAAATTGATCCATTAAAAAAGTTGCTTAAATCCGAGTTAAAGTAAATAATTCGTTAGAGATACTGAGCTGAAATCGGTGCATTTATAATAGTCTCTATATCCGACTTTATTTTCATGCTAGTTATTATTATGGAGCCTACAAAAGAAAATGGATTTCACTGGCTCTATTAATTTAAATATAGTAAACATTGTTAAATATCATAATCAAATTAAGGTGGTTCATGATTTTATAAAATTTAATAAACATTTTTATAAATAATATTTTAGTTGTTATTCATTCATATATATGTATATATTGTATATATATTATATTTGAAATTGTTATTTTATATCATTGCTGTGAATTTGAAAGATTGTTTTTATCCTTCAAATAAATGAAATGAAATACTTTATTAAAAAAAAATCTATGTAAAAAAAGGTTTATATCACGAACTTCCTAATTTTGTAAATCATAAACCACTCTACTAAGTATACTACACTTTTTTCTAAACGTTTGTATACCAAAATAACTAATTAAGGGTAAAAGGACTTTATTTTAATAAAAAATTCATAAACTTAAACCAGAAAATGTTATACAAAATTTCAAGCAAATGTCTCTAATGGTTCTCAAGATATCGTATTAACAAGAAATCAGTCGGATATAGCTAGATCGGCTTAACTTTTGATTCTGATTTTAATATATATTATTTTTTTCTTTATAGACTCCACTGCGAAGTGGATGAAAGAAATGAAAGTACCCACTGCTTCTTAGACGAAGTCCTTCAGACATCATTTTTAGAGTAGGTAAAGTGGAAGGTGTAACCTACTAGAGAGGACGAAGGGGTCAATTGCACCGGACGGCACTTAGAAAGGGCGGCATGTGGAATTAGCTTTAGAGCAACTCTTATAAAAAAGTGAGTACCTGTTTTTCTTCTTTAGCTTCTTCAGAGGCTTTTCTCATGAAAGAAAGATGAGAATATTTTGATTATTTTTTTAATTGTGAACCTTTTTTTTGCTTCTTCATTTGTTTTCCCTTTTCAACAATAACTATTTAACTATTTCATTAAAAAAAAAATAAGAAATACAGAATTATAAAAATATGTTGAAGGGGCGACAATATCCACTCTTGTCCTTGACAGGAAGGACATTTAAAAAATAGCCTTTTACCCTGAAATTGCCGACTGGGAGAGTTCCTTTAGTAACTCACAATCATAATTATAATTTTAATTTATTTTTGTAAATAAAACGATATAATAATTTCTTAATATTCGATATGAATACAAATTTCCACGAAATTGTCTGCATGAAATTTTGTTATTTTATAAACCGAATTGTCAATGGATATTCTTCATTACAGCGAATCAATCAGAATTATTTTAAATAAGTATATGACATAAAGTATCATTTTAAAAATAAACTTCTCATATTTTGCGACTACAACAAATTTCAAACGTACCTACATATGTACTTTGTGGCCTTATCCCAGAGCACCACAATAAACCATTTACCGTATGCACAATTAAACTGCTGCCATCCAGTTGCGCTAACTGCAAATAATCCAAATTTTCCAAATTCTCAACCAGAATTTGCAGTTTTGCTTATGAAATAATCACCACGCATAAATTCACATAATGGCCAGCAAATGAAAAAGCCAAGCTTGGATGCAGCACATAAAACGCCACAAATATGAATGGTGCATGTGGTCAATAGGTTTATGTGCTACCAGCAATTTTGTTTGATTATAATCATATATATTACCACATATCTGTGGCAATGCATTAAAACGACATAACTCGGCTTGGCGTAATTTCCAGGTTTTGTATGGCAAGCAGAAATATGACGAGTTTTATATTTGTCATTAAGACGAAAGAACTTTTCATTAGAACTGCGTAATACATTTCAAAACAGAATCAAATGTAAGCTTATAACTTTGAAAGCAGTACTGTGACACAAGTCGAGTTATATCGTTTTTTGTCATATCAACATATATTGTGCGTATATATGTCTGTATGTCGCACATATAAGTACATACTTTTGTGTTTAGTCTAAATAAAGCCTGCAAATGAGTATTGACAACGTTTAATGGACAAATTTGATACGACATTAAGCTCGGGTATTTATGTGTAACATTAACAAAGCTTAATTTTTGGATGCAAATTTACGAATTTGTTCATAAATTGACTTTAATGTTGTCACTTCAAAAGCAAAGTGTGAAGTTGGCTGGGCAGGCTCGAGGCTGACATAAGACAACAAATCAAGCGAAAAGTTTCTATAATCCAAAACTGTCAAAGTAGACAAACTTAAATGGTTTATTAAGCGATATAAATTATATTAACAGTATATAACATATCAAAATCAAATTATACTGTTGATATTTTGACATGTTTTCTGTTATATCACTTACTACTCTATAGAAATACTAAAAAAAAAATGCATCGCTAGTCAGAAAATGTATCTAGATGTATGCGAAACTCGTACAGCCACTTCATAAAAAATTGTGCTAAAAGCAAAGCTTGCTCCAAATAGATAAAAAAAAAAACAAAAACAAAAGCCACTTTTCCAACTGAAATTGTGTCACATACGCCACACCGAAACGACTGCAACAAATTAGAAAGCAACGCAAATAAAAAGGACATTAGAGACAATTAAGAAAAAAGTAAAAGAAGTGCTCAGAAAACGAAAACAGAAAACAACAACAAACAAAAAGGAAAAAAAAGAAATAAGAGTAATAAAAGAAACAGTCACAGCGAAGGATAACGAAACATTTAGCCCAATTTAAGAATTTGCAAAAGCAACGCCGCAGTCAAATGGTGATGCAAAAAAAAAAAACATAAAAAGAAAAACAACAAAAATAAAAGACAAATTCATAGGAATTGTGTAGGAAAATAAAACAACAAAAACGAGAAGTTTTAACTGCGGCATAAGCAAATTTTTCATATACCCTCATATACGAGTAAAATTTCATTTTGACATTTAATACGTTAGAATTGAGAATTCCACTGCCCATGTAAAAAAGTTTAGATATAATTGTATCAGTTTATATCCGATTTCAGATCTGATCAGGTTCATCAGTTGAGTATATCTAATCCTATCTAATAAGACATTATCTTATACATATGATGAGATATAATACAATAGTTCACTTAATTTACTGATATAATCAGATGTGACCAGATCTAATATTTTCGGATAAATGTATATAAATATTCAGATCTATTCAGATCTGATATCAAAAAAATTCTACATTGAGTTTTGACATACAAACGCAATAAATGATTTTTTCATTTATACATATAAAAATCTTTAAGACTCTTGCATGCAGATTTGTTTAGATCTGATTAGATATGACACCATATCTCGAGAGCTGTTAGATCTGATCAAATTTAATACCATATCTAGTACATCTGGAGATATTTGAATGCAAATATTATTAAATCTGTTCCGATTTGACTCCATATTTATCATGTCTGTTTAGATCTGATTTGATATAATAATTTTTAGTCATATACATATAATCTCATATCTGGCTCCATATCTGATAAGAACTAACCAAGCATTAACGATATAGAGTCAAATCTGTTCAGATATTATAATAAATGCTAACAAATCTATTTATATCAGAAACTATATCTGATAATATATACTAAGATGCAAGTAGTTCCAATTATATATGATCAGATCGAAACTTTTTAACATGGGTGACAAATTTTGTCTGATGGAATTTTTTTTTATATGGTAACAATGAGGCAGGGTTAGTAAAAAATATTAAATTATTTGGCAACTTTTTGGATTTAACGGTATCTGATGTAAATAATCTCAAATACTTTCTTTAAAACTACTAAAACTTTTTTTCAAATATTAAAGAAAACCCATTGAAACTTCGAAGTGGAGTATAAAACTTTTTTTTCTATATTATTTAACTGCGGCGAAAAGCAGCTAAAGCGTACAATATGATGATGCCGAGGGTAGGTAAGAATAGCACAATTTGAGTGAAAGAAAAAAAAGAAAAGAAAAAAAAACGAAAAATGTAAAGTGTAAAGAAACCGACAACAGAAAAAATGGAGTAGAATCCGCTACAACTTGAAACTCCAAACGGATGTTGCCGGATGTGGCGGTGCAACGCCGCAAATGAATTTGATTTGGGTCGTTGCACATTCTCGTCTGTCTCTCTGTCTGTCTGTCTGTCTCTCTGTCTGTCGGTCTGTCTGTTTGTTCGTCCATCTGTCCATTGCCGTTTGTGATGCCAAACGCAACGGGTCGAATCAAGTCATGTCGAGTCGAGTTGGGTCACATTTTTTTTTTGCGCCTGACTTTGGCATCACAATCTTTCTCTCTCCCACGCCGCTGCATTTCATGATCTAGCATGACCGTTTCTGATAGTTCTCTGTTATTAAATTTAGTAAGTGATTTATCTTAAAATAGTAAAAGTTGAGTTTTTTTTTAATGTAAATAATAAATTTTGTTGTAATTCGAAGAAGGTGCTCTAGTAATTTGTCCATTGTGGCAATGTTTTTTTAATGAAAAGTTTTGGTCTTGTCAAGGTAAAATTTATTGTGTCCAATATTGTATTGACCTTGGGCTCCAGTGTTATCATTTTTATGTTGAGAAAAGAACAACAAAAGCTACATTCGGTCAATATTAAACAGCTGATTTTTGATTTTTAAAGCGCCATTTAAAGTTTCATTGTAACATAGAAACTTTAAAATTAATATGTCTAGATTTCTCATTGTCCAATTCACTTATTACAAAGCTTTCTGAACAGTTTATTTTATATGAAGTATATTATTATAATATTAGTCCTTCTCTTAGCGGCAATACTTCTTAGTCAAGTCGTGAATTTGTTTATTTGAATATACACAAGTGTGGTTCAATTGGTACTTAGTCCCACCGCCCGATGGAGGTCCACTTTGGAAATCTCAAAAAAACATATTTCTTAGACGATTTAAAAAGTTGGAGCATCGCTGGTTCAAGTGTATCGAGATCGAAAAGGAGACTATGTTAAGAAATGAATAGCCACTTTTCCCAAATTTTCGATTTTCTTTTGTGGGCTAAGTACTTATCGGAGCACCCTCGAATGCGAGTTTTGTTTAAGAAACAATTGACATAAAGGAAAAGGTGATACAGTAATCAACGGATAATTAAAACAATTTCCTTTATATCACACACAAAATCCTGTTAAAATTATTATAATTTGAATAAATAATTATGGTTTCTTAAATCAAGTCATATCAAAAATTATTAAAAAAAGAAAAGTGCGGACCTGCTGCTTGTACTATTTACCGTCATAAACGTGGCGTTATGTTACAGTGTGGTGGTCTCTTTTATGTCGCCTCTGCTCTTTCGATCCATGTCGGCTGCCATTTTTCTTCGGCGGTATACGAGTATATGCCAAAGTTTTCGTTTTCGTCGCTCAGCGGGTGGTTGGGGGGCGGGAGTTTAGTTAATGCTGTCATTGTATTTAGTTGTCAAAATGTTGTCGGAAGTCGAAGTGAGCAGCCAAAAAGCCGAATTAATTCAATGCACGTTTTTTAAATAACTTTATTCTTCGTTTACGCCATTTCTGTTTTTTTCTTTTCTTTTCTTTTCTCTTCTTTTATTTTTCGTTGGTTTGTTTTGTTTTTGTTTTTAGTTACTGTCGCTGCACTTTTATGACTGCGGTTGCCTTTCCTTTTGCCCACATTTGGATGGTGGATTAAAAAAAAATCGCCATTTTTTTTGTGTGTATGTGTGTGTGCGCTTTTTCTCGACTGAGATTTTTAGGACTCATTAAAGTCGTAAAAATTAAATTAAGGCAAGCGCAATTAAAGTGAATTGCATCGCGTAGCAAATAAAAAAGGTGCCTGCGCAAATTGTTAAGTGGCTCGTAATGGAGTTAAGGACTTTTGTAAACGAACAATATGAGGCGTTTTAACTCAAAAACTGATATATTTAATAATGGATAAAATTGATTTTTTCCTGTTTATTAAGTTCATCTTAATCTCTACCTCACCCTATACTCTGAATTCCAAAAGACTTTATATTAAGTTATTAAAACGAAAAAAATATCGATTATTTTGCACTAGAAAAATCATTCTAGAAGTAATATTCTTTAAGTTTTAAAGGTTCTTGATATGCATTTAAACTTTATTTTTATACAAACGTTTTGAATCATTTGAAAATTTGTGTTTTATTTAAAAAATTCGATATTTAAAAAACTCTTTTCCAAACACAGTTGTCTCCGAAAATTTCGATTTAAAAACTGATATATCAAAATCTTGTTCCTCAATTTGTAGCCTTACTAAAATTTATATTTTTGTATATACTCCAAATTTTTAAATGATTCCAGGAGTTTGTCCCCTAAACACGGGCGTAGAACTTGGTCTACGCTCCACCTGAGGATTATCCCATGTTTACGCTAACTGAGATACATGTGATCTTTGTTATGTGCGGACCCATACAGAGATGGATCCAACACTCAAAACGTTGTAAATGGTTCTTTGTGGATTTATCGTTTTTTGACTTAAACCTCCTCATTTATCCTTAAGTTGTAGTTGCAGTGGGTGTTTTATTTCGCCTATTAAGAAGTACTACTATACAAACTTTCAATGACGATTCGATTATTCGTAGACGTTTTACATTTATGAGAATCGCCAAGACAAGAAGTTTGGTTCGAGGGAGATACGAAGGATTTAATTAGCTCTTAATATTGATGATTTGTGCCTTATGCATCAATTTTTAGCCACAGTAACATGATAACATTAAGTTTTTTCTCTTTTAGTCTATGACCTAAAATCAAGAAGTAAATAAAGTCAATTTAGCAAAAGTAAAGTTTTCTATTTGTGGATAACTTAGACAGATTTCGCCAGCCTAAAAACAAGAAAAATCGCTCACCAAAGCAAAAATCTCAGCGAATTGATAAAAATGACGCCATAAGTTCCGCACATATGTGCAGCGCTATTTATGAACCTCGCTTCATACTCAACTTCCTTGGCCCCCACCACCCACGTGCACCTATCGCGTATGTCATCATCAAAGTAATTCGCAAAATTCACAAAAATTACTCACACGGAAAGCGCCAAATAATCAAAAGTGGATTATCATAGGAAAGCAAGCCGGAGTGAAAAAGCAGAGGGTAGCAACGGTTTACCCAGTGAACGTTGCCCCAGCAAGCAGAACACAACAAAAAAAAACTCAAATGCGACAACGCGAACCCACACAATCGTACAGACGAAGTCGAACACGTACACAAGAAACATGACATACAAATATAGAAAACACATACAAACCAGCAGACAGGCAGACAGACAGCCAGGCATTACACAAATATGGCGTCGCATAGTGTGATCATAGAGAAAACACATGCAAGTCACGTTACGCGAGGTGGCAACCTTCGGCGCGCTGTGTCAGTGTTGCCGCCAAAAAAAAATTTCGTTCGCTTCCTCTTCCTTTTTTTTTACGACAGACATAAAAAGTGCGCAGTGCACACACATTAAATGCAACATTTATGAACATAATCATGGTACATCCTGCAGAGGATACATCAAGCGAACATAATCGCTAATGTATTGAAAATATAATACATACGATGAAAAATAATAAAATAAAAAACTTATAATAAATAATACATATTTAAAATATTTAGCAAACTGAACAGAAAATGAATTCAAGTTGGTCGTGTATACTGTTGTTAATGCACTACACTATTTGAAATATTTAAAGAAAAAATGCGTTTAAATGCATTTTTATAAAATCATAAGCCACACAAATTCGATTGTGTTGAGCTTCTGAAGCTGAGAGGACTCCGTTGATCTTCCCTTATTTGTTGTTATTATATATTATGAATTTTATTTCTGTATTTATAAGTTAAATCACTTCAAACGAACTTTTTTGACTCAAATTCCTATTCAAAACGAAACCTAAAGAAACCTCCGCTATCTTATCTTAAACGCCGTCCATCGGTTGCGTTTTACTCTTTGCAATCCTGCTTTTAATCTAGGCAAATAAAAACCAAAAACTCGTTCCAGAAATCGATCACAGCTTCTAGACTGGTTGACCTAATTCTGCATATTCGCTAATTAGCATTTTTTTCGGGTTTGCAATGTTGAGGTTTAATTCTCGCTTAAGACTTCGCTATTTTTTTAATAAAAATGACAATGGTCATGAGCTTTGGCTAGTCTAAGACAAACTAGCAAATTGTGTACAAAATTTCAGCTGATTATCTTCAATGGTTCTCAGACTGATGTGTTAATAAGAAAAAGCGTCCATTTTCTATCTTGAGTATTTTCCTATGTTACAAACTGCTGCTCAAGCACAATATGCTCCACTAAATGTTGCATAATAAAATAGCAGAAATATAAAAATAATTTAATTCATATTCAAGTTAATGCAGGTTTGTTATTGTATTTATAAACTGTAAAGCATTCTCCAAAATGAAAAGAAAATACATTTTAAAAGTACAGAAATGCGAACTTTTCACATGACAAGTGTATTTTTATATAATATATTATGCGAATGTTAATGTGATTTTCATAATTCTAGCGAATACTCGTAATTTCTGCATACAAAAAAAAAATTTAAAATAAAAATATTAATAAAAAAAAAAGTTTTAAACTATTACAACATAAGTAAAAGTAATTTTGAAGCTACGCTAAAGATAAAAATCACGTTAGCACGACTGACACATATAATAAAGCTCATGTCATTGCATGCGGAAAGACCTTCGCACACACCCACACACACACATGAACCACCGCCAGCCTGCAAAGTGTTGACATGCAGTTCGGTACATATACATTAGGGTGTTCCTTTGTTCCTTTGTGATATAAAAAAGATTCATTTTTAACATCTTTTGTCATTAGTTTGCATACGATATTAGAAAAATGTACAACAAATTTCATGCTTTTGAGATAAGATTCTGAATATTTGTATGTCAACCATAAAGGGAAACATTATAACAACAAAAATGTACAGTTCTATTGATTCACTTACTAAAAGAATCACTAATTTTTTATAACTACCAATTTGTTATCTTTATCTTTGACTTAACTTGCAACGTGCGAACTTGGGCATGGTGGCGTATGAGTAATCTCTATTTAAAAATTCAAGACTTTGGCGGCACGTGACGAACTTTTCTCAAAGGCTTGAAATTTAATGTACATTTTATGGAAATCGAATGAGATATTATAATTTTGAAATAAAGGAATACCCTAATGTGCACCCAACCCTACAACCAGATACCAAGTTCTAATAGTTACACATGCATACAGACATACATACATACATACATACATACATACATACATACATACATATATGTATAAATATGTTGAAATATTTTGCAATATGACTTTTTGGAAATTGTATTTCCATCGAATCGAGCGCCCTATCCACCCACCGCAGTTGGCTGCATGGTTCGTTGTAATTACTTGTCATGATTTTGCCATCAGTTGAGTTTTCGAAATGGTAATACCGTGCTACCCGGCTATATGCGTTTGATTTTGTGTATAGCCAACAATTGGCAGCCAAATTACAAAAGCAAAAAAATGAAGAACAATTAAATATAAACTAAAACGTTGATTCGAACAACTGCCGTGTTCGCTGCAATCGAGGTTAAACAATGCGATGCATCGTGCATGCTATCTGTTGACATACATACATACAAACATATGTATGTGTAAGATATATTTGTGTGCGTGCATCTGAAATTGTGTCTACGCCCTATTTTTAAATGGTTTTACTATTTTAGTTAGAATTTTTGCGGGCACTTTTGCGATTATCTTGTGTGAAACTTATTAAAAAAATGTTAGTAAAACGCTTTAAGATCAAATTACAAATTGTTCCAATAGTAATTTCGTAAAGGGTTGAACATTTTTATAAATAGAAAATAGTGGTACCATTAAAATAAACAGAATTTGGCAGGATGGTCTGATAAGTACCTTGCCTCACCGCTTGATTGAAGCCTACCTTGCAGACCTTGAGAAAACGTATTTTTCAGACTGGTTAAAGAAGTTGAGCATCTAGCTGGGTCAAGTGCATCGAGCTTAAAGGAAACTATGTTGAGATATAAATATCCAAAATTTTCTTTATTCTTTTGTAGGCTAAGTACTTATCGGACCACCCTTAAACATAAACAAATTAAATTATTTTATTTAAATGTTTAAATTTTACAATCGGAAAAGTTCACAGTATTTTTCATAGAAACCTTACAGACTAAACAAAATTAACTTTCTACTCTTTATCATGGTTGAATAATAAGGTTAGGAAAGTAAAAATGAGAACGCACACTGAGCGAACTCACCACGTTTTCTGTTTTATTTTTCTGTCTTATTTTGAATTACTATTTTATTTTATTTTTGACAACAAACTAAGTTGTCTTTATTTACTTAACAATTTCGTAGCAAACATGGCAACTACACAAAAATTTATTTTCACAGAGAGAAACAATATCGAGGTAGATGGAGACAATTTTCTACTTTTCTCACCTTTTATCTTCTACAATATAATAAAAAATTTAATCGGTTTTCTCTTTTCTCTTATGATTATGATAATAAAAATTAGGAATTTGTTTCTAAATGCGGTTCATTTAATAATGTATGAGCAACAAAACTTGACAAAACAGTTTGAACCGATTCAGTCTTAACCTTAACCTAACCAATTCACGAAATCATTAATTTTTTGAAACTTTCTAACAATTAATTGCCACGTATGAAATTTTTACTCTATTTTCTCTTTCGGATAATTTTAAAAATATGAACATTTTTTTAGTTAAATTACGATTAGTTATGACTAGTTTATATAACTTACAAAAACAAGCAACTATTCTGTAAAATCTGTCCAAAAATTAATTAAAATGACATGAAAAGTAACATAGAAAAAAAAACGATATGTTTTTCCCAATTTTTTTTTAAATGTTAAGAGAAATTTTGAGTGCTACTATAACAGGTAAAATAACCGACACATTTCTTATGTGACTACAATCTGCTTTGAAATTTAACTAATAATACCGTATCTCAAAAACTCGCTGAAATTCAAGATGACATCAGTAAGTTTATAAATAAATCAAAATGGTTTGAATAGACTAGACCTTAGTGGTTTTACTAGTGGCATACCAAAGTGTCACTATTGTGCTAATTGAACCTGAGTAGTATATACTCAGGCAACACATAAATCAACCCAGTCAACGTAGTGCTAATGTTTAAATTGCTGGTAATATATCCGGTAAATTTCTAGCAAATTGTTTGATGTAAAAGCATGTCACATACTTAACATACCATAAAATAATACGAGCAAATAAAGTCTTTTGATTTTTCGAAATGTTTTTTTTGCAAAAATAACCCGAAACTACATTTTCCGACTTAATGAAAAAGTTTTCTTTTATAAAATCGTATTTATTTTATTTGTATGTATTTTCTTGTTATTGCGTTCCATATGCGTCACCACTTGACATTATAATCCTCTCCAATGCATTTCACATATCAAATTCTACATCTTGTAAGATATTTCCCTTTAAAATTCTTCGGCACTAAACAATAAACAAAGAAAAGCATATTTCACAGAGGTAGGAAAAATTCCATATGCATAGCGAAATAAAAAATCGCTCACGTGAACTGAAATTCTCCGGAAAGCATAAGAACCCACACGTGCCTTCTTTATCACGCGCGCGTAGCATGGCAGCCCCAACGAGAAGAAAAAAAAATGCTGCCACCGCCCACTGACAAGAATCGGGTTAATGCGAGAGCAAACGTATCCTGCCAAACATAATATTACCTTTTACCTTTACCGGTTTCTGCTTCTACTTCTGCTTTTGCTGTTGGTGTTGTTGTTGTTGTTGTTGTTTTTGTTGTTGCAGTTGCTGCCGCTATTGTTGCCCTCTGCATCCATACCATATCCTTGTCTATCTATCTATCCGTATCTGTCCGTCAGTATATCTGTTTATCTGTCCATCCATGTGTCTTGTGTGAACTCTGGGGGAAAAAATTCGCTTCGAAGTACAACATAAAAAAATAATGGCAGACATTGGCATTTGCTTTGTTGAACTCTTGGCGTTTTTTTTTCTCCTATTGTTGTTGTACTTGTACTTGTGTTTTTTTAGTTTTTGTTGTTGTTTTGTTATTGCTACTACTCGTATTCACTCACATCTTATGATACCCTAATGTCCGGTCGAGCTTTACATGTCCATAAAGCAGAATATAGCGCAGTGTCCGCCGCCAAAAAGGTAAAAGTAAAAGTAAAAAAAAAGGGTCGAGGTGACTTTAACTACGTTGCACTGTGTAATTTTATGACATTTTATCGATTTCGATGGTAGCTTCATAGAAGTACACTTTTTTATGAGAAATTTCTCATTTACATTTTCATTAAAATCGTAATTTATTATCAAAAATATTCTATATATAGCATAACATAGGTTAATTTTTTCCGAATGTAAAAGTTACATACTGATTTTTACTTTTCATTTTCAAATTATAACAATTTTTACTGCTTGAATTCATAATTTTGCTGAAAGTACCATGCTCGATATGTACCAGATATATAAAGTGTAATTTATCCAGTCGGTTCTACTGAAATATCAGATGGATATAACATTTATTAAGAACCAGATTTGAATAAAATGTATTTGCTCTGGATTGGTTATACCATACATTTTTTTATTTTTTTTATAAATTCTTTTATCTATTGAATCTTCTTGACTTAACAATAAGTTTTTTCAATCTTAAAACTAAACGATACACTTCTAAGGTAACTGTAGTTGAAAACTAATTGTAAATTTCATAAAATTAGGGAATAGCAAGACTAAAAGATAAGATATTTCTGGAGAGGGCCAATGGGACCTAGCGCATCATGGGGTCTTAGGTGAATGAGTTAACATTTTCGAAGAAAGCCAATGCGACCTAGCGCATCTAAGGGCCTTAGGTGGATGAGTTAACATTTTCAGAGAAGGCCTGTGCGACGTAGCGCATCTTGGGGCCTTGTTTTAATAAATGCTATTTATGTACAGACCAATGCGACCTAGCGCGTCATGGGGTCTTAGCATAATATACAAGTGTATACAATTGTATTGTGCATCATGTGGATGCAGATAACATGGCTGGGAGATCGTTTCTTCGGAGTCGGAATGTCTGAATTGTATAAACCAATGATCGTGCCAACGGGTTGGGTTGACTTGTCAGTTTTTGCAGGTAGCTCTGCTTTATGCGCATGGCTTCACTCTTTAACCATAGGCAAATTAAGATCTTTATGAATATTTTCATTTCTTAAATACCATGGTGCTCCGGTGATCGTTCTAAGTATTTTTGACTGAGTCCTCTGTATTAGTTCGAGATTAGTTTTACTTGTGTGACACCACAGCTGGATGCCATAAGTACATATGGGTTTTTGAATGCTATTATACAGGAGTACTTTGTACTCCAAGCTTAGTGCAGATCGATGAATAAGCTAATGCATTCTATTTGCTTTTAGTCTTCAGTGTGTCCTTTTAGCTTCAATGTGCTTCCGCCACGTCAGTCGTCTGTTTAAATGAATACCGAGGTAAGTGACTTCATTTGATTGCGGAATTATAGTATTATTAAGAGTAACTGCCGGATACTATACATAAACGTGTAGTTTTCTCTCTACCACACGTTATTTATATTACTTGTTATTACATCGTAATTTAACTAAGAATTTTTCATAAATGTTTAAATTGTACGGGCAAGTCGTGCGAAATGGATATGTATGAGTGACTGTTAATCATTTATACATATTTCTTTTTTCTAATGATTTCCTGGATTTACACCATTCAAAAGATTATATAATTCTGACTTATTTGGGGTAACAATAACTAGTATCTAATACAAATTATCACTCCGGCACGTTCTAAATGTTAGAAAATAATATTTTCTGGTTTAAAATATATAACACTCGAATAAAAAGAAAGTTTCAAATAATTTATTTTGAATGTTTTGAATTTCGAGACTAAATTCCTCAAACATTGAGGGTTTCCTGTAAATTCGAAAACTTGAAAACTCGAAAAGATCGATAAGTTGCGAGCCTGCTTACAGGAACGCACGTTTTTACAACCTCGAAAACATTGGAGAAATTCGAAAATGTCACATGTCTGTCCGTTGTAATTGCTATTGTCATTTTCGAATTAGTATTGTCTGTCTTTGGTTTTGATTTTATCAAGTATGTAGCTGTGAAATATTTATTACATATCTTATATATGGCTTATTTTTTTTTTATTAGTTTGAAAACCAAAACAATAATTAACTTTTATTCTTATACAATAACATAACTTAAACTAAAAAAATGCATTTATTTGTTGACTTTAGTTGTGTTGTTTTACATTAAGGCAACACTGAAACCTTCGAGCAACTTTTCGAGCCTGTTTTCGCGACTAGTTTGCCTCGGAATATTTGCGAGGCACGCGAAATTATGTTGCATACAATTTTTGACAGTTCTCTTTTTAGGTTCGCAATCTTGTGAAGTTTCGAGGTTTTCGAGGCATTTTCGCGATTAAGGGAAAAGCCTTGATGCGATTCTTAACTAATATTTCAATACCTCTCCTCTACTTAAATTTGAAAATTTATGTATGTATGTGATAAATATTTGGTGTTTATTTTGAGAATAGAAATTATTAAACCCAAAAATTACTCAAGTAACAAATTGTATTTTATTTGTCTAACCAAAATTCATAGCTTGATTAAAAGTGATCATATGAAACGAAACTAAGTACATAGTGCGACGAGTCCAAACCAAAGAAATGAAAAAACTTTTCGACGGGGTTAATACTGCAGGTGCAGCACTTCGACTTTTTCGATTTGCCGTCCGTGTGCGTCATCGTCGTCGCCGGTCGTCAATGTAACTCAAACTTCTGGCATTGCCATTTTGATTTCTACCATTTTTTTCCCTCTTCTTGTTTCTCATTGTTAACATTTCTTTTTTAATCTTTTTTTTTCAATAACGCTTGTTGTTGGCATTCATTTTTTCTCTCCCTAGCACAGTTGTAAAAAAGTTACAACTTTTTACTGGGTTACGAAAGCGAGTTACAAAAACGCAGTAAAAAAAAAAAATATAGAAAAAAAAATAGAGAAAAAAAATAGAAGAAAAATAACGGAAAGACAGTTCGCAACGATGTAACGTAACGTACGTTACACATGTTGTTCCGGATATTTTGCGATTTGTTGGTGTCCTTTTCAATTTTGACCGCCTGCGGGAGTTAAATTTGACTGTATCAGCATTGTGAGTGTATGGGTTTATGTGCGATTTGCCCACTGACCTTATTTTTTTTTGTTGCATTTTCATATGTGAATTTCTCCTTTTTCTTTGTTTATCTACAGCATGGACATGTGCGATGGTTTTCCAGTTTTTCACATACATTTACTTGTAGTTACTACTACTTTTTTTTTTATAAAATTTTTGTCAACTAAATATTTGTTATCATAAGCAATGATAATTTTTAAGAATATCTGAACATGATAACCGTAACATGATTTATAATTATTTGTTAGAAAAAATATATTGAAAATGCTTATTTTCTTAGTATTAGAATACTTTTGTAGATCATATTCGCCCAGTGATATTTTAGTAAAAAAATCTTGTATATGATACATAGATACAATATTTTATAATTAGTTAAAACTAAAAGAAAACACAATTTGTAAATTGGTATTCGCCTTCATCTATTTTTAATTAATTGAAAGAACCAAAGTAAACTTAAAAATTTGCATTTTTCACTGGACTTCCATTCGCAGTAATTTGGTTCGAACCATCGATACAATCATGGTAACACTAAGGACCACTTAAGGTCTATGTGTGATCTAACTTTCTTGTTAGATCAGCCAACGTAACCTTCGAAAATTTGAATAAATCGAACCATGGTTAAATAGTTAGGTTAGGAAAGTGGAAATGAGTTCGCAATATGAGCGAACTCACCTCGATTATTGGGCGGGGAAGTATTTCCCGCGTCGATCCCGGTACGTAGACCCAACTGCTGTGAGAATGAATAGTTACCTGGCCAGAATGAACCCGGAGACCTCGGAAAAATGTCCCGTATGTGACTCCGCGCCGCATACCACAGCCCATCTTTTCGAATGTTCTCTCAGACCTACTAACTTCACAACCAGGTCTCTCTGGACCAATCCAGTCGAGGTAGCTCGCTTCCTTGAATTGGATGGGTAATAGCTAGATCTTTTTCTTTCCCTTTCCAAACTTTCTTTATCCACACTAAATAAGTTTCCCTCACATGTGCATGCATGTGATTATTCCAGTGGACGCTACAACAACAACAACTGCACAATCATTTAATGAGAAGAACATTTTCTATTTTCCTCACCTTATATTTATATAAAGCAGAGCTCGCAAATAACAGTTGACCGTTTCTTGCAGTCACCAAATAACTGTTTTTTGCGCACCATTTGCGTAAAAAGTCAGACAAGAGCCGTTCACCAGTGTCTCTTGAACGAACGGTCTGTGCTCAACCAAAAACCAATTTCGTGTTTCCCTTTTGCTCTGCTCATTCGCTGACCGTTTTGCAACGAGCGAAAAAATAAAAGTCTTTTGCATTTGTATGTATATGCGAATGATCAGTCTACTTGTAAATCACACTTGCTTTTGTGGATTCGGTGCGTTTGGAGTGTTTTAATTTTTGTGCCAAAAATATGTCGCGATCACAACAAAAGAGTGAACTTTTTTTTTCAATTTAATGCAGAAGACAATAAGTCTAAATGCAATGTTTGCGGTGTGAAGTTAGCAGGCTCTCACGCAACAAATTTAAAACGGCATTTAATTGCAAAACATGCGGAAGTATTTAATGAATTGGAAATTGACGACGACAAAATTCAACAAAATATGAAAAAAAGAAAAATTTCATATGAAATTAGTGAACAATCAATCGTCTCTTCGATTATAAAGATTGTGACCACCGATGGAAAGCCTTTTTTATTTCTGGATAGCGAAGGGTTTCGACAGATATTAAACCCAATTTATAACGCGCTTTCGATGAATCCCATAACTTCTTGAAATGTTATGGAATATGTGACTGTCAAAGAGCAGACCATTAAAGAAAATATAAAAGCGAGCGACGAAGCTCTTTAAGTGCAGAAAATGTTAATTCGCTACCAGTTGTAAAGCTTAATACTGAATAAGTAATAAATTTAATGTTTACATCTAATAAATATGTTAAAATTGTTGCTAAGTTTTGTTTAAAAGGCACTGACCCTCAATGAGCGAGCGTTCAGTTGGATCGCTCTCTCTGAGTTGTTGTTGAGTGAGCATAACAAGAACCACGCAACTGAGAACAGTTAACCGAAAACCAAAACAAAGAGAAACGAAAAGTTCTGTTCAAAGCGCATCGTCTTTTACGTTTGTGTTAGAGTGCAAACCGCAAAACGAAAGACGGTTGAGAGTTATTTGCGAGCTATGATATAAAGTGTATATCATACAATGGATTGATCCTTTACCTAAGCAAATTATCCAAGAAATAATATAGTTATCAAATTTTCTGGTTGTCAATACGTTTTGCAGCAATTGTTGCACTAATGCATCATTGGGTAACAGGCCCGTATCTAGGAATTGAGGCGCCCGGTGCAAGATTGGACATTGTCGCGCCTTAATAATATATTGTAAACTTTGAAAGGATTTGATATAAAATTTTAAAATTCGTTAATTTTGTTAATATAAATTTTTATAATATTTAATCAGATTTAATTATGCAAATGTTTTAATCTTTAATTTTATTTGTTGTATTGTATTTATGAAAGCAGATGAAGAAGCAAACACAAAAAAAAAACGGTACTCACTTCACTTAGATGTCGCCCCTAGAAAGTGTCGCCAGGGGCAATTGCCCGCTTCATCACCCCTAGATACGGCACTGTTGGGTTGTTCAAAGTTTAGCTTTGGTGGCAGTTGACTTCTTTTGAAATTTCAAGTTAAAAAAAAATTTTTCTTCGAAGATGTGGAAACTTAAATACTCTACACAAATTTGTTGTAATTATGTCTTTTTTGTGTGAAAAATTATTTAACTTTAGTATACGTTTTGTTATATGTTTCGATTATTTGTGGTCCTTGTAATATGGAAGGTGGGGCTTGTTGTCAGCCGAATTGTCTTATCTTAGAACAAAATCTCCGTTTCGAGAAGAAAAGCTCACAAGTCTCTTACGCTACGGTTTTTAAAAAAATTGTCTAATTTTCCCAGTGATTAACAGCATCACTAACATTCTAACAAACCGGAACTGGAAGTGAAAAAATTTGAATTTGAAACTCTTTACATCAATATGAGTTAAACAATTTTCGGGATTATGCAGTTCAATTTGGAATCGTAAGGATAATCGTGATAATGAGAAAATATCTTGTTAACTATAAAATTTACTCCAAGTACTCAAAATACTCAAATACTAGACTCATGATTATATTGTTTATAGTGTCACGATCACAGGGACACTATATATAACAAATTATTCAAAACATTCTGATTTGGTTATACTACTAACATACGAGTACATATTTATATATTAATAAAATATACTATATTAACCTATCAAAATTTAATATAAACAAAATGAACTACTTTAAACTATATCTTTAAAATATCTCCTAGATCTAGAGCAGAATTCAATGAATTCATTAATTTTAACCCATCCAACAAAATACAAAAAAGCGAAAAAAAAAAAAACTGTTAAGCACATTCAAGCCGTATTTTTTTCTCACATTTTTATTGGCAAACGAAACGAAATTTTGACAGCAAAATTATTTACAGCAGTTTTATCGCAATTCGAAAGGACTGTCGCCGCGGCACAGCAAACCGAGCGACTTGCTCTTGCGTTTGGTTTATTTTGAAGCGACCAGCAACGACTTACGGCGGTAGACAGTATTTCTGGCGCGTTCAACTTAATTTATCACGTACGAATTACAACGATGATGCAGTCCCAGCTACTGTGCTCTGCTTTGCTCTGCTTGGCCGGCAAATGGTGAGATCAGAAGGTGTTGAAGAGGCGCTGCGGCGAAAGTGTAAATGCGAACCAGAGCTGCCAATGTGGAAAATGCAAAGAGCAAAAAAGTAAAAAAAAAACTAAAAAAAAGAAAACAAAATTGAAGTTTATAACATACGCTGTAGCAATTGCCAATTGAAAAACGAAAAAAAAAGTAATATGCTGCGGTATCCAAAGAGAAGCCATTTTTTGTGGTTACTGGTTTTTTTTGCTGTTGCTGTTGTTGTTTTTGTCTTTATTGTTTTTGTTTTCTTCTTCAGAAAATTGAGACAATTGCCAACATCTGTGCAGAAAACGCGAACGCGGTTTTCAAAAATATTGCACACACACACTTTGCCAACGCAGCGAAATTTGTTGCCAGATATGGCGAAAAGCATAGCAAACGAAAAAAAAACAACAACAAAAAAACCCCAGTCGAGCAAACCAATATCGATAACTACAAAAGCAAAATTAACGATGTGTGTGGGTGTGTGTGTGTGGCGTGTTAGCGCCATATTGGATGGACAATTTTCACAATTTTTATAGTGAAGAGAAAATGAAAATTACCGCGCGCATAGAAATACGAGAATCCAATCCACAAACTGTGGTTTTAATTAAAAAATATTCTCAAAATTGCTTCAGTTTAATGGAAATGTCAATAGACGCAAGAGGGCGACTGACTGCATAAAAGCTTCAATTCAATTAAATTAAACAATCAAAAAATGTTTTAATTAACCAAAATTGTGGCATTTTTCTTGCATTATCAGTTTTTGGTGTTCTTTTCAAAAAAAGGTTTTTCAGTTTTCTTTTCTCAAAAGGCCACATCTAAGAACCGAACAAATTAAACCTTATCTGCCGTCTTAATTGTCAACCAGATTGAATGATCTATTTAGTAAGATCAGATATATATCTCATTCCAATCAAAGCTGGAATGGGATTGTCTTAAACTTCTCAACATCCTAGTAGCTAAGAATTCGGTTACTCTGATATGGGTGCTGGGACATGGGCAATGAAATAGCGGACTATTTTGAAAAAAAAGTGAAGAAACTCCGTTCATTTTTCCGGAATCCGGGGTAAACAGTAGCTTCATAAATAACTTTATACGGGCATGGGAAAAACAAAGTCTACTTCAGCATTGGAGAGCCCAAACAGGCATGCCGCAGTCATGATGACTCATTGACACTGGATACATCAAGGTAGAAGCTATTCTAAACCTTAGCTGAAAAGATATAAAACTCTACAGTAAACTATTACCAGGACACTGTAAACTTAATTACCTGCTGAAGAAAATAGGAGTGGTAGAAAATGATTCATGCTGACTCTGCCAAGATGGCAGGAAATGGCTGTACATGTTCTTTGCACTTGTCCACCGGTGACAAGTTGCAGATTTAACTAACTAGCAATGGGATTTTAGTTCCAAATGGCATAGTAAAAATAAAGCCCACATTAATTACGAGATTTATAAATAGTTTAGAATTTTGTGTGTAGGGCAACTAGGCTGCACGATAGATCTTTCAGGTTGCAGCACTTCTATAGCCTTTATCAATTATAATGAAATCAGATATTGCCACATTAATTTTGATATTTAATTTTAACATATAAATCAACTGCCCGACAGTTTTACCTTAGCTTTGGAAAGGGAAACATTGAGGCAGGATGAGTACAACATTGACAGATGTATTAAAATTTAATTGACAAGGTCTAGAAAATAAATCTTTTCTAAATTTCAACATTATTTTGAATTGCTCATCAAATCAAAGTTCAAGTAGTTATTAAATTTATAACATTTAAGGTAGCGAAAAGTGAAACGAGAATAAATCATTTCATTAAACTTCACTTTTCTCACGTGCGCTAATTAAAATCATAATTTCTGTCAAACTGTCGGAAACAACATTTCTAATTGCTGATTTTCAGCGCAAAAAAAAATAAATATGAAGAGAAAAAGTGCGCAAAACTACAAAAACTTTTAATTGGCAACACTTGCCAACGGAGACCGGAAACCGTTTGATGCAAACGTGTGAAAATTGCCACGCAAACTTTAGTTAAACTCTCTGCGCAAATGTCAAACTAATTGACATGTCTCACAAAAACAAAACAAACAAAAAAACCTATCTTAAACAACAACAACATCGACCGTCCAATACAACACTTTTCCAACTACTGTACGTTAAATTTACAATTCTACGAATTAAATTTCATTTGTGCGCCATATTGAATGCCAACCAGTCCAATGGAATATGACCACGTTTGATGGATGCCCAAAGTTAGTGAGCGAAAATGTTTGCAGTTGCATCAAATTAATTACAGCGCCCAAGTTTACCGTGTTGCAAAATTTAAAACGCCACCCAAATTAGGCAAATCTGGAAGCGTTTTAACTTGTATGCAACTGCCAACTTTACTTTTAAGCAAGGCAAATGAACGAATCACGACAACGGGCAAACTATAATTTAATGGAAAAAGTTTTTGCGACGAGCGCCAGAATAAACAATTTGCACAAAGTTTTCGCGGGCTCGCCCATTTCATTGACAAACGAGGAGTGGAGCGGTGCGGTGCGGTGCGGAGAGCGAACGACTGAACGAACGAACGAATGAACGCGCGCGCCAAACACCCATCGGTGGCGGCGCGCGTTATCGTTGCGCAAGACTAGGCGACAGGATTGCACCTGTAACCGCATTTGCGTTAGTGCTCCACTTCGATGGAGGCCATCTAACGATTTTGACTAGGGCTGTCAACTTCTAGACTGCTTTAAATTAATTTCGCGATTAAAGTTTTATATTTATATTCGGTTTTTTATTTTTGTATAAAGCTTTTGGGGGAATCTATTATAAGTTTAAATTGTTTTTATTTTTGTGACCTTAACTCTAAAACTAAAATATTTCATTTTACTATGGATTTTACAAAATAATTAAACAATAATAATAAGAGGTCAACAAGGAATTTACCAAGTTGATATCTCAATAAATCAATGTGATCATTACCAACTTCTGTTAAAAAATTCTTTCATGGGACAAAGGACTTTAAGAATACCTATCTTCCAAAGTAAATTTAGCAATCAGGCCAACTTAATGTTGCTAGTGTCAATATTGTTGAAAAATTCGACATTTTGATATATCTAACAGAAAAATTTCGATATTAAAATATCGATATTTCAGAAATTAAACGCAATTCACAATGAAATTACAATATTTCGTCATTTAATATCAAAAGACCAAACCTTATAACATATTTTTGTTGCAAGCGTTATAGCCAAAAAAAATTGCGTTAATAAAACAAATTTTGAATTGCTTAAAGTAACGAATTGAAATACCAAAATATATCGGACAAAAAAATATATCGATAGCATTTTTATATCGTTTTTTAAAACATCGATATTCCATATAAAAACGATATTGAAGCAAACATTTTTAATTATCGTTATATACTTTTCTCATGCCTAGGCCAACTATTTCCATGGAGACGCACTCCTCTACAGATAACAAATATCCTTTTTTGCTTCTTTTATACTCTTCGCCAAGTGCACTTATCGAAGGGTATATTAAGTTTGTTCTTCCATTTGAAACGACCAGAAGAGGGCGTGGCAAGTATGACATAGAATACAAATAAATGGTCAGCGTCGGATTCTGAGTCGATTTAATGTTGATCGTCCGTCTGTCCATCTGTCTGTCTGTCTGTCTGTCTGTCTGTCTGTCTGTCTTTCCCAGCAATTACAGCCGTAGTTTAAGATCTATCAAGCTGAAATTTGATTGTGAGCTCCAAGCTTAGAATAAGTTCTAAGATGGTCAAGATCGAACCAAAACTAATTCCCTCTTCCATACAAACCAAAACTTTCCATGTAAAAAAAAATAATAATTCCATTAGTTATAGTTCAGATAATCAATTCAAATTCAATATTTCTCATTCTAATGGCAACATAAAACTGCTCACAAAAAATGGGCGTGATCGGATAAGAACCACGCCCAAATCCATACAAACAACTCTACTAACCAAAATACGGGTGATCCGAAAAAAAAACCCAAACTTATAATAGAGACATGTTGCACTTATGTACTAAAAGTAGCACAAATTTTGGTATCGCTAAAAAGTCGGGTATATGAGCTTCGGCATAGCCGAAGATAATTCTCTTAATAGTTCTTTTTTTGGTAATACGAGACAACGCGCAGCATGATAACTACCAATTATTATAGAAATCACCTTTTCGGTTTGATTAAGCTACTTGGATATCTGGAAACAAAAAACAGATCGAGAGCCATGATAGCGGCCATTTTACCAGAATCAACTGAAGACGGTTGGCAGCCCTGACTTTAACTAAAACTTTATCTTGTTGCAAACTTTGCGTTTTTCTTATTCTTCTTCTGCTTCTTTTGCTAAAATAGTTTAATGTTTTATTTTATTTTGTTGCTTATATTTTCCGTTTGTTGTTTTTTGTTTTTTGTTCTACGTTTTTGTTGTTGTTTCTTGGTTGGATCTCACCGTGCGTTGTTAATTAAATAACAAATTGTTGGCATTTACTAGTTTCCACTTTTGTCGACTTTTTTTCTCCTCTGATCAAGTTTCTTGAACTATTTTTTTTGTTGTATTTTTTTTTCTTCGTTCTTAAGAATATTCTAAAAATGTATCCCAAAGGCTTTTGTTGTGTTGTGTTGGGCGTTTTTTTTTTTACGAACTCCCAGCGGAAATCGAGTTTTGCAATGAAAATGCTCTTTCACTTCCGCTGGTGCGTCTGCGCTTAATAAGTGACCGTGGCAACGTGGCCGGCACCGCCTCAAGTTTGGTTGCGGTAAATTAAAGGCAAAAGTTTTTGCAGTTTGCCTTTCTCCACAAAGTGGTATTTGCAATTGTTAGCTTTTGCTGTTGTTGTTGATGTTGTTGTGGCACGGCACGCAGGCAGGCGGGCATGCAAAAGTCGACAGTCAGTCAGTTAGCATCCCTGTTAAACGGTGGTGGCGGCGACGCTCCAAGTGCCCCACAAATATTTATGTTGCACTTTAAAAGCGCAACTGTTGAAACAACTCTTTCGCTTTTACTTTTGTTAGTTGGAAATGGCAGAACGAAGTCATCAAATGCATTTCGCAGATGCAATTCTTAAAAAGTATTTGATTTGGGTGCGGGGAGCGTTTTTCAAAATTCTTTTTTTATATCAAGTAGACATGATTTTTAGATACCGGGTTTCTTTAAGAGAACACAATTTCACAGTTAAATTCATTAACTATTAATCTAAGTCTTCAAATAAGGTATCATATGAAATGGCATTATACTAATAAATAAATAAATAGAAAAGTAAGAGATTTTTTAAATATTTCGTCTTTAACTCGAAAATTTATGAGATGAGATTGAATGCATCTCTTCATTTCTGCTTTGTATGTGGTGCTCATTAACATTCTAACCATTCTAACGTTAACATTTGGCTTAAAAGCAGAAAATTTTAATTTTCTTTTGACAAACAGTTTCAACAGCTCTTCTCGGTGCTTTTGTCACTTTAAATATGGTCATGTCTTATATATAAGTATGTCGTATGTAGATAATTGTGGAAAGACTATGAGTATAATAAAATACCCAGAACAGCGTTTTCACCTTAAAGCATTCCTTCAAAGAAAAACCGAGAAAAAACAAGTAGCCACAAGCTAACAACAAGTAGGACGCTCAGTACTTGTGGCAATCACATGAAAACATGAAAATGTGGCTAAATTCTCTGTTGTTGGTCTTATTAACTAAAACTACTAAAGCGAATGTTGGCAGTGACCATGATTCGACTCTTAACCATTTACTTTTGGCAAAGCAAAGAGATTTTCACAAAATCAAATAAGTCCAATCTAATAGTCCATTAAAATGGTTTTGCCTCTTTGAACCCAAATTAATAAATTAGACATATCTTTTGAGATTTTCGACACTATCGAGAGTTATTTTCAAGGCCGTTGAGGAGCCTTAAATGGAAAATTGAATATGGTCCTTGAATATAACATCATCTTTGCTTCTCATAAGTTGACATAAATTCAAATGATCTGGATCTGGCGATACGAGTACGAACAGATTTTTAAAATAATTGAAAAATTTTAATAAAAAATTTTGATATTTCGGATTTTGATTTGAAAGTTTTGGATTTGTTGGTAATTAATGAAATTAGTTTGTATTGGACTTCGATGCGGAACGTCACAGGTTCGAATTTTGGAGAGATTCGTTTGATGTAACTCTTTTATGAGATGGCGCGTGGTGTGATGTTTAGCGCATTGTACTTTAAAGTTGAACGTTCCAGGTTCGATACTTATTGATACAAAAAATAATAAAAAAGTAAACAGTCAATATTCATATCTGAACCGCCACCCTCTCAACAAGTATTTGGCAAATCTCTTGATAACAACCACTTGACATGGTAAAGCTAAGAATTAAGAGAAAAACTCGGCCCATACTATTTTAGGATACTTGCGAAAAATATTAAAGTATTTTTTATTATTTATATGTTTTGTTGGATGGGATAAATCTCTAACAATTGGTGTAGAAACTGCAATGAACCGGACGAAGAAGAAACTCTAGAACACCTACCTTGCCCAGCGCTAGCCAAATGAAGAATGAGGATTATTGGACGTGAATTTTTCAAATCTCTAAACGAATTAACTGGAATAAATATATCCAAACTTAAACACTTTGCATTAAGAACCGAAACTTTCGTGATGGACCAAGATCATAAAGTAAGCTCAACGCTTTTCTCCATTTAAAGGAAGCATGTGGTATCGCGATGGACCTAGTAAGGTCTAACCCTACTTATATTAAATACTCGATTGTTGAGCGATTCAAAGAGTTTGCGTGAAACTAAAGTTTGGAATTATATGAAGAATCTTTTAAGCTGAAAAAAAGTTATTAATTTTATTAACTAATATTTTTTTTTTAAACTTAACGCAAGTTGTTGTTAAATACTGGGTATATGGGCAGTAGAAGATTATTCTTAATTATTAACACATACTCATATTTAAATAATTGAAACTGGCTATATGCAAGATCTTAGTGAAATGAACGCCCATGAACGCCTCAATATGCTTTTGCCAATTGTAGTGCATATAAACCCCTAATAGGGTCCGGCAAACATTGGAAAAATTTGGATGTCATTCTATTGCTGTTACCATTTGTTGTCTTTGTTGCTGTTGTTGTTGTTGCTGATGTTATGCCAGCAATGTGAACGATATGTTGCCAGATAAAATCAACGACGCACACATACCGAATACAAATTTGCCAAACCTTCGTACCTACCAACCAACCAATCTACCCCTATGGATTATATTTTGTGCATCCATGTGAATGTCGGAATTTGTTCTTCGGTTGTGGTTACGGCGGATTACTTTTGTTTGCTGCTTCTGCTACTGATACCGTTTCTGCATCTTGTTGTTTTGGTGATGGACGCCGGTGCCAGTTCGATGGCTTGCTTGTTGTTTCTCTTGTTGTTGGATCTTAACGTGATTCACTCACACACACACGCACACGGAATAAAATTCGTTTTTAGTTGTGTTAGAAATAAAACACCATTTGATATTCAGTCAAAACATTTGAAATGTTATCACGAACGTTGAATTTTTAAAAATCCGAAAATGAAATACAACATTTTCCAATTGAGTGTACGTTTTCTTTTTTGTTGTTGTTGTTGTTTTGTTTTTTCAAGTGCATTTTAAAATTTGATATTCCGTCGGTGTAAGTGACGTGTTTTGTTTTCAATCGAAATCGTTTCGGATTGTTGCATTTCTGCAAACGATAGTGGCGCCACTTTGCTTTAATCGAAATTCAGTTTTGGCCACTTGTGGTGCGCTGCTCGGGCAACATTTGGTGGCTCATGTTTCGGGAATGAGAACATGCATTCTTTTTTAAATTGGTTAAATTTTTAAGTTTTGTTTCTTAATTAATAAAGTGGCATTCTAGTTGAGTTGGGTATAGAATAGCTAGAAAAATCTACTTATGGGATACACAAACTTTTTGTAGATCTTATTATTGGCATGAAGAAAATAATTTCAAATTTGATTTGACATTTTGTCAATCACTTGTTTTACAAATAACGAATTAAAAACGCGGTTGAATTCTTCTACTAAATTGCTTATGTTTCGCAAGAACTCATCCAGATTTTGGCTATAGCTTTTTAAAAGCCGTCCAGATTTTTGACAATATTTAGAGCAAAGAATTAACTCCATTCATTTACATAGATTGAAAAATTTATAAACAACATTCAGTTTGAAAATTATTGAACAGGAGAGGAGGGGGGGGTAGGTTGGAACATTCTTTGTGGTTTTAAAATGGCAAAATATATATCCTTTCATATACAATAGTTTAAAAACTCTGTGTGGTTGCAAGAATTTTTTACATTCACTCAATTGTAAAAAAAAAATAGTGATGCGATTCAGTTCAAATAAGAAATTTTAATCAAATATGTACAGTGGCTCACAGCTTATTTCAACCAGCACTTTACAAATAATTCAACAAGCTGTAATTAGTAAACTAAAAGAGATATCAAAATTTTTTAAATGCAGTTTCTTAGCCTAATGTTTTAACTTATCAAATTATTTTATCAAATTCATTTATTTTTATGCATTTTTTTTAAATATTTTTAAACAATTAAAAACGAAAAAAGAACCAAAAACAATGTCACAGCTTATTTCAACCAGATAATGGAAATCATTATTAAGTTGAGTTTATGGCATACAAAATTATTTAAATGGTTGGCATGACTGGTCTATAACCCATTTAAGCATCTTTGGAAAGGATTCAACCGACATTTAGATCACTTCCGGCGTGTTTTTGGTTCATTCCTCAACGAAAGTTGTTTTCAGATCGGACTTTTTTGAATATTTTTCGTTTTCGGATGTTTATATCCAAAATGGCCCACAAAATTTCAATCACGTTCATAGGTAAAATGGTTGGACTGAGTAACTTCACAGTCAAAAGCGTCCTTTACATATTTGTCTTGAAAATATATTGCTATTATAAATAAGGGGAAAAATTATCTCAACAAAATTTCCAATTCATCGCATTAGCGCTATAATGTCCGAAAAATCCGGGAAAACCTAAAACTATATGCACCAAAAGTGGTCAGTGAAGGCTTATCAACCAGATACTATTCCATGTGTACTTCGGAAGCAGAGCATTAATACCAAACTAGCACGCAAAAATATTTTCAAAATTACATAAAATCAGGTATACCTTTTAAAATTGTCCAAGGAGCACTTTGATAATGGTTTTAGATTTTGGAATACCGTCGTATTTACCTAAACCATTCAAATGAATATATGAAAGTAAGATTTTAGATGTGAATGTACTTATATGTAAGTATAAGTATTGGCGCTGGATCTGGCTGTTCCGGTTCTGGTATCGATAGGCAAAGTCAAATTTGACTTCTACACTATTTTCCTCAATAAAGCCAAGTCTATATTGAAAATACGTTGCAGGATGCATTGTATCCAAAAAGACTTGGCCGCAAGGCAATCAATCAGCCAAGAATACATAAAGCATATTATTATAATCATAAGTAATTTCAGTACATGAATGCAATAATTGTCTTTAAGAAAATAAATTTCTTTTTACTTCCCAATCGAAGAATTCAATCCAAAGATTTAAAACTTTTCTAAATGACCAATTCCATTCCCGAAATAAGATAACACCTCATAATGGTAATTTCTTTACCCGGCTAAAAATGTTGTCTTGTCAAGGTATAAACTCTTTTAAAGTTGTACTTACTCTGCTCCAGTGTTGCCATTTTCATGCAGAGAAAGTAACAACAACAAAAATACATATGGTCAACTTTTTAAGTATGTAATGTGCTAAAATAAAATGGCTGAAAAATATTTCAAAACAAGATTTCGCACAGCAAATAAAAAACAAAACCGAGTAAAACGACTTTAAAAAAAAACAAGATACTACTTATACAATGGAGCAAACTTTTAAAATTCCGTAATAAATCAATTACGCTAAAATTTAGAAAAGAAATGACGAAAACTGAAGAAAAAAAAAAGGAAAAAGAAAAAAAGATTTATAGCTCGCTCTACATTTTGGTACGTGATTTTGATTCGATAAAATTAGCTAGTGTCAGCTTTCTTGATATGTTTCTGTTGTTATTGTTATTGTTGTTGGAGGGTGGCGCTGCTCTCTGCTGTGTTCCACTTGCTACTGTCAGCAACGAATCCCAAAAAAAAAAACAAAAAACGAAAAGCCGTAATCTCGGACTCCAACTCCATTTACCCAACTCACAAATGTGACATTACTTCCGTCACAATTTCACTTATTACAACGAAAATGCGGGTCGGTCGGTCGGTTGTTGTTGTTGTTGGTTCGGTTAGACGCTGCTGAAGCCAGGTGAGCCAGCCGCATGGGATGGTATGAAATGTGGAGGAAAGCTGATTTTCGTGGCGGTCGTTTGGTCTGTAGCTTATCCTGCTCGCTTTCGCAGTTCGCCTGTGAGTATTTTACAACAACAACAACGACGACAATACCAACAACAACAACAACAAAACACAACGTGTTGAATAACAAATATTGAATTGCAACGTGATCGGAATAAAACGTAGCGTTCACTTCTCTTCGCTTTGTCGTTGTGGAACTTAAGTGAATATTATGCGAGATATTTTCACCACCTACATATGTATGTGTGTTTGTTTGTGTGTGTGTGTGTTTGTATATGTGCGAGGGATTTAGCAAAGGGATCTGGATATGGGACGTGGACTAAGAGTATTATAAATGTGTAACAGTAGTATAAAATTGCTGTTATCGATTAAATCAAATCTACACACAGAGAAAAAATAGAACAAAACGGTATGTTAAATTAAGAACTTATCACACCGTTATTATAAAAATAAAAATAAAATTATTCAATAATCAATTGAATGACCCAGTTGAAAGAGAAACAAAAAAATCTAAATACTTATTGGAGATATTCTCTTTTTTAGAAAAGTCATAACATCAAGTTAAAACCAAATTTGGTTCTTGGGGTTGTGGCCCATTGGATTTATGATATGTTTCCATTAAAAACCAATTAATCCATATTTGGAGAACATTAATTTTCCGACGCGTTAACTAAGTTGAGATTAGTCTCCACTGGCACCCATACTCAGAATTCTAAAAAAGAAACTTCAAGAAATATTTTAATATGGAAAAGTTTTGACACCCTTTGGAAAACATAAAAATTGAACACAGAAATAAATATTTTCTTCTCAAAGCTTATAATGTTATTAATGTAATTGAAAACTTCACTTAAGAGACACAATTTTGAAGTAATATGCGATGGTATAATAAGTTTTTTAAATTTTTTTATAAAAACGCTTTTTAAACAGATTTTTTGATAAGTTTTCAAATTTAAGCATTTTCGTTTTTGAAAGGTGAGGCAATGTAGTTAAAATATACAATATGTATGAAATCTTTGAACTTTATATTTCATTTGAATGCTTTTCTTTAACCTTTCTTCTACCAACAACTACTTCATACAACAAAGCACATACATAAGTTGAAGGGGAATTTTAAACAGCACCTTCAACGAAAAAATTACACATACAATTTTAAGATTAATCTTTTTGTGGTAATCAAAATCGCATCAAATTACGCTCACTTTCAATCAAGCAAAGTAATCTGTATTAAAAATGCAAAACGACGTAACTCGAAAAATATCTTACAAAGTCTTTGAAACACTCATACTAGAGTTCTAATATTTATTACAAAACTTTTATAGAAATGTTATAAAATGTATTAAGGTATAAAGAAGATAATTACCAAAAGTGTTCGACTACTAATCAGAATTTTAAAATTCAACCAAGAATTATACCATAAATTTACAAGAGTGGTCCAATAAGTATTTAGCCTCACCGCTCGATGGAGGCCTACTTTGCAGATCTCGAGAGAATGAATTTTTCAGACGGGTTAAAGAAATTGAATGAGAGCTGGGTCAAGTGTATCTAGCTAAGAGGATGTAGAGAAATAGTTAAAATTTTTTCCAAAATTTTCGTTTTTCTTTTGTAAGCTAAGAGTACTTATCGGACCACCCTGGTATATATACAATATTACTGTATTCTTTAAAGTAAAATAGTGAAATGCCAAAGAAAAGAATCTCAAAGGAAATTTAATTTCTTACATTATTAATCTAGGCTTCATTTACTAAAAGTTAGCATACTTAGTAGTCTGCCATCTTGACGTTATATTCCTCATACCAATCGCAGTCAAAATTTCTTGGTCTCTCATTAATCATAAGAAAAAAAATTTTGTATCTTAAGTACATTTCCCATAAGTTAATCCAATTAAAATAATTTCCATTAAACGGAATAAATTTTGGCACAGTTCTAATTGGCAAAACTGTTGCCACCGCAATTTTAACAACAACTTGCAGCGCTTTGTTGTGGTTTTCCACGCTCGAAACAAAACCAAACCAAACCGAACCGAACGAAACGAAAACGAAACGACTTGGCATCCCTTCGAGAAATTTAAATTTCGTTTGCGTACGATTTAATTTAATTTTTCAGTTGCGTCATTAAATTTTCGAAATTTTGTGCGGTTTCAATATCGTACTTAAGTACTTATGACGGCATACAGCAGGGACACCCGCACCCCCACCACCAGCACGACTTGAAACACACAATATAAAATGTTGCTGTTGTTGTTTCTTATTTATTTATTTACTGCTGCTGCTGCTGCGGCTGCACAAATTTTCGGTTAAAATTTTCCCGAAATTTCATTAAAATTAAAAACCGGCAACGTAAATTTTCTATAGGCTTAAAATTTCAACGCGTTACTTGCCTTGGCTGGTAGACGACGAACGCGCCGCGCGGCACTGTGACATGAGTGCGGTTTTTTAAAGGACGACGGCATTGTGGGGAGGAGGGGCGCGGGGTTCAAGCACTGGCAGTGAAGTGCTGAAAATGTGCTTTTCGCACATTTCAAAAATGAGGGCTTGAATTTTTGGATATGGTGAAATGGCAACCATGTTGCAGTCGCAGGAAATTCGTGCGGGTAAACGTTGTTTTTTTTAAGGAAATTCAATTAAACTTTGATGAGGAGGTTGCGCAGGTTAGACTGCTCGAAAACTTTTTTGGAAACGTAACCATAATATGGCTTTGAAGGTGAAGTTGTTTTTTTTTTTTTGTTTGTTTTGATTTATTTGTGTTCATATGCAGTTATTGTTTGCTTTAGCTATTTAATTATATTACGAATTAGATTTATTAAAAAATTTGCATATGTTTGCAACAAATGGAGAATTCTTTAAATGCTAGAAAAGAAAGTCGAGTTTTAAGTTGATATTTTCATTGAAAATATTTGAATTGAAGATATCAACATAAGTTGAAGTTAAGTTGAAGTTAAGTGTTAACTGTGGGCTGATATTAAGATCACAGCACTCAGTCCAATTGGTCTATTGAGTTATACTTGGAATAGAGTTGGTATAAAAAAGTTGGGAAATTGAAAATATATATTTCGGTGAGAAAAGAAGTTCGTATAAGAATTTTTAGTTTAACGAAAGATTTTCAGAATTACTTTTACTCTCCATATGATTGATATTCATACTCAGCACCTCACTACCGGACATATATAGAGGTGCTCTGCAGTATCTTCGCTCGCAAGACAGAACTGATAGATTGGTTGTTGGTGACACCCATGTTGGTCATTTGTTGACCACATGTATTATGTCTCGTGACTACATCAACCAGTACTTTTAGGCCATTCCTTCTTAGCTTTAGAATAAAGTTTGCTAATTTCCTGTTTGGGTATTTTACGAAGCATTTGGTATATAAGCAAGAGTTTAGATCGGTCCACCTGCTTCAATGAATCGAGTCCATGTAGTCCCATTTCCACATATAAATTCCGCTGGACTTGTACAAATAATCGGTTCTGGACCCAATGGTAAATTTGCTAATTGACTATTATATCTTTCAGTTAATTGCCTACAATTGCACAGTGCCCTGGAATCCATTTCGGTATCAGTTTTCATGAGACCCCAGTGCAGTCTGACTGTCTTTCTTTCTTACTTTCTTTTTGCTGCAATTTTTCTATAAATTTTTAAATATAGTTTAAAATTATAGTATAAAAACTTAAGTATGTCAAGCTGAGATACTTGAAACAAAAAAAAAACACAACTAGATATAAATGATAAAAAAGAAATACCAAGTAAATTTAATAAATGTTGAAAAACAAAAAATATTAAAAGAAAAAAATACAGAAGAGCTGCAAAGAAGTATTGCTTCGCGTACTTGCTGTGCAGGCCCTAGACGAAGCGTGGGTCGGATACGCTTCGATAGGGAAAAACGGATGTGGCACAACGAGGTCAGAGGCGCGCATGGACTTACGAACGAACGCATGACGCAAGCTCACGCGCCATAGCAGCAGAAACAGCAGCGTCAAGCATCCTAACGTGTACATTTACGTAACGTTATTTTAATTTTCTCTGCAGCAACAAGAACTGAGCCCTGAGCCATGGACGTAGCTTACACAAAAATGTTGTGTGCAGAAATGTTAAAATTGTTTTAAAAACATAATTAGCCAATAAGGAGGTGTGTCAGGTATGGCAATATGTATATATATATATATATATATATATATATATATATATATATATATATATATATATATATATATATATATATATATATATATATATATATATATATATATATATATATATATATATATATATATATATATATATATATATATATTTTTTTTTTTATTTATCTGTACATTCACCTGTCTGCGTGATGTTAAGTGTAGTTTAGGAGTTACTGAGTAGAAAATTGGTAGACACAGAAAATTTCACAAAAATATTTTTGATACTTTTCATATTTCCATTAGTTTAAAATTTTCTAAGTAAATGTAATATGTTAATTTAACATGATGCAGTGTTAATTTAATATAAATTGTATTGTTAAATTCAGACATTTATAAACTAAACACAAATAAAGGTAACTTTAACGTTATATAGCGTTTAATTAACATTTTCAATGAAACTTATTAAATGTTTTTTTAAAAATCTACATGACAAAAAGATTTTACCCAAGATAATGTAAATTGAATGTTAAATTAACATGATTTCTTTTTTCTGTGTATGTGAGCTTCCATTTTACATGCGGAGGTTAAGTTGAAGATATGTCAAAAATTATTAATACCTTCCAAACTAACTTCTTCTATGCTACTGAAACACAATAATAAAATTCGTACTAGTTGAGATACCCACTTGAAATTTTGTACATAACATCCGAATATCAATACTTAAAAGCGAATTTGGTATAAAGCACAAAGCCCACTTTTAGGAGTAATCATAAAAGAAAAAGGTTTGTTTCTCTCAAATGAAGTGAGGCATTAAAACTTCGGCTAAGCCGAACTAAATTTTATTTATTCAGCCTTGTTAAGTAATTTTATTTTTTGAATTTTTATATTTTCTGAATTTTTTAACTGACTACGTTTATGTTAACAATGGCAGGTTTAACAACAACAACAACAACAACAACAACAACAACAACAACAACAACAACAACAACAACACCAACAACAACAGCAATAACCACTGCTATTATGAATTAAGGACTTGGTAAGTGGTTTGACGGCGTTTAAAAGGCTCGCATCAGACCGCGCTGGAGTCGAGTTGCACTGAAGCTGGTCATAAATGCGAATACAACGTGGTGCACATATGTTGCTGTGCCAATGCGTCTCTCTGTGTGTGTGTGTGTAATTGTGTTTGTGTATATATGTGTATTTATATGGTGAATACAAACAGCATCAGCCGCAGCTGGAAAATACTACGAATGAAAATAATTAGCCTGTGGCGCAACGCATGGCACGCAGCTGTGACGCGCGCATTGCTGTTTTACGCTTGCCAACTTTGCCGTCCGGACAGTGCGACTCGAGTGTAGAGGATCGCCGCTTATATACTGTAAATGCATTTTTTTCAAAGTGAAACTTTTTGAAAGTGTTTGTGGAATTTTAAAAAAGTTTTTTAATATTAATAGAAATTTCAAAATGATAAAATTTAAAAGTACAAATTTTTAGTTAAAAAAATTAAAACAACAACAATTTATGATCTTTTCATGGCATTCGACGTACACTGTTCGACAGCATATCGACATCACTCTGTTATATGTAAGTTTCTGTGCCGCACGGCCACAGAGCTATTATCAACATTGCCGCTGGCCTCCGACTCTGACTTCAGCAAATACAAATACAAATAAAAAAAAAACAACAACAAAGCAAACGAGATGTTGATGAAATAAAAGGTCATGCGGCAAAAGCAAAATAGTATAAAAAAGCGGAAAACAGATTGTAAAAGAAAAAGTATATATGTATATAAATAATAAAAATAAGATTTCTCCATGGCATCAGCTACAATTGGACTTTACTCTTCAACATGCGCCACTTTCGTCCTTATTTTATACTTTTTACCATGCCACGCCGGGCCATGCCATGCCATGCCTCGCATTGCATTGCCTTTCCTTGCTTGCCATATCGTGTTCCTGTTGTCGTTCTTGTTGCCTTGTTGAGAGATCGTAATTGTGTAAAATGTGATACCAGGCATAATAAGGCTTAAAATGCGCAATATTCCAGCTTGCAGAGATATGAACAATTTAATATTTAATATTTAATATTGCACTCTTGAAAGGAAACTTTCCGTTTATCTTAGCGATTTATTATACACTTTTCTTTACTTATTCAAGATCTGAAAGTAAGTTTTTATTATTTATTTGTACGATATTATACAAGAACATGTTTAACTCAAGTTATTTTGTCTTTGAGCAGTCAAAAGCGTAAATAATCAATGTTAAAAAAATTGCTAATAAATTAGTAAACTAGCCTGAATGTATAAACTGGCTAAAAAGTGTTATGTACATGGCAGATATAAAAGTAAGTCAAAGAACTCTTATCCGAAATAAATTGTTTCTAATTAAAGAAAGAGAAGCAAAACAATTTAAAATATTTACAACGCTAAGTACTTACTTTTTGAAATAAATCAAAAACCAGTCTACTTAAAAATTTTGTGACTTCATCACAACTACGTCAAATTAAAAATGATGTGAGTGACTTTTAACAGAACCTTAACGTGGAACAGTCATATTCGTTGTGTAACTGGTAAAGTCGATGAACTGCTTCGCACTCTCTGGACAACTAAAAAATAAAAGAAAACCTTACCCCACAGAAAATTGGAATGTTGATTGCCAAATCATATTTGGTCCCAACCTTAATATAAGGCTGAAAACTTTTTGCAAATATTGATATTAAGAGCAATGAAAAACTAAATATAGTATTTACAGCCTCATTATGAAACTTTCATTTGCCTTCGTTTCGTTTTGAAATGTGAGTGAAACGATAATTGCTATTATGAACAAATGAAAACATACGAAACACCTTTCAAATTAAATTTTGGTAGAGCAAAATGCTTTTTTGTTCTTAACGAGGTATTATGCAAAACGAAAATTTGGGAAACGAAATTTCGTTTCAGTCACATAGTCACATAAGTTTTTGCTTTCAAAAACAGAAATGCCACCACTTAAAAACGCTAATTTTTTGTTGTTTTCTTTAGAAAACTAAAAAGCTTATGCGATAAATATCTATGGTCAACGTACATACGTGACTAGAAAAAATTCCAAACGAATAGAAAACGAAAGAGCTTTTGAAAACTTTATAATAGCAATTTAAAACGAAAGTAAATGAGTTTCGAACGAAACGAATACCTTCGTTTCAAGTATCATAATAAGACTGTAAGCATTGCTATTCAATTTCTAAACGTCAATTTTTCATTTTCGTAGTTCGTCTCTGGAAACCATTCCTAGGGATCTAAAATGTTTAAGCAGTGCATTTAAATTGCAATAAATTTCAATGAAAAATACTCACTTTACAGTACCGACTAGAAGAAAGTAGCTGTACAGCTTATTTAGTTACTTGTATCTATTACCTTGCGCTTTGTGCCTAATCTTTAACTGCACTTAGCTACTAATTTGTATTGCATAACAGTATTCTCAGTTTTTCTTTGAAGTACATTTACATTACTTTAGCAAATGGGAACCAAAATTCTCCGCAATAATTTGAATATGTTTGTTGTTGTTTTCAAAGTCAATGTTTCTGGAAGTTTTCGTTTAATACCAATCTTTGGTTGTGGGTACCTCCATTCAAATAAAACGTGTCTACTTCTTGTTGTGTTTTAGTTGTTAGTGGTTCGAAAATTGGAGGAGTGCCAGAATATTAAAATTTAGCTTGATGAGGTTCAATGATATATTAAATACCTCAGCTTCTCTTCAGTAATAATAACTTATAAGTTACCCTTCCTTTATCACTCTTCTATCCTTTTCGACTCGATAATCAGATCAACATGTTGTTTATGTGTCAGTCATTGATATGTTAAGAGTAGGAGTGGGTGGGTTGGTAATAAAACCAGATAACTCAGTACACTTGCATTATTTCGATATACCCAATACATATACAGTCGGTATAAAACAGTACAGAAACAGAAGATATATATTTTGGTCTGAAAAGATGTTCATACACTTGTTCATATACATACATCGTTTCATGTATGAACTCCAGAGGTCCTGATATCAATCTGTTATAATATCATATAGACGAGTTGTTCTAAACTATTATGTTTAAAAAAATATACATTTATTACCAATCTCTTTTCTGTGTTCATCGACATAAATTCCAAGATTACTTTTTTTACTCGTTTATTTTGTGTCATCAGAGCACTCACAATCCATTTGAACAGAATGGATAAGAAGTGCCTCAGCTTTTCGTAACTTTTCTATCCTAAATACCTTTTAAATACCTTAACATTCATTAGATACTTCTTTTCTACTTCTATTCTATTTATTTTTAGTTTTTTAAGAACCAACTCAACGTTCATGTGAATTTTTTTTGTTCCTGACTTCTGATTGCTTCAAATTGTTGATGAACTTTCCAGTTTGTCCATAGCAATGCATATGAGGTCAAAATGGCATTGCTTAAAGCAATCTAAAACCACAAACCTCATGTCTAAATAAGCGAAAATGTCGAAATAGAAAATAGAAAATCGAAAAAAAGAAAAACCACAACGAAAGCGCCAGTTGTATGCTTTAAGACTTTGGCCTACTAAAACGCAAACGAACAACGACAGAACTGCCAACTGGAATCAACTGTCAAAGGGTGACACAACACACAAATACTTATAACACACAGCAACAACAATATCGAAATCAACAACAACGAGAGCAAAGAATTGCTGCAAAGTCAGCAATTAAAACGCATTTCACTGCGTACCAAATGTGGAGCAACGTTGTCTGTCTGCCAGAAAACTGCCACTGCAGCTGAATTGCATTTTTATATGCGATGGCGTTGGCGATAGCCGATCGTGTTTCTTGCATTGTACAACACTGCCCCCGGCCACGTCCCGCACACTTAAAAACGCACTGAATTTTGGCGATTAACTGCATTCGAAGCGCCGCAGTACTTGTACAAATCAAAAGACATCGCGATTCAGCACAATTTCTGCAATTTTCCTTTTGTACTTGTACACCCCCGCCAATGGCGGCAATTGAGCGCTTTGCAGCCAAATCTAGGTAAGTCTAGGTAAAGGAACAAATAAAAAAAAAAATCAATAAATAAAATTTAATATGGATTTATACAAGGTGGTGCAAAAGAAATCATCCGATGTTGTTTGACTCTTATTTTTTTTCTAAATAAAAAACTTCGATTCTGTTTTTTGATTATGTTTATTTAGACCTTTAGAATTAATTGTGTTAAGTCGAGAAGATGATATCGGATAAATGGGCGCAAAAATGAGAGCATCTTCCAATAGGGTGATTAATTTTGCGCCACCCTGTACAAAAAAGTTTGATCATATTTTTTCTATAGTATTAATACAGAACGAAAAATTAATTAATGCAATTAATTTTTTAGTTAATTGATTTATAACTGAAACTTCAATCTTAACCATTTTAATCATTACAATTAACATCGTTAATTGAAAATCACAATCGTATTGCACTTAGACATATGTTGAGATATACTAAAACCTGAGACTATCGCGAGGCTGGCGCCTTCGGACTCTGTCAATGACGCACATTACTTGTAGTTGAATTTGTGCGCTTACAAACAATATTCGTAAAATTTTTAACTTGTTGCTTTTCAGGTTGTTAAAGTGATGAAAATAAAAAAAATGTTTTCGAAACTGAGAAGCACCGACACAACTCAGCACACAATTTTTTGTTTTCTTTTAAGCTAAGATTTTCGATGTTCTTTTTCAATTAATAATTAATCAATATTATTAAAACTTTATTTTAATCTTGCATCAAAATTCGGTCAAGACAAAAATTTTTTCATTTATTAAATTAATTGCAGCAATTCTTATATAAATATTTGTTTAATACAATTAAATTCACAATTAAATATTTCAATATCAAAATGAATTTTTTTTTTCTATTAATCTCTTGATGAATTTTTTTGTAAACGCTTTTAAGGACTTGATAGGTTTTTGCATCAAATGCTCAGAATTGTGGCTTAAAGTTGTGGTTTAAAATTGAGGCACTGCATGTTCCACTGCATGCAAGGAACACACGCGCGACCATAACCGCATTAAACCAGAAGCACCAATTCCGCAACAAGGCTGATGTAGCAGCAACGGTTAGTTGCGTTTGTTTTCTCTTGTTGTTGTAGTTGTTACTGTTGCTCGCTGTCTGTCTGTCTGTCTGTCTGTGTCTAATAAAATCGAAAATTTGAAAGCGAAATTTCGGTTTCCAACAGAACGCAACGAATTTGGGCCATGATCAGACAGAATTTTGGATTGGCAGCGAATTAGTGGTATTTCGCTGGGGCAGACAGAAGGAAGGACTAAAGAAAATGAATGGAGAGGAAAGGAAAGTAAAGGAGAGGAGCGAAATGAAGCAGAGAGGACGCCTTGTTTCTGAGGAAGTGCAATGCAAAGCCGAGTGTAATGTGCGTTTGGTTGTGTGGGTGAGGAAAATATTAATTTTTGGTTGCTCGACAAAATTGAAATGTGCCGCAGCAGCATAAAAAAGAGAAACGAACAACAACAAAAAAAAAAGAACCGAAAAAGTGTTGCATATTTTATGGCGCCCGCGAGCGTCGCTTTTAATCAAAATACATCAACAAACGAACGGTACGTGTGTTTGTGTGCGAGTGTGCGTATGTGCTTTGCAATTTTCTCATTTTGAAAGTGCACGAAACACAGAATTTCATTTGCATATCACGCATACGCCATGTTGTCTGTCTACCATGCCTCCGCCATGACCGGTGCTGGGGCCGGGGCGGCGGCGGCTATGTTTTATCTCTGACGTCGTCGGCAAAGTATTTAGTAGTAAAAATAAAATGCCAAAGGATACACTTTTCTCATTATCGCTCGGTTGCCTTCTCGCTCTCGCTTTCTCCCTCTCTTGTTCGCTGCCTTTACCCGCTTAACGGGTCTGTTAGAGTCAGGGCTGATTATTTTACTTTTTGATACGTTGAATATTTTGTAAAAAAAATTTGATAAAAAAACATAAGTTTTTTATCTGACTGGGCATTTGTTTTGATTTTTCTTTTAAGCTTTTTTCTTTTAAGCTTTTTTCTTCAGCACTTGCCAATATCTCTTACCATAAGTTATCATCCCTGGTTAGCGAGCAACGCCACTCTGCTAGGCTATCTTTTACATCTTTTTTACGCTAGTTTAGGCGTTTGCATTTGCGTTTGAGTCCGAGTTGCTTTTGATGCTTTTGCTGCATAATGCGGTACTTTGCTTTGCCATGATGCATTATGCGCAAAATGATTTAGCATCATATACTCGCACTCTACTCCTCAAGCTGCTCAAGCGTCCAGCATTCAAGTGAGTGCCGCTTAATGACGACGACGACGACGACGAGGACGATGCCGCTCTTAGGCGTTTGTAGATGGCGTTGCTGATGCGGCGTTATCTTTTCTAATGCACGCCTCAAGATGCTCGCTCGTTCGTTTCGTTTCGTTCGTTTCGTTTTATTCGCTTCCTTTTGGCATGTTTGTGACATCAAATTGCAAAGCATATTTTACATTTTATGTCCACTTGTAAATTGTAATAGAGTGCAGCTCTTTCTTCTTCTTCGTACAATTATGTCTATCTGTGTGGTTAGTCCTTAAATTATTTCCTTGGGCTGATTTTGATTTGACCAAGAAGTAAGCTGCGCAAATATTTTTTTCTGTAGGATTCCTGTAGGTGATTTGTCTGGAAAAAGTAATCACCAAGAACTGCTCCTATCGAATATACCACTCATATGACTCCTTGTTCGAGAAGTACTTAGGAACCTAAGAATTTTGAATATCTTTTACGACAACTTTTGTGCCAATTGGTTCGATTGTTCAAGAATGAACATCAAGAATTTTAGTATAAATAATTAAAAAAAAGGAAATAAATTATAATCCCAGATTATGATGGAAGTAACTTTCCAATATTATACCTTTAACTGAAGTATTCCATACTGTATCAGAAGCATCGCATATTATAACAGAAGTTTATATCAATAGTGTATTATTAGTATCTCCTGGATCCTCATAGTATCTCTATCTTATTATATGAATACGAATAGCTTAAAATTCCTTTCAAAGTATTTTACAAATACTTGATTAGTAAAGATCTTCGTATTATTAACACCGATATCTCACAGTTGCAATGGTTACTTGCTTTTCCATAACTTTTTGGCTATTATAGCACTTGTTGTTATATTATAGAAAATTTTTTAGATATACCTTTTGTTTAGGATAGTGATATAACGCAACTATCATTATTGATAGCCAACTAGCGATGACCATACCTAAAAGGCCACACGTTGAGTGTAATTGTGCTGGACCTCTGTGCTCTGAGAGGTCTAGAACATTGCTGTGAAAACTCTCGAATTGATATATAAGGGAATAGGATAACAATGCTTTAGGGGTACTATTATAGATATAATCAGTATTATCCAATTTTTCCTTAAACATAACAAAAACAACATACATAGTAATTTATAAAGATACTTTCTTTTTAAGTAATCGAGTTTCAAATACGGATATTCCAATATTCTAAAATAGCACGACAATAGGAATCAAGGAAACATTTTTAATAAGGTGCCTTCAGAAGACTCTGCAACATTTTTGGTGCTGCACAAACTCGGCTAAAAAGTGAAAGTCTCCAGCAAAACAAGAAAAACAACGAAAATAAAAGCGGCCAGGTCAGTAACGATTTATGAAAATAATTTAGTGTCTCGTGGCAGAAGTTTTCGCACAATGCCCAAATGTTCAAAACGAAGCTTTTATTTGTTACAGTATTTTTTTCTTCGTTTTAAGTGCAAATAAAAACTTTGTTTTAAACATACTTTGCAAAAGTGATCAAACGCATCGTTGCCATAGTTAAAAATTCGTAACCATTCTGTGCGGAGTTTAAAAAGTTTGTTAAGTTATATCAGTAAATTTTAATTATTCACACTAAACTGAAAAGTAACAAACAAACTTAACCACTGTGCGCTTATGGTGAAACTCATTCATCCCGCTTAATTTAAACTGAATGAAATATGAAAATAAAACGATTAAAAAATATTTAAAAAAAAAAGCCAAGCTAACACATACTAACCGAAAAACCGGCAAGTAGCAAGTGTTGCGGTGGAATTTGGCCAAAAATCCAGTGTGCCAAGCTCAAAAGCGCATTTGAATTTTAGCAGTTTATTGCTGAAATGCAGCAGCAACAGCAACACAGGCTTGCACGCGCAGACACACACACACACACAATCCAACACGCGGACAAAGCCGCTGTAGCCTTCTGCTGATGCTCGTTGCTCCTACCCTCCTGCTCCATCCGGTTTTGGTACGCGACGGCACGCTATACGCTACGCGCTGTACAAACACAAACAACACAGAGACCACAAAACTCTTGTAAAGTGCATTTTTCCAGTTGTTGCTGTTAGAGGATTTCGCTGTTGACTGCTATAAATGATTTTTGTTGCTTTTTGCCGCCACAAACGACAGCCGCGACTGCGTCATACCGCCGCAGAGTACTTTAGTGTTGCATAGAACAAATACAAAAGTAGTAGACGGCGTTTATGATTTGCAATAGTTTATCATTTCTTGTTTTTACTATTCACAAAATATTGTTATATAAAATTTTAGTTAATTATTTTATGAAGTATTGGAAATTTTTTCTCGTTTCAGAATTCAATTAAAATTTATATCGTTCAATTAACTTTTTAATTACATTGTTAATCGCATTTTATTAAACTTAAATAAAAATTATCTATTTATATCATAAACAATTTGAAATGTAAACAAATTTTTATATTGTAATTTCAAATAGTTTCTATACAAACAAAGTACTGTGCTAGAGATGAGAGCAGCAGCAGAACGAAACGAAACGAAGCGGCGAAGAAGCGTTGACGTGCTGTGAGCGATTTATTGTTTTGTGTAACGCGGCAAATGGAACAAAATTTTGTAAAACACCAATTCACACGCGAATATACACACACACACACATGTATACGAAGACACACACACAAATACGCAAACACTCAAACACACAAACACACACATACACACCACCATCATCAGCAGCAGCGGCACTCCGGTTAATTGTAATGCAGCTAGAATAAAAATGCCATTGTTAAAGTTGTGTGAGTGCTTAAATTTCTGCAGGCGCAGCAAAAGTGTTGAGCAGCTAAGTTGCTTCTTCTTCTTCTTCTTCTACTTCTTCTTGTTTAGCTGCAAATGCGGAAGTGCTCTAAAGTGACAGCAAATCCGAATGTTTTCGTAGGACTGAAGTGTGAGAAGGTCCATTAAGTATGCTATAAACGAATTTTTTGTTTTCAGCTTGAAAAGTTTTTAAGATACTGTGTAACGAAAATAAATTGTGTACCAAAGAAAAGGTAATGAAAATTAAGTTTTACGATTTTAGTAGTTTGTTAAAGGATTCATTAATGGAGCATTTTTTTTAATCTATTTTGCAGTTTTATTAGTCCAGTCAACGAAAGAACTAAGTTCCGCACAGTGCTTTAAAATTATGTTTATTAGAGAAAAAAAACTCTTTACTTTGTTTGAATTATTAGAGATACAGTTTTTATTGTTTCATTAAGCTTAGGAATTAGCAATATCTAACAAATTTTATGAATTATATGTAATATCGGTTCGGGTTAAACATATATTGTCTTGCTAGTAAAAAGTTACATTTTTTAATATATTTATTCGTCACCCAACTAAGTTTACTGTTTTCTTTTCAAAAATAAAAACCGTACTTAACCCCCGTAGTTTAAGAGATGTCAACCTGGACTTTGGTATGTGAGCGTCTATACTCTAAGCTAAAGTTAAGCTCTGAGTAATCACGGTTCAAAAAAAAAACTCATCGACTCAGTTTTTGATTCTTATCAAGAATATATTATATATATTTCTATATCTATCTTGGACCAAAACCAATATACACCACTGAGTGTTGCATAATTAGTTATATATAAGATACCGATTTGATATTTTCTATTTAAATGTTTAACCCAGAATCACGATTTTTTAAGAAGCTCGAATAAAATATTTGTGATCGCGTTGATTATACTATATAAAAGACAATATCTCTCAATATCACATGTCAAGCATGATTTCAAACTCTCGTTATTTGGTAATTATACTCATCACGCAGAATATTACGTTTCTGAGATACGGCTGTGGGCGTTAAATTGATCCAGACACGCCCAAGTTACCGACAGTGACCATATCAACTTAGATACCAAATTTTATATTTCTTGGAGCAAGATTAGTGAAACAAATAAATAAATATTTTTACATAATATGTTGGTGGGCGTGGCAGATTTTTTGATAGACCACTATTCCTTCAAGGTGCATCTCTATTTATGTTTCATATATATCGCATAAAGTTTCTGAGCTATGGTGGTGGGCGTAAAATTGTTTGGACCCATTACTAAAAGTGGGCGCTAAATTAATCCAAAGAAAAGTTTTCGATAGTGATCATTCAAACTTAGATACCAAATTGCAGATTTTAATTTCATCAATTGTGGGCGTAATAGGTAGGCGTTACAGATTTTTTTAAGCAGTAAACAATGCCGGGCGTGAGCATTTAAACTACCCAAAATTAAATCGCTATCGGATGAACGGTTTAGAACCGCATAGGGTTAATTTTTATAAATAAGTCGATCTTCCACAATCTTTTGAAAATATGAAAAACTAATTTTTTTTAAATAATTTCCAAAAACAAAAAAAACTGACTACTTTTAATAAATTAATAAACTAACGCACAGTGTAGATTCAAAGTTAAACAATTGTTGTATCAAATGTTTAATTTGATATCAAATAAATTGCTCTGTGTTGTTAATTGTATGTTGTTGTTTGAAAACAATTACTCAATGAAATATAGTGATTTATTCGTTGTTCAGTGCAAAATTGTTGATATGAATCAATGTTACGCTAATTGTTAGTTCTAGTGTCTTACATAAAACTACAGTTTTTAGTTTAGTTATATATACTGCACTGTCGTCGCGTTGAAAGTGCAATGGTAACAACCATGTGGATTCGTCTGGTGTATACAATATTTTGCATTTTGCTCTATTTCGCAGCGATTTCTGTAAGTTTTTACAAAGCTCCTCGACAATTTCGAATGCTATCAAAAGTAGGATATTTATATATATATATATTTTTTTTTATTTAACAGTCCTACGACTATCAGGTTGAGTTTCGGGATGAACGCGTATTCGCCGAATGCGATGAATATTCAGATTATTTCTTCAATACCGTTACCAATTTTGATGATCTAAACTTTGAGACTTTCGATAATAATTCGATTCGTGTCAATGGTGACTTCAAGATAACCCGAAAATATCCATCGTCTCTTAAGGTTGGCTGGCAGATACTTCCGTAAAAAGTAGAGCGAAAATTAAACTTTATTTACTAATTGTTTTTATTTTATTTTTTTATTTAACAGTTGACTGCTAATATATATAAACTTCAAAATGGCCAATGGATTGATACGATATACAATCTGCGGCGCGGAGATGTGTGCACGACCCTCTTTTCGCCAACGGAATATTGGCGTGAACATTTTCGCCACGTACCGGCAGAGAAGCGAAAGTGCCCATTTCCGGATGGCGTAAGTTGAATAATATTGTATAACTCGTATAATATTGTATAGCTCTTATTTATTCTCCATACAAAAAAGATTACGAAATGCTCATAAACTTATCTGGTTAATACAGTACATAAATCTCCTGATGAAGCACATATGTTAATAGTGTTTTCCTAATACAAAAAAATAGAAGACATTTCAATAAATGTTAATAAAAGATTGCGCAGTACTTAAATCAATGGATGTCATCGTAGTTAATTTTTCGATTTTGTTCTCCATAAGAAAAAAATGTATATGTATATTAAGGATGTATTCCCTCGCGAAATTTTTCGAGTCTAGAAAAAGAACTTCTAAAAATTATATGATACATATGATACATTAAAACGTGCCTCATGCCTGGAATAAACAAATAACTAGTTGCATTCCCATTAAAAGCCAATCCAAATTTTCGAGCTTTTCAGTTTTTGCGTTTATGATAGTAATAGTATAATTATTGTATTAATTCTAATTTTTTTTTTATATTTCAGTTCTCTTACCATCTCGATATGTTGAGTGATATCGTATTAACAAATCTACCAGATAAAAAGTTGGAAGGTGAATACAAAGCTGTTGTGAAATTTGGAAAAGTTGAATCTGACTTATTTGTATGCTTTGCTATTTATGCAACCTTGATCAGGATTTAATAATTAAAATTTGTTAAATGTGAAAACACGACCAAACAATAAAATATGAGAAACTAACAGAAAGAAATAAAAAATATAAAAAAAGTGCTTATATTGTATAAGAATAAAATGTGAAAACGAAAACCATTCAAAAATTTGAATACGGAAACAAATTACATTCGTATTAAATAAATTGAAATTTGAAAAAAATTTAAGAAGTTGTAATCGGTTCTTGTGATTGTTAGAACGTGTACTTTATTAAAAAAATCAATTTTATAAATAAAAATGTTTAGTAAGAACAACCCTAATTCAATTTATTTTTTTAAAAACGTTTGTATGCGTAAGAAGCCATTTGGTTTTATCAAAGCTTCATTTAAAGAAATCAATAATCAATAAGTATGAACCACTCTAATTTTTATAAACCCGATTGTATTCAAAATAAAATCAGTTAGGTTGAAATTTTTTAGAAAATGTTTGGTCTCAAGCATTACAGTATTTCTAATAATTCCCAAGATATCAAATCAGTTTTTCTAAGGTAAAAGAGCAAATAGGATAAATAAAATTCAGTTCGATATCTCTAATAATTCTCACGCTATTGAGTCAACAAGAAATGCTGACAGAAAGACATGGCAAGACCGACTTAGTATTTAATCCTGAACTAGAAAATATATCTGCATATATCTTTATATATCTTGAGTACTTCTCTACGTTGCAAACGTTTACCCGAGCACAATATGCGCCACTGAGTGGTGAAAAATGAAGAAGAAGAAGAAGATCACCCAAAACAATTTCAATTATTGTTAAAATGCTGCCAAAAGAATAATTTCAAATTCCAGCAGCGTTTTGGAAATGTTTACGACACAACTGCGGCTTAATAACAGCCCAAAAGGCTTTCGTTATCGCGCATTGGCCGCGTGACATAAGCTGCGCCAGTGAGTGACAGCGCATATGTATGTGCACTGAGAAAAAAAACCCGAACTCAACTTTAAAGTAATTTTGTTTGTAAATGTAAAAGAAATTTACGCTGGTAAAAATGTGAATATGAAAAATGGAAAAGATTTTCTAAATATAACGCTGTTGGTTTCTGAGTTATAAAGTGAACAGGTAAAAATTCAAAATTCATTGAATCAAGATCTGCTGTGGATATAATCGACAAGATATTTCTTATATAATTCCAGTGAAAAAATTTTTGAAGTCAAAATAGTACGAGCCGATATTGACTTATTTGACCCTAAACATTTTTTAACTCAATTTTTTTTTTATCTGATACTAATTGTTTTTTTTTTATGTATGCATATGTGTATGAGCGTGAATATGTGTCGAAACACATATACGTGGAAAATGATAAAAGCGCACAGACATCAAATGACAGCAATAACACTTTACTGAATGGCTCAAACCAAGCGTGCTCTTCGCTCTTCGCGTACTCGCGTCTCAACTCTATTCACCCAGTTGATTCACTCATCCTACCATCTATCTATCAATCCATCCATCCATCCATCCATCCATCAATCCGTTCGTTGGTTCGTATGTTCGTTCATTCAACGCAATTCAACAGACGAAATGTCACACATATGTCAATTTTTATTACATTCCTGGGACTCATACGGGTGCGCCTTCACCTCCTTTAACGCATCCTTCCGCGCGGCTTTCGACTTTAGACTCTACCGGCATGCTTGCCTTTTTGATGTGTGCGTGTGTATAGTTGAGGTATCAGTTTGTGAGCATGTGTGTGTGTTTGTATGCGGCGTGCGTCTGTGTTATTACATAATGTAAATTTTATTTGACATTTTACAGCCTTGGCTGACATTCCGCATTTTACTACTTTACTGCAGCAACAACATTTCGCATTTTCGCATTAAAAAAAAAAGCTTCGCAATTTTCGTACCCAGAAGAAAATTTAAAAATTAAGCCTAAAGTATCGACGTGAATTTTAACAAAGAAATTTACAATACTTTAAATCTATAAATGGGATTTAGAATTATATACGAGTACTTATACCAAAACAATTTTTACTCTGAAACTTTCGTGATGGACCAATATCATGAAGTAAGTTCAACGCTTTTCTCCATTTAAAGGGGGCATGTGGTATCGCTATGGACCCAGTCTGGTCTATGTGAGGCATTTGCCGCCACTCTTACCTAACCATATTGACTTTAATGGAACGTGTTTAAAAAACACAATTTTTTGCATTTATTTCTTAAATGTTCTGTTCTATTTTCAGAAATCCTTTGAAACTTCATTATTTTTAATAGTTTTTCGCGAAAGCTAAAAGTAAATAATCAACTCTCTTCCATATACATATACATGTATATATGTTTTAACATGTCTCAAAGGGCCTCAGCCAGTCGACGTTGAAGCCTTCAGGATACTTAAATTGGAACATAATAATCTATCTATCAAATTTTAAAATTATAAAGAAAAATATATAAATTCAAAAATTTTATAAAAATATGTGATATTATGCATTGAGTTGAAAATATGAAAAAATATGCACTAATGATTAAATGCCATTTTAAGAAGAATTGATTCGCAAAGATAATTTCATCTCTTTACTTTTTAGATACACAGAAAATATATTCATTTACATGGAATTTCTTAACCTATTAATGACTGACTTAGAGAATTAAACCGGTTAATATTGACTTTTTAACTCAACATGACATGAAAGATTATAAATCAATGGACAATTGCATCCCATACTATATAGTGACCACCCAAACAGGATGTTAATATGTCGTATAAGTAGTTTACAAAACATATCTTATTTTCATAGTTCAAAATATTGTATAATGTTTATGTTTACCTATTTCTCATGATATTATATTTTACATATATATTAACATAAATCCTTACGTTATATATTGAAATGATTGCCCAATTCTCTGCTTCCAACTAGTGGCACTGTCAAGATTAAGTTAGCAGATGTTATGTCGTCGCGACCAAAATCGATTCATCGAACCTTTGAAGTACAGAACAAACAAAGGAACACAACACCAAATATGTCACATTCAAAACCAACTCAGGTGTTGCTTAAGTTTCTATGCACAGACACACACACATACACACACACAAAAGTTATTTTTTAGTGCGGGCTGCGTTCGTTCGTATACATTCATACATATTTATGCGTTTGTGTGTGTTCTTCACAACTCAATTTTTCTTTTCTCAACTTGTCTGAAGTTTTTCATATTTTTTATTTTTTTGTTTGTGTACCGATATTTTTTCTCTGCTACTTTTATGCATAAAAGTTTCTTGTCATCCTGAAAGTATGCCAAGCCTTTAGGCCAATAGTACATTTGCTGCTGTCGCTGTCGCTGTCGCTGCGCCTAAAGGTAGACTACAGACGCAGCACTCGTCGAAAGAATGCTGCACAAGTTTTTAATATAAATTTTTGTTGGTTTGTGACTTTAGCAAACGAACAAGCGACGAAAACAAATTTTTGTTGTAGCTTCTGCTGCTGTTGGTGCTGCTGCTTTTGATTTACTACGTGCATTTGTATATGTGACAGTCAAGCCAAGCCAACTCAAGCCGCGTCGAGTCAGCTGAAAAGATATAAACTTAATTGTGAAAATTGGAAATTGGGTTAGGAAACCGGAAAGAAAGTTTGAGATTGTGACTCACACACGCACACAAACACACACACACACAAACGTGTGTGCGGCTAACGCAAATTTGTGAACGACAAAAGTTTGATTGTAATGCAATTTTATTGAGTTGAAAGTTGCGAATGTACACAGGGTGAAGCGAAGTAATTATTTGACTGTTTGTTAGAAAAAATCGCTCTTCCTCAATGCAATCTCAAAAATTAGGAATAATCTGACAGGTTACAAGGCACTGTAAAGATAACATATAACATTTATTAGAATAATTTTGGGCTATACCGAAGCGTTGTTATCCTACGTCATTTAAGATTTAGCACATAGTCGTATGTACTACAGGTGTGCGACGGTCTTTTTTGATTACCCTCAATGTTTTTGAGTAATTTCATGTAACGAACTCGGATTAACGAAGTTAAATTCTTAATTAACGATATAGCTATAGCTATATACAATATATATACTCGTACAATAATTTTCGTTCATTTTAATCGTGTATCTATTAAAAACGGTTTTTAAAGATATAAAATATTAAGATGATTAGTTTTGATAAACTCAAATTTGAAATTGTGTTACCTGTGATTTTTACGAACTTCGTCCTTTTTGTGGATTTAGATTCTTTAAAAGAAGGCTCATCAATTATTCTACTCTGCTTTTTTAGATTAAAAAACTCAAAATCCAAAAAAGTCCAAAAACTGTTGAAACCATAAGTACTCGTACTTATATATGAGTGTTTTTTGATGGTAGTTTTAATTAACGAAACATGATTATAAGCGACACTTTGAGGTAAACCAATAAATACAACCCTTGCTTACTAAAGACAACTCTGGCCGAAAAAGGAGGAGATAGAAAGAGTTTAAGTAAGACGACGCAAGAACTTATTTCGCATTTGTTCCTTTTCTAAAATATCTTTAAATTCAATAAATTGCTCGGCTTAATTCTAGAATTTTTTTATTGGTGGCTCAAGCTTGCTCAAGCATTTTTCACAACTTTTGCATTATATTGACAGCACAACTCCATCCTTATGTACGAATTTATTCTTTCGATTCTATGAAATAAACCCAAATATTTTGCGGAGTAAGTGAATGCAATCGACCGAACAAAAATGTCGCTACTTAGTGTAAAATTCGAAAACATTTTTAAAATGAACATAATAGTATTCGTTTAATATTAAGGGTTGTTTAGCCTTATTAATTTTAGTTTAAAAAGTTAGTAAAAATAACAGATAAATTAGTTTTCCACATTATATAAGAAATTTTCAGTTTTATTTCAGAAGTGACCCACACTTTCTCAACATTATCTCTAGCAACTGATATGTAAATATATCAGCTAATTTTTCTATTGAAGCGACATGAGTATCCTACAAATACTCAAGCGGTAAAGATATTCTTATTTTTACAAACATTGTTACACGACTTAAGTACGACCAATTCATTTAATCAGGCAAATAAATCCAATCAGCTAAGTAAGTAACTCAATTTCGTTGAAGTGTGAAGAACACATGTTAACAAGGACAAGGACAAGAACAAGAACAAGAACAAGAACAAGAACAAGAACAAGAACAAGAACAAGAACAAAAACAACACAAATACCAACGTTAACAAAAACGAAAAAAGAAAATGAAGAAAAAAATGCTACTTTCATTATAATCAAGTTCCAACCTTACCACTTAACGAATCAGCAGCATCGCGAATTATCAACTCATTTACGCACACATACAAACGAACTTAAACACATACCTGCATACGAGTACACACAACCACACAGACACTTGTATGCACAGATACACTCGAGCACATTAATTTCCACTTACAACTACTCACATACACATCAAACATGTACGCCAGCGTTGGCAACACAGCCAAACTACTAACGATCGGAAAAGGAGGAAAAATTCAAAAAAGTCGGGCGGGTGGAAGGTAGAAGCAGAGAGTAAAGCGGCATTAATTAAATTATTTGCACCTTGCTTGATTTGAACAACGCTTTAAGTGAGCGAGCGCGCGTAGAACAAACACGGCAAATAATTCAATTTGCGCTTAGCGCGTAATTCAAACTTTACGTAATGCGCGTAAATCGCGCAACTCGTGTAACTCGTAAAGCTACGTAAAGCACTTAGCTTAATGAGACTTCTGTATGTAATAATGAGCGTGCCAAAAACACACACACATACATACACACGCGTTCACATAAAAAGTAATTTCGATTAAAAGGACATAAAACGAATATTGTGAAAAATCGTCGGCTTTTAAAAGAAAAAAAAAACACATGAGCACAAATACACTAACAAAATGTTAGACATACAAACATACAGACAGATAGACGGCTATACGAATACAATCGAAAAGTATTGTTCGCGAACACGCCCACCACCGCTGTGCTATATACTTTCATGAGCCATTCTTATTTGTAATAAGCTTATAGCACCCGGTGTTGCTTTTAAAAATTAACTGTCCACTCTCGTCCTGTCCTTCTGGATTTAGATTGGTAGATAATTGGATAATTTCGAATATTTTTCCAAATTATTGGCAGATTTTGTAAAACCTATTATTCTATTCTTTCTTTAAAGTGCATCAAGTTCCTGGTGGTGGGCGTAAAATTCATTAAATCTATTTAATAAAGTATTTGTTAAATTGATTCAACCATGCCCTTGTATGATCAAAAAGTTGACTGTGACCACATTAAATCGGTAACCAAATTTCAGATTTCTAAGCACAATATTCTAGCGAAATAGTAGATGGGCGTGGCAAATTTTATATAGCCAATACTAAGACCCGGTCCAGAAAGACCGTTTCTGAAGTTCTACAGTTTACCCCGAAAAACTCAGAGGCAATTTAAAAATAAAAAAAAAAAACTCCATGATGAAGTCCCAACTATTTCGTTATATTAAGATGGTTTGCCAAACCATCATTTCACCCTTACCTATCCCCTTTTAATAAGAATGTATTAGTTAGTTTTTGTAGGAATCAAAAAAAATATAAATATTTGGAATGGCTTTTGCTCGTTTTCTCATTTCTGTTTTTATCGAAAATAATTCATTCATAGTTGTTTGCGTTTCAGCTCATTAATGAAAAATTCCGTTTCACACTATCATCCTCATCGTGCTTGACGTGCTCCAGCTTCTACTCCAGCCATTTGCTCCGCCTTCTGCTTCTGGTCTGCGCCTTTGTTATGATTCTGATTCGGTATGAGGAGAAGGAGTAGAATTCGAGTCTTTTGTTTTATAGTGAAATGCTTTGCTAATGAACTGCTTTAGCTGGCAGCTATCCAAAATGTTGCTTTTGCGTTATATGCTGCGCTACTATTTCGCTACTATTAAAATCTGTTCCGCTTTTGTGCCCGCGCACACCGCCTAAAGTACTCCCAAAGTACTATTTTACTCATTGCCTACGACGCTGCAAACTTGGTAATTTTCTTTTGGCTCAACGATTTTTACGCGCTGCAGATTCTGGCATTCGCACAGTACACAAAATTGAGAATCAAATAAACTGATATTGAAATTTTTTATGGAAAATATCGAAACTAGAAGAAAACGTTTTGTTTTATTGTGTATTGTGTAAATACAAATTTTCACTTCAGTTCAATTTTGACCTTTTGAGTTATTGTTAATAAAAGTTTGAAGAACATTTTTTTTTTATAGAAATGTGTATTTAAAAAAGAAGCATTACGTTTAATGAAGTCATTAAAAATGCATATGTATATGTATTTATAAACATTTTCAAAGTACTGTTCATTATATCCTTTTCGTCTGCTCTTTTGCTTTTGTGTGACCCCGCTAAACCCCGTTAGTGCTCTTTTGCAATATATGCACCTACGTATGTTCACAACAAAAAAAAAAGAAAGGAAAACCCAAAAAAAAAAATGAAAGAAATAGTTTCAAATTTTCATAAAATCGCTTAAAAAGCATTGCATACTGCCTGTCGCTCGCTCGCTCGCTAGCTCTTATTCCGGATTAAACGGGCTTTCATATCAGTTTCTCTACACTTGTGTAAACTTTATATTGGTATCTGTGTATGTGTGTGTACGTTTTTGTGTATGTGTGTATGTTGTATGTATAAAAGTGTAGGTGAAGTATGTGCGCGAGTGTATTAATCGTAATCAAGTGTGTAAATCCACGTTTTGTTCACTTTTCATTATTTTTTCTTGCGTTATTTTTCACTCATTTCGGCATTATATCGCACTCATATTTCATTTTGTTATCATAAATTTAATGGGTACATGTGTTTGTAACCGTTGATTACACTTTCAGAAATAATTAAGTAATGTTGAATATGCTTTTAGAATATTGAAAAAGAAGGAATTTATTCGCAAGGTACATTTGTGGCAAACACTTTTGAACAATGTTTTTAATGAATTTTCTGAACTTTTAACAAAAACTTTAGTTGACTTTCAATAAACTAAAGTTACAACTCAATTCATTTCTACTTGAGTAAAAAAATAGCTTGTTAAGAGTTTGCTCAATTAGTTTAGTTTTATACGATTATTTAGAAATAATTTTTCCTATGAGAATCATTGAAACAAAAACCAATAAACCTATTTAAAATTTTACTTAAAAAAAAACACAGATAATTACTTACGTCCTTGAATATAACTTCAAAATATTCTTTAGATTTCTGACTTAAAGTAACTTAATTACTACATCAAATACAAGTTTTGTCCAACATTTGTTTAATTGGTTTTGGATTTAATGCACCTCACATACGAATAAAGAAGACCTTTAATTTCCTCTAAAAAATTTATTGAATAGGACATTGAACTTCTACTTATAAAGTATTTTAAATATTTGTCACAATAACACTTTACAGTGTTTACTCTACAAAAATTTATATATACGAATATATCGTTCATTTACATTTCAACATACATACTATACATATGTATACAACAGCAACAGTGCAGCCCATTTACTTGGTACTGCGCCATTAAAATGCTCATCATTGCCAACCGATTTTTAAAAGTGTGAGTGAGTGAGCGGTGTGCGGCGACGATATGCTAAAAACGGATAAAGCTTATCACAACTTTAATGCTGTCGTTGTTGCTGTTGCTGTTGTTGTTGTTGTTGTTATCGTTGTTGCTGTTTACACAAGCCCAATGCCGCTGTCACCAAAATAGGCACGCCAGTTTATTGTATAGCCTAATGTATTCTTTTTCGCGCCAGACTGACTGTTGTTAGATATAGTAACAAAAACAACAATAACAACAACAACAGAAACAACTGCAACACAAAAAATAATCTTCGTCAGATGATGCGCCAACGGATATGCTGCGAATATCTAATGGTTTTTAGATAAAGTGTTGGCAAGGAACTAGATAAAAGTAACTGAATAGTAAGTAAAAAGTTAAATTTTACAGATAAATTGAAATCCTAAAGATATTGTATGCTTAATTGTTTATAAATATTTGTAAATAAATCACTCTTACCAAGTAGACCAAAGAAAACTGCTGAAGCATGCAACAAGTGCCGTCAGAGTAAGCGCCACTATTCATAAATATTGCACACGCCCGACACGCCCACAGATCCATCTATCTTGCCATAGGATAATAATGTCGTCGTCGCCGGTTTTAATGAAGTGCCGGAAATTACTTTTTTCTTGCAATTTTTTTTTATATTTTGTTTGTCTTTCTTTTTCTTTTTCTGATATTTCTATTCGGGAATATTAAAGAAAAAAAAGCAAAAAACAAAAGAAAATGGCAATAACAAAAGATTGTTATTACACACGCCGCGCCATTGCGAGACTATTTCACTGCCATGCTGCGCGCCATTCATATAAGTGCACTTAAATTACATATTTCCTTCTTATGTTGCTTGCCCTTTTATGTGTGCGCTCATTGTATTTGTAGTTGAGCTCGTTCGCTATTTTGCAAAGGACCTCATCGACTTCTTTTCATACGTATACTATATGTATGTATGTGTGAGTGAATGAATGAATGAATGCATGAAAGAGCATAAGAAAAGAAGCGAAAATAATTTTCTTGCGGCAAGTGTAGACAAAAGTGCAGCAAACTATTGTATTTTGTTGTTATTCCTTCGTTTATGCTTTTTTATGCTGCATCGTATCCTCACTGCGAAGTATCTTGTCTGCTGCAATTGTCTGCGTGTGTTTGTTTGAGTGTGCGTGTTCCGTACGCATACAATGCGGCCATTGTGCTCACCACGACAAATTGTTTATGAGTCTTATTTTTTTTTGTTGTGCGTCTTCTTAAAAGTTTGATTTTTGTACTTGGCTCTTTTTTGTTGAAGAATTTCAAGAATTTAATTAAAGAAAATGAATTTTATTAAAAAGTGTCTAGAGGTTGCTTGAAATTTAAATATTTAAATTTTGAACTAACAATGATTTCAGATTGCTTCAATATTAAACGATAATAAAGACTGAAACACTTTAGAACAATCCTGTAGGAAAACGCCATCTAGTTACAAGATGATCTAGTTCTGGCACCAGTCTCATTCTAGCGAAAATTTAACTAGTCGAAAAACGACCAGAGTTATATTAGTGAAAAAGGAACAAAGTTGGGCTCATATTTATTTAAATGGTTTAGTTAATACTAACCAAAGAAACATTATATTCAAGACTAAGTTTTTTTGTTCATTCAAATGTCATTCAACATAAAAAAGCAATTAAAGATGGAGAAGACTTTTGTTCGCATTCACAATTATTAGACCAAAAAAACCTACGCAATAATTTGTAAGACTCAAGCGCCTATCTGAACCAAAACCTGGAGAAACCTAGTTATCTAAAAGCTCCACCTTAACCCAAGTTAATAGAAACTTTTTTATTACAGTCGTGCCTGGTTATAGTGAACTTATTATTGCAAGGTCTGTTCACAGTATTGAAGTTGTTCCCTATATCAAGGTTTAAATTTTTGCTCACAAACTCGTTTTATTTGCGCTAAATTCACTTTTTTTTTATATAAATTCAAGAGATCATGAAAGTAAATTAGTAGGACAACAGAGATGTATGCTTATCGAAAGAATTGGCTAGTAAAAGTTTGTTTACACGCGACAAAAAACGTAGCCATTAAAGGCCAAGAAACAGCTGATTTTGTAACAGTCAACAGCAAAACTACAAATTAGGGGAATATACTCTTTCATTTTCGATTTTTTCATGTATTTTTTGTTGCTTTTTGCTTGAAATTAATTTCATAATTTTGTTCACTATTTAAAGGTTTTAGGTCGTATTCCATATAAAAATTTTGGGTGTTCACAATATCGAGGTGTTGACTATATCGAATACACACACGACTGTATTTTGCTTTTCTTTGCAAGTTTTGTAGTTTACCGAATTACAATCTGTTCCATGCGAACAAGCCAATACCAAACAATTTAAAAATTTGTTAGGGAATATTTTCGTCATTGTTTTTTATATACATTTTTTATGTAAATATTTTATTATTAACAAATTTAAATGTTTTCACCATTTAGCAAGTTTTCACTTAACATTCTTCACCATAGAGTGGCCTTGATACAAAACATTGGCAGTAGAAACTAAAATTTCATTAACTGAAACCATTGAAGAAAAATTCAGCGCTGTGTGCGGTACAGCAGGTGAAAGTGTGTTTGTAGAGGAAAATAATATAATATATTTATAGAATTTAAAAAAAAAACGTATTACTGTTACTTTTCCTTTTGCTATTTTTAAGTCATTGAAATCCGGGCTTTGGTTTTGCCAAAACTATAAAAGCTTCCTTACGGTTTGTACAATTGGATAACTAAAATTAATACACTCGATGTAGAAATGAAAGTATTGTGTCTGGTATAACAACAACAAAAACATTAATTGGTCGGAAATTTCAGTTAATTTGAAGCAAAGTAAACAAAACAGTAGACAAAAGTTTACAATATTTAACTTGGTAAAGTTTACAACAAATCTTTGGCTTCTAGGTGTTCAACAAGAAAACTAAATGTTTGTTTTTTAAAAGCTTAATCCTTAATTCGTAAAATACAATAAAGCTGAGAAAAACTAAAAGCTTAAAAAAACTATAATAGAATCAAAGAAACTTTTATGGTTGTTATTTTCAAGCAACTCGAATTTTTTATGCTACTCCAATTCAGCGATAATAGAAGCTTTGTGCTTCTAAGTAATTCAGTTTAACAAAAGAATCAAAGTCATTTTGCTGCTCTTGTCATTATCGGCTTTTGATAAACCACTTAATTAGAAAAAGAGCAACACACGTCGCCGCCGCTGACAACATGCAAACATGAAAACTAAAGCCACAACAAAGCAAAAGGAGAGCACAAGCAAAGCAAAACAAAACAAAAGCGCTTTTAATTACAAAGAAAATATTTGGCATACGAAAAAAACACCAACATCAAAAATACACACAAACTACTAAATAGCAAAACACAACAAAAAACCGACAACAACAACAGCAACAGCAAAAGGCAACCAAAAACGATACGCTAAAAAATAACAAAAACCGACATGATTAATGACAACAACAAAAGACAAAAATTACGCGCCAAAAGCAAAGCGCAAAACTGGCACAAAGGACATGCGCAGAGCAACAACAAGAGACAACCCACCTCGCTTCTGGACACAAACAGCGGAACTGAAACGTTCGCCAGAGACGGGCGCAATTTTATACAAATTGTGCAAGTCCCTTGGAAGGAGTGCAGCGTCACGGCTTGCACGCTCCGAGAGTACACGAGCGTATAAGAGAAAAAGCTTTGTTGGATTTTCACGTGCGACAGCGTTGGCAAATCGCACGTTTTCGGCAGGACGAAAAATTCAGGCGGCGCGCATAGGAAAACGGTTTTTCATGCCAAACAAATTCCGTTCTGAAATCCAGTCAACGGCGGTATTCGATGCGGTAAAGTGCGTTCGATAAAATGAAGCGGGCGGATAAAAGTGTTTTAGTTTTTTGTGTGTTGTGCCTCTTGAGTGTTTGTCTAGAAAATTGATAAAGGAAAATTTGAGAAAAAAATGTGACGTGATTTCAAAGCATCGAGAAGAAATTAAGAAAAGTTATTTAAATTCGAAATTCTTGAACAAATTCAGGAATAAAATTTGAAATTAAAAAAATATTATATACAATACAATTTTTATCATAAATGAGATATGCGATAATGAGTAAAGTGTAATTTAAAGAGATAACTAAATAATATTTCCAATGTCTGCTTGTAACTGAAGCTATGTCAAAGGATATTCAAAAGGATATATCAAATTATATCTAAAAGGATATCAAAACAAAATGCTTGTTAAATACAACAACACAATTGCTGCTGCTGCTGATAATATATAAACAAATATTACTCATACGACCCAAAGCGTGAATTTGTTATTAAAATTACTCATACGAGCCATATAACAAAACTCAATAATATCACTCATAGGACCCGAATAGAAACAACAAAATAATATTAAATCAAAATAATGCAAATTTTATTAAGTAAATAAATACAAAGTTTAAAATTACAATATATTAAATATTACTATCTAACTAAAGTAATACTAATATTTAACTAAGAAAAAATTCCAAAAATTTCATAAATTTTGCCGTTGAATCCTTATCGGAAACTGAAATTAAAAGCTGCTGCATTAAATTATCAAAAATAATAACAACAACAACAAATATACTGAATCAAAAATAAAACAAAGAATTCTGTTTTAATGAAAATCCAACAAAGGAATTCTTGAAAGCTCTACAACAACCAAAACGAAACAAACCATTTACGCGAAACTATATAAAAACGTAATTAATTCAGAAAAGTTTTAAAGGAATTTTATTAAAAACAAAGCATAATTAAGCCACATTTTTCTGCTAACAAAACAAACGAGAGAAAAATCCGCTTTAAAAAAAAATTTAAAGGCATTTCGAAAAATATTTAAAAGTGAAATAACACTCATACGCCACGTTTGCCAGACACAAGCACACGAGAATGTTGTGCGTATATGCAATTGTGTTTTAAGTGCGTTTATCCTTTGTTTCTGTTTGTGTGTGTGTGCGTGTGTGTGTTTTTCGGTTTAATAACCACGCCGAAAATAAGAACAACGACAACAACAATAACAACAAACAACTCACACAAGTACCATCCGCGTGCGCGTTCGCTCATTTGTGTTTCCGTTCGTCCCTCATATATGTATGTTTGCGTGTGTATGTTATGTGCACATTCGCGTGTGTGTACAGACGGTAAATCGCGTGTTAGCAAACGCTAAATTTTCGGTATTTCCGCTTTCGCTTATGTTTTACTACAAATCCCACTAACTACTGTATGTGTGTGTGTGTGTGTGTGTGCGCGCCTTATAGAACGAAAAAAAAAACAACAAACGAAATAGAGTCGTAAAACATAATCGGGTCTATCCGCGCTCCCATTCTAAACCCCCTAAACTATTCGTAGAGAAATAAAATACCATACCCCAAAAAGGCCAAATTTAACACGAAAGCAACAAAAGCAACAAAAGCAACAACAGCAACAAGAACAACAACAATATGCCAAAACAAATTGTTAAAGTTATTACTTATAATTGACGCTGATTAAGATCCTGTTTAAGGATAAGCTATTTAAATTAGCAAAACTGTGCGAAGAATACGAAAAGCACTTGCAGCACAGCAAGTGCCGCTTTGAAGAAGCGTTTTGGGGTTTGTTTTTGTTGTTTGGCAGTTTCTAAAACAAGCAACAAGCTCAAAACGTAAGCAAATCGTTGGTAAAATATTCATATATATCGAGCCAACAAGCGCCTCGATCAATTTATTTTACTTTTGGCAAATAAATTACAAATTTGTGTGTCCTCGTCGTCGTCGTCGTCGTCGTCGGCGCGTTAAGTCGCAGGGGCGTAAGGAAGTTCAAGTGCTCAAGTGCTCAAAACTAAAGCGTAAATAATGCAGTGTGACGCGCAGTGTTGAATGCTTGCTTTTTGAATTATTTATGAGCGGCTAGGCGCGTGCTTTCATGTTTTAACCATTGCGAAAGGATTAAACACTCTCGTGTACATACTCTCGTACATACATATAATCACTCTAAGGATATTTGATAGCGGACGAAACAGGACGTACGCAAATATTTGCAAAGTAAAGGTTAGTATGCCAAGTATACTAAGTATAAGTTGTTGTTGGGTGTTATAGGTTGGGCGGGCGTTGGAGCATATCTAATCATTGTTTTCGTAACAATTGTAATTATTCAAGGCAGCGTATTTGTGACACATTTGTATATATTAGTAGTGATGATGACAGTGGTATCACCGAAGTTGTTGTGCAAATTGTATTGTACAGCTTATTTGGTTTAACTTGGCAGATGGTGTTGTATAAATTGAGTAATTGGCTCTATTGTGGCACTTGTGTATGTGGTTTTTATTATTATAAATCGAATTCGTGACACTCACTCATTGACTCCAAATTCTTTTAGTATGATTTCCTGGTCCGTAATAGAGTCGCTGAAAGGTAGAGTAACCCTTCTTACAACCCTTTATGCTATAGCTGCCAGGTTGAGGGGAGACAAAAAGTATTGTTAACTATACAACTGTCCTGGTTTAATTTTAGGACTAGACTTCACTCTTTTGGTAGAGCTTACATATTGATAAAGTCTCAAAAAAATGTTCCTGGACCACACTAAGTGAATCTGGCAATTTGGAGTTTGGCTTTCATCTTTATCAAAATTTGCCATCATCAGGCAATTACAAATTTAAAGCGATCATAGGTGTGCAACGTTAATTTTGAATTTCGTTTCATCAATTCGAGAAAAGTTAACCAAAAAGTTAACTTCGTTAAGCTAACTTCGTTGAAGAGTTAACGTAGTTCTTGCCCATGGAAAACAAACGATTAATTGCAGCACTGGATGGAATGTTTGTGTTGTAAATAAATACTTTATGAAGAAGTTCACCAACAATTGTTCATTATATCATTCGATTTGCTTTATAGTGCTCTTAGTTTTTCATTTTTTTGTTATTGATTTTACTTGTTAATTTCTCGATTTAATTTTAACTTACTTGAATTAACGGATAAAATTTAATGCAAGTTGATTTAATTTTTAATGGTTTACGAAATAAACAAAAAGGTTAAGAATAAGCGAAACATATAAATTCATCAATTTACTTTGAACTGATTAACTTGTTTGAGGTCAGCTGCTTAAGACATCAAACGAGGACTGTAGTATTTAAACGGTTCCAGTAAATAATTACTGTTTTTTTTAGTTGTTTGAGATTTCAATTTGTCATCGTAATAAACCATTTACATTTTTTTCATAAAGTTTTATAATGTGTATCGTATATAAAAGAAATTAAAATTATATATTCCATGCATCTAATTTGACCCATTAGCTTATATGTTGTATATTGGCTTATTCGCATGAAGCGGATTGTAATTATTGTCAAATACGATGAACTCAAAAAATTGCAAGCAATTTATTATATTTTGTTTATAATAAAATCTTGTATTTACACACAATGAAAGAAAAAATCATCTTTTTTCAACTGACCTAATTTGTCAGTGATTTGTTACACGATATATAAAGGTAATTAAATGAATTATATCCCAATGTATTTTTGTATTAAAAATATGTAATTGATATACATACATAAATTAAATGCGCTAGAATCCACCAGCATAGAGTTGAATATGTATTTGTTATACCTGCTGATGGACAATTCAAACGAAAGTACCAATAGCAGCAGCAGGGAGGCGACGCTCTGGCAAAGGATGTAATAAAATGAAGCGGTTCTTGAAACGCAATTAATTATGCGGCATGGAATCATCAACCACAACAGAGCGAACAGCAGCCAGCACCAGATAAATCACAAATACGAAGCGTTTAATCAAAATCGCATACAATGACATCAACGAAAAGGCAAAATACGCGATGGAAGTAAAAAATTCAATCGGTTTTGTAACGAAATCAAAGTACAAATCAAATCGATTTTTTTTATGGAAAATGTCTCAAGCAAATAAAATTGACAAGAATATTTTTGTTGTATAAACTTAACAAACCGGAAATTGTTAAAGAATGAAATAAACTCGGTATTTAAATATTTTTAAAAATTGACAGTAAAACAAAAACCGAATTAAAAGAACAATTATAAATTTTAATATAATTTTAGTCGGGCTCAAGGTTCTTTTCGATATTCTATTGTATTCCAATATAATGGCCGCCGTACATCCGAATCAAAAACAACGTCCACACAATACCAACAAAGAGCAGCGACAAAAATCAATGGAGTAGCCACAAACCGAATACGCAATTAAAAGCGCCGCACACTAATACAAAATTCAAAGATAAATAAAGTTTGTTGTCGATGCGTCAGCGATTTTGCAATAAAACGAAGTGCTACGTCAACCGGAAATTGATAGACAACAACAACAACAATAGAACAAATACAAAAACAATGACAAGAGGACAACCAGCAATAAAAGCCACAACAGCGACACATATCCGCTGTAAGCCGCATATAACACAACAACAACAAATGCAAGAACAACAAAATGCAACGTCATGTAAAGCAATTGACAAATCATCACCAGCATCAATGGCAGTCAAACAAAAAAAAAAGTAAACAAAAAAACCGTGGAAACAACAACATTCACATACACGCATAGAGACATACAGA